>KV908363.1:666226-685083 GCA_002005505.1 Botryococcus braunii
CCCTGCGCATGCAGTTGAGTTGTCCCAAAAGACTGGGCTGGACTCGGCCCCGGCATGTGCGCTGATGAGACTCGAACCTCCGCCGACGCGTGAGTCGTCCCCCCTTGGCCCGGCGTCGCCAGCGGGTGCGTTGACCCTTCGCCCGGCGCCTCTGCCTGCGTGCTAGGCAAGTGCCGCGCCACACCGGTCCCCAGAGACTGAGCTTGTGCGCCAACAGGGCGATGAGCCTCAGCCGGACCCTGGGCCTCCACTTGGACAGGTCCGTAAAAATGAGCATAGGCTTGACCTGGATCGTGCCCCGAGAATCGAACCTGCGTCTGACCCGGGTGTCCCACCACTTGCGCATACCCCGGATGGCCACTTGGAGGCTGACCGAAATGTGGTATATGTGCGGCTGCAACCCGCTGCGCATCTGCGGCAGACAGCGGTTGGGCTTGGGCATGCCCCGGGTGATGTGCTTGAGCATGGGCGAGCTGTTGGAATGCAACGTGGTCCATGCCGGGGCTCGCGGCACGCCACATGTGCTGAGGATGGGCTCCATGTGGGTACCCCATGCGCTGCGCCTGCGCGGGGTCCAGGGGGTGGGCATGCGTTTGCACAATGTGTTGTACATGAACCCCTTGGGGTTGCGCCATGTGCTGCATTTGCGCGGGATCCATGGGTTGGGCCTGCGTGAGCCCCATTCGCTGCGTGTATGGCCCGTATGAATGCGCCATGTGCTGTATCTGCGCAGAGTCCATTTGTGGGCCTTGGGGCTGCCCCATGAGGTGCGCGTGGGTCTGAGAAAGCTGCTGGGCTTCTGCTCTGCCCATGTGCTGGCCATCAGGAGCACTCACACTCTTGGACATTGTAGTACCCAGGGGCTGCGCCTGAGCAGTACCCAGGGGCTGCGCCTGAGGAGTGCCCAGGGGCTGCGCCTGAGCAGTACCTGGGGGCTGCGACTGAGCGGCACTCAGGGGCTGCGGCTGGGCATTACTCAGGGGCTGCGGCTGAGCAGTACCCAGGGGCTGCGCCTGAGCGGGACCCTGGGGCTGTGGTTGAGCGCTGGTGAGCGGCCGTGCTTGTGGGTTGCCTGGGTGCCGGGCATGCCCATCAAGTCCTTGGGGGCTACCTAAATGCTGAGGGTGCGCATGGCCCGGATGTCCATTGACAGCGCTTCCTCCGCGGGCGCCCTGAGCATTTCCAATGGGTTGACCCTGGGCATGGGCCATGTTTTGGGAGGCCAGACCCCCAGGCTGAGATGCCCGGTCGCTGGGTGCAGGGGTGGAGGTTGGTCCTCTTGGGCCAGGTCCTGTTGGCTGCATCATCATCATAGCGCCTTGGTAATAAGGTGCTACTGCGTGTCCCGGGTATTGAGGGTAAGCGAGACCCGCTGCCACATACTGGGGCGCGACGGTGCCGGAGAATTGGCCGGACGCCGACGCGCACGTCTGGGCCACAGCAGGCTGAGCTTGACGTGAAGAAAGCCCAGAAGGCCCAAATAACGTTCCCACAGGCTGTTGCGACCCAGGCAGCAAGGGGACGCCTTGCGACACGGCAAGGCCCCGAGGATCGGACGCAGCGCCCGTCTGCTCCGAGAGAGACAACGGCGCCGCAAGGCCCTGCGCCCTAGGGCCGGCTTGCAAGCATTGCGCACCCTGCTGCGCTGGCATCAGTGCCGACAAGGGAGAGTTGAGCGCAGGTTGACTCCCACTGGAAAGCGGGACCTGACCCGGCCGCGGACCCGGACGCGCCTGGCCGCGTTTCCGCTTCGCAGGCCTTGACCCGCTCAGCGTTGGCGATGCCATACTTGCAGACGGTGGGACAGCATCGAGCGCCATTTGTCGCCCAAGAGACTCTACGTGCTTAGAGCCTGCCGGCCAAGACGTTGGGGTGGCTGCCTTCTCGTCGTCAGTTGGGCCAGTTGGGACACCCCTTGCGTGCATCGCATGGTTCTGAGACCCATAAAATGGAACCCCATTGCTTTGCAGCCCAGCATTGTTCATAATCGGGGATTGGACCCTGGTGGGTTGCACCCCAGGGGTCTGCCTCCCATTGTACTGCATCCCAGAGCTCGGCAGCCCAGTCTTCTGCAAGGCGGTGTCCTGCATGCCTGGATTGTGCATCCAAGGGCTTATGATGCCATTGGTCTGGCCTCCCAGGTTCTGAGAATTCCCAACCAGGGGCTGCAGCACATTGCTTGGCACCCCCGGGGTTGGAACTCCCGGCGTTGGAATCCCATTTCCCTGGAACTGCATGGCTGCGGGTGCAGAGGCCAGCCGCTGGGGGGCCCATGAAGGGTGTTGCCTAAGCCCAGGCAGCTGGGGGGTGGATGACATGGCGCGGGACATATGGGAAGAGCCGCCAGCCAACGCCGGTTGACTCAACCCAGGTTGACTAAACCCAGGGTGACTCATCCCAGGGTGACTGGACCCCGCCCACATGTTGTTGTCCTGCACAGCCACCGCATGCCCAGTCCCCTCAGCCAAGCCTTCGGCTAGAGACGGCTGCCCCTCGCTGACTGTTTGCCACACAGACAAGTTGGAGTGCCTCACGACTCCCCCCTAATCCCTCCCCGCTCCTCCCCAACCCCTTCCCCACCCAAAAGCAAGAAGCAAACACACACACACACACACACACACACACACACACACACACACACACACACCACACACACACACACACACACACACACACACACACACACACACAAAAACAAACAAGAGAAAACGCTGCACGGGGACTTAATGCACATGCACCGTTTGATTAGGCCTCCCTTCCCCGCCTCCCCCCTTCTCTCCCGCTCCCGCTCCCCTCCCTCTCCCTCCCCTCCCCCCCCCCCCCCCCTCTCTCTCTCTCTCTCTCTCTCTCTCTCTCTCTCTCTCTCTCTCTCTCTCTCTCTCTCTCTCTCTCTCTCTCTCTCTCTCTCTCTCTCTCTTCTATCCCCCTCCCCTCTCTCTGCCTCCCTCCGTCCCTCCCTCTCTCCCCCTCCCTCCCTCCCTCCTTCCCTCTCCCTCCCCTCCCCCCCCCCCCGGGGCTAAAGTCTAGTCAGGACCCGATGAGCGGCAGGGGCCACCCCTGCTGAATTCCAGTGCCTTATGAATCCTGGCAAGACTTTTTTGCAACAAAAGTGGGCTCCCGAGTAAGGAGAATCCCTGTTATGCAAGGGAGCCGTACCGGGTGAGCCCCAACACTTGCCTGCGGGAAACTCGGGGGCCGCTGTGTCAGCATTGGGGGAGGCAACCCCGCCACAAGGTGTTGTTGCTGCTGCTGCTGATGCTGCTGCAACTGCTGCTGCTGATTCTGCTGCAACTGCTGCTGCTGCAGCTGCTGCTGCTGCTGCAACTGCTGATGCTGATGCTGCTGCAGCTGAGGCTGCTGCTGATGCTGTTGGGACCAGCCAGGTTGGACAGCTGCCTGCTGGTGACCACAGGCGGCTGGGTCCTGCGCTCGGTCCTGCTGCCCTTGGAGGGCTGCGGGAGTGGGAGGCCCCTGCTGGCGCTTGGACGCCCATCTAGCCTCAGTAACCCCATTGGCCAATGCTTGTTGGTATGCCGCTGAATCTGCACCCCGCCCAAATCGCCCATGTTGGCAGTAGCTGGAACCCAGAAACAGCATGTGACCTACCCTATATTGGTCCGCCACTGAATCTGTCCTTTATTGGTACGCCGCTGAATCTGCGGCGTACCATATCCCCAATGCCAGCGCCCATATCCCCCATGCCGGCAGTTGTTGCTACCCAGAAACAGCTTGTAATTTCCCTGCGCTTTATAGGTACTCCGCTGCATCCGTTCTTCAACCAAATTTCCAATGCGAGCAGTTGTTTGTACCCACAAACAGCGCGAATCTATCTGCCCTTTCTTGGTATGCCACTGAATGTAACCCCCGCCCATATCTCACATACCGCCAGATGTTAGTACCCAGAAGCAGCTTGTAATCTACCTGCCATTTTATTGGTACGCCGCTGAATTACACGCCCCGCCCATATCCCCGATGCCGGCAGTTGTTTGTACCTAAAAACAGCTTGTAATATCCCTCCCTTTTATTAGTACGCCGCTGCATCCGTGGCCCACCCACATTGCTGCTGTATCCCCCACCCAAATTGCTGCTGTATTCCCCACCCAAATTGCTGCTGTATCCCCCACCCAATTGCTGCTGTATCCCCCAACCAAATTGCTGCTGTCTCCGCCACGGTGGCAAATTCCTACAGCGTCGGGAGGGGGGGGGGGGCGAAGGGGATAAAATCACCTGAGGCAACCCCATTGGGCATCGAGACAGTGGGCGCTTCGATCTTTGGGGACTGGCTGGGTGACAGGGCTGCGGGTACCGCAGGACCTGCAGACTCCTCTCGCGACGCTGCCCCTTCAGCCTGAATGCCATGAACCCCACCATGGGTCAGCCAAATGCCTGTCACGATGCCGTGCCCTGCTCAAGAGAACTACGTTTACAAATGCGTCACAATGCCTCAAAATGTTTGAACATTCTCACATGATTCACAATGACTCATCGCCTATTGAGTGAAATCGAGTCTCGCTTTTGTCGCAATGCCTCATGGCCTTTAGGGGAACACAATTCTCCCGTGTGTCGCAATGCCTCATCACGTTTAGTGAACATTCTTACATGTGTCACTATGTCTCATCAACTTTCAGTGAACTCAAGTCTCACTTGTGCCACATCGCCTCATCCCTTTTGAGTGATTACCCGTGTCACAATGCCTCATCAACTTTCAGTGAAATCAAACCTCACGTTTGTCGCAACGCCTCATCAACAGTGATCGAACTCAGTTCTCAAGTGTGTCGCAATGCCTAATCACATTTGAGTGAACATGCTTACATGTGTCACTATCCCTCATAAAGTTTAGAGCGAGATAAAGTCTCGCGTTTGTCGAGATGCCTCATCCACTTTGAGTGAACTCAGTTCTCACGTGTGTCGCAATGCCTCATCACCTTTGAGTAAAGTCGATTCTCATGTGTGTCACCAAGGCTGATCATCTTTGAGTGAACTCAAATCTCACACATGTGGCACTGCCCCGTAACCTGGCGGGGGGCATTCTCACACGTGTCACAGTGCCTCATCACCTAGTGAGTGAAAATTCGCAAATGTGTTGCAACACACACACACACACACACACACACACACACACACACACACACACACACACACACACACACACACACACACACACACACACACACATACACACACACACACAGCGCATGGACACGCGCCCGCACGCGAGAACACGGTTGGGGACGTGATGGAACGGAGAGGGCAAGAGATTGGGGCAGAGACGGCGCCGGGGGTGGGGGCAGATGTATTGATAGACAGAAAAGTGAGGGGGTGAGGGAAATGTTAAAGGGAAGAACTACCTCTGGAAGAGCGAAGAGGGGCTCAGGTGTTCCGACAGAGCTGTCTCTGGCCTGTCTGTCTGAGTAGGGAGACCTCCCAGGTCGCCTCCCGCCTCCCCTCCCCCTCCTGCGCCCAGAATAACTGTCATTTGTCAATTTTGAAAGAGGACAAGCTGACAGCCTGGGAACCCACCCAAGGCATGCACCCATGCACCCCGGGCGCGCGCGCGCGCACACCCACACACACACACACACACACACACACACACACACACACACACACACACACACACACACACACACACACACACACGCGCGCACACGCACGCTCGAATGCAATTTGACGGTAACGTCTGCTACAGTGCGGGCAAAAGCCTCCACGACTACAACAGAAGACGCCCGTGAAAGGAAAGCACTCTCATACAGCAAAACAGTTGTAGGGGGAGGGGGAATGTGCGCAGAACAGGTGGATATTTGGGTCAACTCACGGGGGCCCTGGCACATGCTTGCGGCGGGGGGACGAGTGCGCCTGGTTGAAATTGACCGAGATGTCATTGAAGGGGTCGTAAGCCACTGACAAGTAGCCGCACGCCTCGCACGTGACATCCGACCGAAGCACGCCCCCAAAGAGATGCTGCACAATGGAGTCTTCCGGCATACATCTTCCCCCATCTGCATGAGCCGGCCACCATTGAGTGCTGACCCTTTCTGTATGCTCTACTCCAAAACTTTGGGGGGTTGGGGAGGTGGGCTGGGGATCCATTGTGTGGGGGTCTAGGCTCATGTGTGTGGACGACTCTTGCGTGTAGCATGCCACCCTCTCGGGAGAGAGAAAGAGTGAGCGAGTGAGCGAGCGAGCGAGCGTGCAGGAGAGAGAGAGAGAGAGAGAGAGAGAGAGAGAGAGAGAGAGAGAGAGAGAGAGAGAGAGAGAGAGAGAGAGAGAGAGAGAGAGAGAGAGAGAGAGAGAGAGAGAGAGAGAGAACAGGGAGAGAGAGAGGGGGGGAGGAGGGGAGGACAGTGGGAGACAGGGTGGGGCGACGACCGAGGGGACAGCTACAGAAGTTAGTGGGCAGGTTCGGAGGCAACAGGCGCAGACCTTGCGGAGGCAGAAGGGCCGAAGAAAGCGCAAACAGCAGCAGCATGTAGAATTCGTGCGCATCGTGCTGCTGGCTGGTGGCCATCTCCTCGTTCACGTCCTTCACTACAGCGAACCAGGCGGCCTGGAACACAACGGGGTCGATCGCGGATCGCTGCCCGTCATAGACGTCCGAGAACAACTTTACCTGCCCCCCCCCGGGGGTTTCACGACGCATTTCAGCTCCGGGCCGGTTCCGCGATACATTTCAGCCCCAAGGTGGTTCCACAGTACATTTCAGCCCCACTTACGTGGTTCCGCAGTACATTTCAGCCCCAAGGCGGTTCCACAGTACGTTTCAGTCCCGTTGTGGTCGCCACGCAACACATTTCAGTCCCGCAGTGGCTCCGCAGTGCTTTACAGTCCCATGGTGGCTCCGCAGTACAGTTCAGTCTCAAGATGGTTATGAAAGTACAATTTAGTCCCACGGCGGTTCCGCAGTACATTTTAGTCCAATGCTGGCGCCACAGTACATTTCAGTCACAGGGAAGTTCCCGCAATGCATTTCACTCTCTCGGTGGTTCTGCATTGCATTTCAGTCTCTCGCTGGTTCCGCACCACGAGTTTCAGTCGCACAGTGGCTCCGCAATACATTTCAATCTATTGTCGATTTGGAAACCCTTCCTTCCATTCCCATGATGCTTCCGCAACACATTACAGCCCCACGGCAGTTCCGCGATACATTTCAGCCCCACAACGGTTCCGCACTACATTCTGTCCCGCGGGGGTTCTGCAACACGACTTAGAATCAGAACCTTTTTGCTGAACAGCGGGGGCTTTCCTTTCCATGTGCCACCGGGTGCTAAGGCAAGAGAATGGCTGCACATGCATGCGGGTGGCACACGCGCACGCACGTACACACACACACACACACACACACACACACACACACACAAACACACAAACACACACGCACGCACACACACACACACACACACACACACACACATACACGCGCACACGGCCCGCCAGGTTCGGAGCTGGTCCTTCGCAGCATCAGTAAGCACCACAACTGTTCTCCTGTTTCCAAGACATTATTGATTGCAGGAATGACCGTACCAGCTCGCAGGGCATGCATTGCTCCATCCTCTGGCGCGTGGGACAGGTCTTTAAGGGGTGGCCACCGCCCAGGCAGTATCTCATGAGAGGCGCTGTGTGCAAGAGAGCCTGTACCCACCCCCAATTCGTTTTCCATCAGCATTGGTGTTTTTACAACCCCTTTCCCTGGCAGTTTCAGCACCTCATGAGTGGCTCTTCGTGCAATCAAGCCTCCACCCATTCCAGATCCTGTTCCATAGGCATTGGTGTTTTCACAATCCCTTCCCTTGGCCTCCCAGCATATCATCAGTGGCGCTGTGTGCAATAGAGCCTGTGCCCACCGCAGATTCTGTTCTATCGGCATTGGTGTTTTTACAATCCCCTCCCTGGTCTCCCAGTACATCATCAAAGATGCTGTGTGCCGTGTCGCCTGTCCGAAACCCCAATGTATTTTGCATCAGCATTGGCTTTTTACGATCCCTCTCCCTGGGCCCACCCACGCACTGAGCACCTCTGGGATCCCATCTCGGTCAGCCGGGGTTTGCCACCGCTTTGTGCTTGGGGTCCCGGAGGGCGGCTGGTGGGATTGAGAAGGAGGGGGGGACAAACATAGGCACACGCACACGCACACGCACACGCACACGCACACGCACACACACACACACACACACACACACACACACACACACACACACACACACACACACACACACACGGGCGAGCGCGCACGCACGCCCCCTCCCCCCCCTCAAAAAAACAATTAAAAAAAAGAAATGGGCATGTGCGCACACAGACAATAGCCCACAAACTCCTCGCCCATATGTGAGCGCAAAACCACATGCGCCATCGATGTTACGGAAGCACAGGCGTGAGATTTTCAGCGCAGGGACAACAGAACAGCTAAGGGCCGTGCGCACCTGAAGCACAGCGTTCATGTAGCACGTGCTGCCTGTATTGGCAATGCCCCGCAGCCCATCCGGGATCCCTTGTATTCTGGGCAACGGTAGCGCCAATCCGGTAGGTAGCAGCTCTCTTGTCTCGGTCTCCCCGCATGCCGGCGCCCCCGTGCCTGAGGAGAAATCCAATCCACCCGTACCAGTAAGCAGTCAGCACAGAAGGTAATAGCGTTAGCACACTCCTTGCTCATGCGCCCGCTCAGACACAAGTGTTACCAAGGCATCCACGCGGTCCCTCAAACGCTCAAGAATCACGGACACGGACGCGCCTGCCAAAGGCCCACACAGAGGCCCATGCGCTTGCTCAAACGCACAAGTAATTCTGAAACACAGGCGCTCGCTCAAATGCACATGTAACACATGTGCACAGGGACCGATTAAATGCACCAGTAACACAAGCGCACACGTGCCCGTTCAAACGCACAAGTAACACAGGCGCGCAGAGCACGAGCAGGATGAGGTCAGTGTTAGCCCGCTTTTGCTTGCTTGTTCGGCTACGCTTGAGGTACAATGTAGAGTCAAAGGCTGTACAGGAGCCGCCGTGTTGCATCCGAATCACGACTGTACAGGTACACATACGCATATGACTACAGACATGTGACTCTCCGCATGCACACATTGCGTTTGATTAAACACATCTGCCCATGCACATATGTCTAGACACATTCACACACACATATGGCGATGTGAATATAACTTTGTGCGTCTGTCAAAGCACACGCGCGCGCACACACACACACACACACACACACACACACACATACACACACACACACACACACACACACACACAACACACACAGCACGTCCCACCAGATTGGCATGTTGTGTCAAAGCATGCCCATGCATATGTGGCGCTCTCGATGTGAAATCTAGAAAAAGAGTCCAACGGGATCTTGCAAGATGCTGGCCACTGAGACCAGCGATGTTTGGCTGCTACACAGCTCTTGCCCTTGGGAACAGGCGACATGTAACATCCAACATCCCTCCCCGAGAAATCCTCATTAAGAAAAAGGAAAAAGCCATTATGCCAGGAACCAAAATTCTTTTTTCTGTCCGTCAGTTTTTCCGTCTTTCCCAACCCCACCCCCCCGCCCTATTATCCCCTCCTTTTCCCCCATATTTTCCTTCCCTTCCCATTTTCCCCTCTTTCCCCCCTGTCTTGATTTTTGGCGGAGAAGGGTTGGGAGGGGGGGGGGACCTCTTGGATTGCGTGATTGGGGCGGTACAGGCTCACTCGACAGGCAGCCATTGAGGCAGCCAGCACCAGTCCTGGCTCGAATCTGCTGTAAAATGGGGTGAGGCTTGCTGTCTTTTGGCAACCTCTGCCTAGAAGCCAGCGTTTGCTGAGTTGCCAGCTGCGTCCCCCCCCCAAAAAAAATCCAAATGCATCATTTGGGAAGATAGGATTGCTGAGGATAAGGTTTGATGACTTGGACTTGCTAATCTGATGATGAGGCTTGCTGGCCAACTTGCTGATCTATAGGTCTGGCAAGAAGGCTGAGTATGCAGCTGCGTTGCCCCTCCCCCCATCGAAGTCTCGTGACTGGTTGTAGAAGGACAATGCTTGCTGACCAAATTGCTGACTTATGGGATTAAAAAATTTAGGGCTTGCTCACCAAGCTGTTGATCTACTGGGGTTGGAAAGATGCTGCTTGCTAACCAACTTGCTGATCCAATGATAGGGCTTTCTGCCTGACTCGCTTATCTAATGATAGGACTTGCTGACTAGTTGCTGATCTATTAGTAAGGAATGCGAGATACTTGCTGACTAGTTGCTGATCTATTAGTAAGGAATGCGAGATACTTGCTTATTTAATGAATGGGCTTGCTGACTCACTTGCTCATCTGGTGGTATTGAAAAGATGGGCTCGAGAAAATTAGCATATGCCCTGCTCTGGAAGCAGATGCTTGCTGAGTAATCTGCTGCTAGCTCCCAAGGATAAAGAATAAATAAAGAACAACGTAAGAACACCAAACTTGTAGATATGGGCCATCCTGATTGCATGGGCCAGGAACCGCTCAGAGAGCCAGGGGGAAGGGGTTTTGGGGGGGGGGGAGCTACGCCATAAGAGACAGGACATACCAACCATACCATCTGAGACTTTTTCGACTAGCTTTATGTTGCTAGGTCAAACATGCAAGTTAATATCTACGCATCTACGTTTCTTCAAACACCATGCAAAACAACACATCCCAGCCTACGTATGCCCACATTGAACATCCTCAATGTCTACGAAGACGGGCAGAAGCGCCATTGCAAGTGCAAGTGCATCCAGGACCTGCAGTAAGGCAGAAAATGACGGGGAGGAGGGCAGATGGGAAGAAAAAGGGGAATGCAGATCATCACACTCACCCACACAGCCTTGTCGAACGCTGGATCGTACACGTAGTCTTTACATTTGCTGCAGTACAGCTCCAATCTCTCCACATCCAAGATGAATCGGTGCCCTGTACATATTCATCCCCATCAGCTTCTGCGTCAGATTCTACTCCCATCGGTTGACTGCTCAATTCAGAGCTATTGGAGGCAGGCGATGAAGGGAAACAAACTAAACTGGCATTGTCAACGCGACACACATGGGGTCGGGTCCTACAGCATGATAAGTTACAGGCGCCTTGAGGTGCTACAAGTTATGATAAGTTACAGGCGCCTTGAGGTGCTACAAGTTGAACAGGACAATATACAGATACTGAAGGGCACGGACAAAAGACACATACCACATAGCACGGAGAAATCAGCCTGAGGACTGCCTCAAGCACGCCATCCATGGTTAGAACGACACGTGAAATGTGTTGCTATTCATCATTATTCATGGGTTGCCTCCCAGGCAAACACACCTGAACTGGCTGATGCACACTGTGTCCCTCCCAGTGCCTCACATGTTTCGGCACAGGCTGCACACTCCACGCACACGTACTCTTGTGTGGGCGCACTTCCTCCCACTTTCGAACCCTGACCAGTGCAAGAGATGTCATCACATCAGCAACAGGTAGGTTTGTAGCACGTATACACGACAGAGACCAAGAACTCAACTCCCATCTGGATTACGACTCAAGTAACTTAAGACCACAGTCATGGCTATAGGTTTTGTGTTGGCCCTTGTACTCTTGAGGGTGTACAGCACACAATCATCAATGTGCAACAAGTGAGGCAACCTCATGTGCATCTGTCCACCGCGTCACCTGTCCACCACTTCAGGAACGGTTGCAGGGTAGTGTTTACACTGAAGGCGGTCGTGAACATCCAGTGGAAGACTGGAAGTTTCAGGTTTGATAATATGGTTATCGAATGGAGGACAGGCATTGTGTTTGTTACTCACATGTGGTCAAGTGAACAAGTGCTCCTATCCCACACCAGGGTCTTGAGACACCACAGATGCCCGTACAAGGTGCAAGCACAGCAACGTTCACATTATCTTAGAAAATGGTAGTCGTATATGATGGCAAGCATGACAATCGACCAACCATACTGGCTGTCAGTCCGTAGCCGTTGATGGTGGTCGGCAGTGCGACTTCCGGCGGGCCCCACAGCATCTCTCCATGCCAATTGTTTTCCTCCTCAATTGACACAACACGTAGTCTTCCACACATTGACAGTATTTGAAGGGCCTCTATTTGCTGACAGAGAACAACGAAGGCGTTCGAGAACCGAAGGACACTGGCTTGCCCATTTCATCAATCCAAACTGGAAGCTTACCAATTTTCCAGTAAAGTATCTGGCAATGCAAGACCGTAAAGCCCCGACTCTCTCATCTCTGTCGACGCCACGGCCGCTCTCTTGATCCCACGCCACTATGTGGTCGCACGATGGGTTTGCAATAGTTTTGGCCATTGAAGCCTTCAGATTTCAGTCCAGTACCCCATGTAGAATTCTGTGTCAATGAAGAAAATTGCCAAAATTCCTCCCATCTCAACATATCTACCGAACTCGGTGATCTAACACCTTGATGCCGGTCATCGGGCAGACTGGGCATAAAGCCAGGCTGTGAGGCATCTTCTAAAACTTTCAAGGCGCTTCTTTTTCCACGCAGGAAACAAGAACACCCATATGCTCACACCAACCACCTTGTTGTCCGGTAGCAGAGCGTCCTGCGGTCCGCCAGGGTACTCGTGAGACCCATTCTGGATCCTTGGCGGCACGGGACTACCTCCACTGCAGTCAGCCCCATGTTCCAACTCTTCCAGTGACTCGTGGTTACTATGGGAGCTGTTCCTTCTTACAAGCCACTAATGGCTGGACAGATGTCTTCTTCTGCTTCAAAAGAATGAAATAGAAAAGACCGGCCCAATGTTTAGACCACCCAAAACCCAAATGTCGCAAAATTCCCCCCTTAGGGAGAGAGGCCTCTCTACCGTCTTTAAACCCCCCCCTCTCCCTCCCCCCCCCCTCCTCTCTCTCTCTCTCTCTCTCTCTCTCTCTCTCTCTCTCTCTCTCTCTCTCTCTCTCTCTCTCTCTCTCTCTCTCTCTCTCTCTCTCTCTCTCTCTCTCTCTCTCTCTCTCTCTCTCAAGCGCGCGCGACAATCACCATCCAAACCGAGCTCGCTCAAACTTAAAGAGCCACAAGTGCTGTATTTGCCCTCATCGTAGCGGGTGGTGCCGCAGAAGGCTGTTGCACACCGGTGTACCAAATGTGCAAAGTGACCCCCTGGGAGTTTGTTCGATTCAAAAATGGAGACACTCTGGGGGGGACTCAATGTCCATGAAGAGTGTTCCCAGGGACATGCATGTACATGTTGTTTCACGTGGCTGACACGGGATGCCGCAGCTATACCAACTAGCTCGAGTATACCACGTAGCTACGTATGTATGGCAGTGTTTTCAGGATCTAGTTGGTCCGGATCTCTCGAGCCGATTGGGGAAGTGGCAAACTAATGCTTACTTCTCCGTTCTTCTCCCCCCCCCCCCCCCCGGGGGCCCCGGGTAGCAGCCTTTGTCAATAGCCGCTTAGCATGTCTTAAGCTTACCACGATGTGTGTCCATGGTCCGTAGGGCCTGGCTTCCGTGTACCAGCATGTAAGATATGTGGCCCTGGCCCCGCGGAATGGAGATTCCGTATATCGTAGCTCGTATATCGGATATATCGGGTATGTCGTATACACGCTTCAAATTCTGGTTCAAAAAAATGTTATGCGCTCAAGTGGGATCCTGTTGTGTAAATTGAGAAGCCGTTAGGTACGTGTTCAGTTGATTAGCTGATGACATACGTACGGAAGCATGTCAAGTTTACTCATTGGCTTTAGGCACTTCACATTACAGGCAGTAGATCAAGTTCAAGATACAATATGCGAAACGCATGCAGCAGTAAGACATCTGGTTGATGGAGACAAGGTAAGACACCTTAAGGGTGGGTAAAGGTAAACCTACGTAGGGACCATCGAGCAAGTACAGGTCTGCATCATTTGGAGTTTAGATCAAAGATAGAGACTCCTCCGAGTGTGTACACGTGTTGTATTAGAAGCCACAATTGTGAATAAACAAGGACACATGAACAGTGTAAGAGGTAGGCTGTGTACTTCATTGAGACTTCATGTGATCATGACGTACGGGTGAATGCGAATCGTGAGTGGTTACTAGCGGTTACGATCGATTTGCCAAGGAATCAAGTTCGTGGAAAGGCTCTGCAGACTTTGGATACATTGGAATCCTGGATATGTCTCCGAGCCATTGACATGTCAGTTGTCTTGGATATACGTATATCCAACTATACGTATACGAGAAGTCTTAATTAAGGCTTATAAGCTTGTATTGAAAGGAGAAAGGTGACGGGTAAGTCTCGAACTTGATCTGGTAATGTTCACAGCACCTCGCTGTGATCGATGTGTTTAGGGAATGATGTTGGTGATAAACACTTCAGTCTAGATGCTTATGCATATGCATATGCATAAGCATCATATGAGAGCATACTATGCAGGGGGGGATCGTACTGTGAACTGTTTGCGTACAGTTTGTGGTCTAAGGGTGTGCTTGTAAGGCCGTGGTACGAACGCCCATGCATGCACAACGGTGCTTGCTCAGTGTTAGTGGTAAGGATACTAATGTTCATGATAGTCTGCAGCCTGCATGCAATACCTGCGCAGGTATTGTTGCTGGCTGTGGAGAGAACACAGCCAGATCTACACTTGGGCTAAGGGCGCCCGGGAATGCAGCAGGGGTGCGTTACTTTATACGTACTGTTTGATTTGTTCGTGCAGTGAGAACATCACTAGATGACCGAGCGGCATTGTCGTGCAGGATATCAAGTTTACCAGTATTCCAGTGACTTAACTGATATTGTATCTGAACTGTTCAGTCCTCAAGGTGTTGTTACGGATAGGTTAACCATTTCTACATCGTAATCAGACTTTTGAAGTGGAATCTTGATATGTCTCCGAGTCATTGACATGGCAATTGTCTTCGATGTACGAGAAGTCCATTTTTGACAGGAGAAAGACAACCCGGGGGGTGGGGGGGGGAGGGGGGGGCTTGTACCGTGAACTGTTTGCGTACAGTTAGTTTGCTGCGTAGCAGTGCTACTAGCACTAAGGGTGTGCTTGTAAAGCAGTGGTATTGTTGGTGGCTGTTGAGAGAGAACATCCAGATCTGCTGTTGGGCTAAGGGTGCCCGAGAATGCAGCAGGGGATATGAAGTTACCCAGTAACCTAAGTGATACTGTCTACAATAGCCATCGAGGTGTTGTTATGGACAGGGGGTCTCTACGGCAAGCATACGTATACGTCAGCCTTCCTTCTATGCAACAGATCGGAGCACGCGCATGAGCATAATGCCCAAGTGTCTGATGAATGACTAATTATACATTCACCATAAGACAAGAGTGTTTGAAACACACGTACTTCAAATCAGAATAGTGTCTTAGAAGATATGTTATGAGATGTCAAATTAGCTATTCATTACGTAATACACACGACTATATTGTGAAAAGCTTGCAGCATACGGCAGTCTTCCAAAGTAGTATCGTTTAGGTACTTGTTCGGATTAGTCCGTCTGTCCCTGATCGTAAGAACTTCCGATTTAGTCACCGGTTTTGTTTAGAATTGTGGACTTGTGCCACATGGCTGTCGACACCGCTCCATAACAGCAGCACGTTTCGGGCAAGACTTCTTCATGCCTCCATGGCCTTGCCACAAAAATTGACACCAAGAGCCAGCTTTGGGCCGTCGTATTTTTGACTCCCGTTGGCAGAAGCACTTGGCAGCGCCCTTCCCGGGAAGCAGCAAGGGGCCCCTTGCAGCTTGTCCGCTCCTGTACACTGACGTCCACCTATGTGTACATGTGTAAACGCATTTTGCGTACGCGCATGTCCGTAGTTAAGAAGCTAGAGAGTGTTACTTATGTTACTTGTGCAGGGCATCCGGAAAGTAATTTGAGTCCCAATTGGAGACATAAGCTGAGATCTTCGATTACCGGTATGCCAGGTACCTCTCTGTGTTCTGCTTTACATCTCATCAGCCCTTTGGGCTGGGTTGATGTAATTTTTTTCTTCTTCTTCTTCCCAGAGACTTGAAAAAAGTTTCCGTTCATGTAAGTGTTTTCCAGCGCTAAGAGAAAGCATTCCTTCAACTTCACATCGCAGAATATGTAGCATCAGTTGGAGACATATGCACTCTTGCTTATGAGCCGTCAGCAAAGAAGTCCACAATATTACCAGGTGGCCGGTGTACCAGGTGTCCGCAGACTTTTGCTAAAGCCAGTCCGTTGAATTCGTTATTGATTGTGCACAGCCAATGGCTCAATGTTCAGCCACATGCAAATCCGCAGATGCGGATCTACAGCTGACGCAGCAAGCTAGACCACAAGAACTCTTTATCTTAAAAGCTACAACTACCACGAACTCATTACCGGGGTCATCAATCTGTACCCTGCCCATTTTTTTGGCTGCACCCCTTGTGGAAACAAATCCCTCCTCCTTCCATGTACAAATTGCATTGGCACAAGGAGTTTGCATGTCCATGAGTTCACGAGGAATGGCCCAATCTATAGGAGATCCCAAGCCCTCCGAGGTGGATGGGTGAACCGTGAGTGCGGGTACAGCACCAAACGTGGCGATGTCACGCGGGACAGAGCGTTGAAGGAGAGCTCCTTCTGGATTCTTGCAGAACACATCAAGTCACACGAATCAAAAAAGAACCTATTTAAGACGAAAGGTTAGCCAGGATGCCCTGCAATAATGCACCTGAGTGCACTTTGGGGAGCGGCGATAACCTGAGTACGGTCCTGCGGACTGCTTCTGTCTGCATGAATCGGCAATGAGAGATGAAAATGATGTTCTCTAAACTTTCTTGCAAGGCTACCAGGGATTTAACTTTAAATTGGCTTCCCTTGAAAGGCAGCGGCTCCTCGGCAGATCAAGCGCTTAAGGGCTACTCGTAGGGAACAACATAAGCAGAAATGTGCGTTCGAAAAGGAAATTTTCGAGTGCTGAACTATGCAAGTTCCTTGAAATTACCGCTGAATGCGAAATAGCGCTGTTTCTTGCCTGCAGGACTACTCACCTAGCAGGTCGACGTCACGCGAAGAACTTACTGGAATGTTCAAAGGCAGCAAAGTGCTTTTACAGCCTCTGCATAGATGATAGTACTAAAAATCAAAATCAATCTTACGTTGTTGGATCTCCGCGTTTTCATGCAACCGTTATCAACGGTTCATATTCTAACTTTGCAGTACCCTTCCACGTGACCAGTTGACCTGCAGATCTACTGTACATCAAGTTGCTCGATTCGAGCATTTGTACATCACTCCCGAGAAAAGCACGTGGCCAAACATTGATGTGGATCAGGCACCGCCGTCGTGGTGCCACACCACAAGCTTGTGCGAGCCACTGCGAAAGGAGCTGCACCAACATCGCAAGTGTCTTTAATCCCGGTACTTGCAGCATATTAAGAAGTTTAGAGTCGCATTTGGTCAGCTGCCTTGGTCCCACGATGGCCTCCAGCCTCGGGTGGGCATGTACGAGTTTTGCTGGGCGACCATGCCGGTCAGGATGCACCGGCTTGAGACCCAGCGCTTCAAGAAGTATGGTTGTTTCAGTTAGTGCCAAGACTAAACCAACGAAGGCATCTGAATTCAGAGGATTAACAAACGAGGAGATTGACAAGGAAGTGTTCAATTGCCAGAGAAGACTGCTTGACCTGCGCATTGCACAGAAGACCAGAAAGGTATGCGATTACCCTGTTAATGAAGATTATAAGATGTGGGCTAGAAGGGAAGTGGTTTGTTCTATTTGTTTTGGCCGCTGCTGACGGGGAACAGTGTCCCTGTACTTTCTCTAATTGTGTTTTGCTTCGTGAATGTTTCTGGCCAGGCTATCCTGTTTTGGTAGAATGCCGATTACCAAACTCCGCCTGGGGGGGGGGGGGGGGGGAGGGGTTGGGAGTGGCTGTCTTTGTCCTATCACTGGCCACAAGGGGGTGTTACAAAGGCTTCTGCAAATTGATTGCTGATGTGGTGCCTTGGGTACCTTACAGGCATTTGCACCGCACGAGTTCGGCTGGAATGAGAGAAAGGTAAGCCTGTCTTCTCCAGCTTCGTGGATTTGGGCTAGTCCTTTCTTTTGCTGTAGTCCATGACTCCCTCTTACATTCCAGCTCAAGGAATTCATCTGGTGCTTTGCTGGCTTTCCCTCTGTGGATGCTGATGGTTTTTTGTGCGACTCAGATTGCACAGCTGCTGACCATCAAGAGGGAACGGCAACTTGCTGAAGGCATTTCGCGCAGGGAAGCATTGAAACTAGAACGGTGAGGCAACCTTGTCCGGCCTAAGCAGGCACAAGTCCTCACACCCCATCTTTCTCTCCAAATGACACGCATCCACTCACTTCATGAACAACCCGAGATGAGGGAACATATTTGTGGAAGGAAACCGCTTTGTGTGGGGCTCTAAATGAGCATTGCTCATGAATGGTTTACAACTCCCCTCCTCTCTCTACAATCCCCACCCCTGCCCGGTGGGGCCAAGGGGGGCCTTGCTGCGGTTGCGCATGTTTTGCGGGTCTTTGGGGGCCTTTTCATGCGTGGAGAGAGGGGTGTTTTCATGTTCCTGTTTGCACTCTCGCACTTTTGTGTTTGCGCCCATAACTGCGGATGGTGCTTGCAATCTGCATCTCGCTCATGTGTGCTCCTCCCTCATCTCCCTCCTCCTTTCCCTGGATCTCCCGCATCTGTGCACTCGTACGCGTGGGGTGGGAGTCTGACGGGCCTGCCTGACTCCGGGGCCTCCCAGAAGCTGAAACATGTTGCAAGTGGTCAGTATGGAGGGAAGGGGGGTGTATTGCTTGAAATCCTTGCTCTATTTCTGGCCATGTTTGCGGCACTGGGGAGTGAAACTGAGAGGAAGTTCTTGGAATGGAGAAGGGGTGTGCCAGGGGGATCCCAGTGACAAGGAGGGCACATGTTCCGAACTCA
>KV908363.1:690952-693452 GCA_002005505.1 Botryococcus braunii
CCGCCTCCTCCCCTTACTTTCCTCTCCCTCGCATCCCTATTTGCCTCTCTCTGTACCTGCCCTGCACTCCCCCCCCCTCTTCCTCCCTCATTCCCTTGCGCCCTTCTCCTCTCCCCCTACATCATTCCCTCTTTGTCTCCCTCCACCATCTCCCCTCCCCGTTCCTTTCTTTGTACCCCTTTCCCATGTGTGCATGCATGACGCACTTCAGAGCATGAGGGAAGAGCAGAGTGAGACAAGCACGCACGCACTCGGGCGCGAGCGCGCGGACACACACACACACACACACACACACACACACACACACACACACACAGAGAGAGAGAGAGAGAGAGAGAGAGGAGAGAGAGAGAGAGGAGAGAGAGAGAGAGAGAGAGAGAGAGAGAGAAGAGAGAGAGAGAGAGAGAGAGAGACAGAAAGATTGAACGTGCATGCCCGGCCATATGTCTTCTGGGGAAATTTGGAGTAATTTATTTTTGCCCAGAGGACGGGGTACTATGGAAGTAAATCGGTTGGGAAACTTGTTGAGATGAACAAAACAGAAATCTGAATCCAACAAAATTTTGCGAAGACCTTAACATGCTGTAGATGGTCCCATTGTCAGCAACGTGGCTTTATTGTAGAACTGTAGTATTTACCTGTAGTTCATGCTCTTGATCACCGCTAGAAGTGAATGGGTTTGATTGGCTGGTGGCAACAACATGGACCTGGATGAATCAGACAAAATCAAACCCCTCGAACTTTCAAATCACATTCTGAGTCCTCCACGGCCTGCATACTTGTATATCCTGTCATTGGAAGAAAATGATGGGAAGCTAGGTCAACGAAGGTCCCTAAAACAACTCTCCATGAAAGATCGAACGCAAATACCAACAAGCGAGCCAGAACCCCCCCGCCCCCCCATAGCTCATGTATATTCAAGCGTACGCACCAGGTGCACAACATCACCTGCGACCGAAAGCCCCAAGCACGTTTCCCGCCGAGCTGTAGCAAGACTTGTGCGTAGGACGTAAACCATACCAAATTTGGCAAGTTTGACGAAATCATTCCATTGTAACGTTTCTTACAAGGCAAAGAGACGTATTCGATAGTGATAATCTCGTACGCACCACGTCGCCAGACGTTTTCAACGGTCCATCTCAAAGCCTTCTCGCAAAGCTGCAGCCAGTAGCCAGAACAATTCAAAACAAAAGCCTTTTTCGGTATGCATATAACAGTAAAACCCCTTTGCTCTTTCTTGTTCCCGAGAACCGCTCTCGTAGCCAAGATCCTGGACTTACCTCGTTGTCCTCAACAGGTACCACCACGTTTCGGCGACTCTCACTAGTCTCGATCATGACGTTTGACTCTTTCCACTATCGTTTGATGAGCATGCCAATCCTCGCCCGAACTACCGACTAACATGAAACGTTTGTCCGTTGGCCAGGATAGGCTGCAGTGAAGTATAACATCGCTGGGTAAACAAGACTCGAAATTAAACTCGTGCATGCAGTTTCCGTTGAATTCAGGTGTGTAAATGACGGGCCAGGCGTCAAAGAGAGAATCCCTTCATTGGTCTCAGAGTACGCATGCTACTGTACAGCAAGTGGGTACCGCAAAATCTGGTGATCAACCCGGTCGGGTTTGGCGGTTAGAATAGGCTTCAGGGACATCCAACTCTTAGTGGTGGATCTAGATTTTAGACATTCCTATCGTGATCCCTTCAGCCATAATGGATGGTCCTGGCTGTAATATTTCCTTCCTTCCTTCCTTTAACTTTAAACCCGTCGGGTTTGGCGGCCAACCGTCAGCCCTAAACAACAGAACTTAACAACAGAACTGCCACCCTCCCTGTGGCCTCTCTCCATGTCTCCCCTCGGTCAGCCCCTACTGATCCCCAGCTATGTACTTATGTGCTGTGGTTTGCGCGCCCTACTAAGGCTTAGCGCTCCCGCCTCTTTTATCTGTCTCTTGATGTTGCCAAGGTCCGACTCTTTCTCAGGTTTCGTCTTGGTGTTCATGGGCTTCCCATTGACATGTGCCGCCGACAACGGCTTCCGCGCCTACACTGTGTGTGTGTGTGTGTGTGTGTGTGTGTGTGTGTGTGTGTGTGTGTGTGTGTGTGTGTGTGTGTGTGTGTGTGTGTGTGTGTGTTTGCGCGCGCGCGCCAGCGCGAGCGTGTGTGACAATGATTTAGAGGGCTGACTCGACTAAGTACTAGGGATGGGCCCACTCATTCGGGTGATTCTGGATACGCACTCGTGTGCTGAACTGCAACAAATTGTACTTACTTGCAACGTAGGTCAAGGTTTGAACTGCCGTCGGGAAGGAAGCACATGGGTTGTAAAATATATTGATGCAACATGAAATAACTCCTCAGATCGCTGCCTCTCTGCATATTCAGATTCACTCCATACTTACTGTGCGTGCGCGCGTGCGTGCGTGCGTGTGTGTGTGTGTGTGTGTGTGTGTGTGTGTGTGTGTGTGTGTGTGTGTGTGTGTGTGTGTGTGTAAGTGTGTC
>KV908363.1:705952-710952 GCA_002005505.1 Botryococcus braunii
CTGGAGATCAGTCAAGATATGTTTTCCAATAGCGCTAGGGTAAACAGACTTATTCTGTGGAGGATCTCGCTTGGCGACCGTTGGATCACGTTGCCCATGTGGTGTAAACTGATATGCTGGCCGGAAAGATGAGTAGCCGTAAACCGTAACCTCTGCATCTATAGTACTAGTACAGGTCCCCATGACGGTCCGTAATAGCGCTGACTTACTGTCGTAACCCCTGATAGACCGTAACCGTAATATGTATTGCGGTTTCTAGCGGCGTGGAGCCCATGTGCCGTCGTGAACCTTAACGGCCGTGTCAACAATCCACATTTTTAGGGCGACGCGAGCGTACACAAAGGAGAATTCCGTGCAAAAATGCCGTTGATTGAAATTTAGTATTCATATACAGGAATGTGTAGTCTCCATCTTCTGGAGGAGTGAGGATCAATTGTCTTCATTGATCTGAGAAACCGCAGACAGCGGCCGAACGCTAGTCTTCGGAAAATGCACGAGAAACGACAGAAGATCCTAGGGTAGCATCAAACCACTAACTCAGACGGTCTGTCTACGGCCTTCAGTCATCGGCTCGTATGCGAAAACTGGAACTTGCCCTAACAGGCATGGGGCATCCGCCGGTCCTGCCGCTTCTAATTTCAGGAATCGCACTTCTTGTGTTTTCGAGCCCACCATCTCAAGGAATAGACATTCCGGCAACAGAAATTCAAACAGAATTCCGTCTAACGGAGCCTGCACGGCTGCCATGGCCACAAGCGTACAGGGTAAAGTCAGCCTTCACCTTTGTGACTAGGGACAAGTTCGTGGCAATGAGCGGTTTCTATTTTTTTTCAACTTTTCAAATGTCTCTGCAGGTATCTTTTGATATGAAGCTCCCCTACATTTCAAAAATCCAGCCTGTCCCATATGTGTACGTCCGCCCATGCCACTAATCTCCTCCCACAGACAGCGGACCCAGAAAGCAGGAAATAATACAAAGTATTCTCACACCTTGTAGATTGCACATCTGCTATATAGCCCCCATGATGCTAAAAAACTTTTACATCAACTTTCTTTGATGTGCCACAAAGAATGGCTATTTGGAAATTGATGCAGATCTAATATGTAAACCATGTGTCATACATACTGCTTCCGGTAAGTCAGAAGCCACGGGTAGTTGCAAGTCCTCGGGCTAAAGTTTCTGGGGGCTGAAAAGACCATCACGACATGTAACTGCTTCTGTCTTTGGGGCTGATGAGGCTTGCATGGGGTCTAACAGTTGGTGAGGCCACATACAGGTACCAGTGGGATGTATACCAGGACCTGAAAAACTCGAGGCAGAAGCTAGTCAGAAATGGGCTGGAGACTGTCATCACCGTGGTTGAATTGGTACGGTCAGTATTGAGAGAACATGTGTTATGCATGTTCTCCTTATGTATTGTGCATGTTGTCCTGATGTATTGTGCATGTTGTCCTGATGTATTGTGCATGTTGTCCTGATGTATTGTGCATGTTCTCCCAAGCCGTCGTTGCTCTCCCGGTCTCAGGGAGCCGCAAATCTGATCCCGCCAGGGGGGTGCGGCACACAAATGAGTGCGGTCGCGCTGTCAAATTGGGGTTGCCCTTTTCCTCCAGATTTACTCTGTCGTGATGGATGTAGCACAAAGCCAACAGGAAAGTGACGTGGTTTGGGGTTTGGGGCTGGTACAGAACCACACCTATGAGACGTTTCCTCGCATTTCGGAGTTTGCTTGCAAAGTTTTGGCTTTGGTACCCCATGCGGGGCCCACCACTTCGAACGGAATGCCGGGTTCCCCAGGGGCCGATCTGCTTAACTTTGTGCGCCTCTTCCCCACCTTTCTGCCCTCCTGATCCTTCTTCCCTTCAATCTCTTCTCTCATACGCGGAACACACACACACACACACACACACACACACACACACACACACACACACACACACACACACACACACACACACACACACACACACCCCGCGGGCGCATGCATGCAGAAAAGGGTTGGGGCAGGGTTCTATCATCGCAGTGCCTAAGCGGCTTTGGCATTGGAGTGGTATGCATGTTAAGAACAACATTAATATAAAAGTGGCTGTACTCGCATGACCGTGGACTTGGCAAGATTGACTTGTGGCAGGTCTCAAATGGGACCAGGGTTCGAATCCTGGTAGAGCCTCAACATCTCTGACTCTTTCTCCTCCTGAGATATGTCCATCCAGGGCAATCGCTGCATCATAGTTGAACCTGTCCTGTACAAATATGCACTGGGTCTCGCAAGCTTAGAAGTGCTGCCACAATGTTGGCAGAAGGCTAATTAAGGCAGCCTTTGTACCACCTGACCACACAGCTACATCAAGGTGGATATGGCGATAGTTCCTGCATGCAGTACGTCCTGCTCACTCAAGGGACGCGGCGGGCCTCCCCTCCACCGCATCCTTCACTTGATAAATGGGAAAATGTGTGGTGATTGAGACCCTCCCCACCCCTACCCCCCCTACCCCCCCCCATGGCTCCCGCAGGGACAGACTGGAGGCAAGGCCTTGCCCATGGTGGCAAGGCTTGAACCTTTTGAGCTCGTACGGCATGGGTGGCTTCAAGTGATTGCGCCATTGCTGCCTGGAATACAACCTCTGCATGCTGGGAAGGGAAAAAGCAATTAGCAGCTTGGCTCTTGTCTCATTAAAGCTGTGCTTCCAGTTTTGATTTTACCTGTGCTTGCCTCCGCCTCTTCTTGTCTCGAAGGCCCGAATGAGGGGGTTGTGTGCTCTCGCAGGTGCTGCCTGACTTGACGGATGACAAATGGAAGTACAAGGGCCACGCCACCGTGAATGGCAAGCCCTCCTTGCTGTATACATGGCCCCTTCTGGAAGATGTGGGCTATGGGGAGGTATGCCTACCTATTTCTTGCTTGCTTGCTTTCTTTCTTTCTCGCTTGCGTCCTTGCTTGCTTTCCTTCTCCCTCCCTCCCTCCCTCCCTTCTCTCTCTCTCTCTCTCTCTCTCTCTCTCTCTCTCTCTCTCTCTCTCTCTCTCTCTCTCTCTCTCTCTCTCTCTCTCTCTCTCTCTCTCTCTCTCTCTCTCTCTCCCTCCCTCCCTCCGTTTTTTCCTCCCTCCCTCCCCCCTCCCTCACCCCCCCCTCTCTCTCTTCTCCTCTCATTCTCTCTTTCTTTCCTTTCCTTTCCTGTATGCTGTCCAGATGGCTTTGGATCGCTCTCTTTCCGTTCGTTGTACAGATGCTGTGCTTCTCTTCCATTCCTTTGTGTTGTCCAGATGGCTTTTGCTTCTCCTTTCCTTCGGTTTTACAGTGGCCGTGTTCCGCTTTTGGATGTTCAGCTGCTCCCTGCAGTTGTACAGCCAATCGAGGCTTTGTCATCCCTCTCCTGCCTTAGTGCGCATAACGTGTTGCTTCCGTCAGTCCAGATTGTTCCACTTTCGATTGTGCCGTGTGCTTATCTTATGTGTTTCTGTGTGTGCTTATCTTCAGCCACCCTTTTCCCTGCGACCTTTCTTGTGTGGTGGACCTCTGGCCATCTCCCTATCATTCCAAACTGTGCTGCGCTGTATTACATGTGCTGTGCTGTGTTGTGTTGGATTGTTTTGTACAGAATGGATCGGCTTGGATTGGATGGGGTTGGAATGGACTTTTTGGGGGTTTGGGGGGTGAGGATGCGGAAAGGGGGGGGCTGGGGGGAGGATGTGGATTGGAATGATTTTGGATCGGATCTGGGTTGGGTTGGATTGAACTGCACTGCATAGGTCATGTTTAATATTTGTGGGTGGCACTGCATCGTTTGCTTCCCATGTCAGCCCATTCCATCATCTGGCCATTCCATTCCAATGCATCTCATGCCAACCCAATTCATTGCGTAATAGACAAGGCCTTCTAAACATATAAAATCGTATCCTTCATGTGACTTCATTTCACTTCTCCTCATCGTTTCATATCTGTTACGCTTACTTCATTTTACTTTGTCACCTCTCATACCATCCCATCCCATGTCATCATCTCATTTCATATCATATCATCCCATCCCATCCCATGTCATCATCTCATTTCATATCATATCATCCCATCCCATCCCATCCCATGTCATCATCTCATTTCACATCATATCATCCCATCCCATCCCATGTCATCATCTCATTTCATATCATATCATCCCATCCCATCCCATGTCATCATCTCATTTCATATCATATCATCCCATCCCATCCATGTCATCATCTCATTTCATTCATATCATCCATCCATCTCATGTCATCATCTCATTTCATTTATCATATCATCCCATCCCATGCCATGTCATCATCTCATTTCATATCATATCATCCCATCCCATCCCATGTCATCATCTCATTTCATACATCATATCATCCCATCCCATCCCATGTCATCATCTCATTTCATATCATATCATCCCATCCCATCCCATGTCATCATCTCATTTCATATCATATCATCCCTTCCCATCCCATGTCATCATCTCATTTCATGTCATATCATCCCATCCCATCCCATGTCATCATCTCATTTCATATCATTCCATCTCATCGCAGCATATCAGATCGTCTCACCTAATCTCATCTCAGATCATAACACACACGCGCGCGCGCGCACACACACACACACGCGCGCGTGCGCGCACACACACACACACACACACACACACACACACACACACACATGCTCACACAGAGACACACGCACGCATGCACACACGCACATACACACACACACACACACACACACAAAATCCACAAGCTCATTTCAATCCAGTTCGTGTGGCGTTTTCCTGACAGACCACATGTACTGATTGAGGAAAGTGGTATGCACAGGTCTCGGCGTCATATGACTTCATGGTCGATAGGGAAACGGGAGAGCCTGTTCAGCTTCTGATGACTGGAGTGAACCTTTTCACAGGTGGGCCACTTCATTGTGCACAGTGCCTTAAATTTCCATAGGAAGGCTGGCTTGTTTCCTGGGAAGGCTTGCTTTCCCATTAACCG
>KV908363.1:718452-733452 GCA_002005505.1 Botryococcus braunii
GGCCTGCCCTGCAGCAGTAATGATGGCTGCTCAGTTTCTTCTCGTTCTATTGGATACTCAGATTGTTTTCGCTCTGTCAGGTGCTCAATTATTTTCGTCCTGTCGAGTGCTCAGACTTTTTCGTTCTGTCGGTTGCCAATAAATTTCGTGGGTTCTGTCCAATGCTCGTTCTTTGCGTTCTGCAGCTGGGTCTGGGTGGCTAATAGGACGTGATATGGGAGAAGGATGACAAACAGATGAGTCAGAATGAGGGTTTCTAGGGTTCCTTCGATGCTGTTGCAGTCGCATGTTGTTCAGCAGGACACGATGGGGGAGAGCAATGACGAACGTGAGTCGTGACAGCGGTTGCTCCGGGTTTGTTGTCTGCTGCAGCTGTGGCATAAAACGAGGGTTGCTGGGATTCTTTCGATGATGCTGCACAATGTTCAGAACGAAGCGACATGGAGAGCAATGATGAACATGAGTCATGATGACGGTAGCTCGGGGTCTGATGACTGCTTTTGCTGTGGCATTATGCTCAGGGAGGCTGTGATATCTCAAGGACGAGTTGGAATGACGGATGTGTCAAATTGTTTGTTGCTGCTGCTGTAGCAACATGGTCTGCAGGATGTGAGGCAACAAAGATGGCACAGATGAGTCGACACGAGGGTTTGTGTTTTATGCTGTTGCGGAAGCACTGTGCGTCAGCAGGATCTGACATGGGAGAACAATGACCACGATGAGAGAAGGCGCAACGAGAGTTTCTGAGATTCTTTTGAAGTTGCAGCTGTAGCAAATTGTTACTGGCAATATGCTCAGCAGGAGATGCTAAGGGAGAGTGATGACAAAGATGAGTTGGAACAAGAGGTGCTGGGATTCTTTGTGATGCTGCACCTGTAGCATAATGCTCAATAGGATGTGATATTGGAGAGCATCGACAAAGATGAGTCGGAACGAGAGTTGCCGGGATTATTCTGACGTTGGCCCCAAGATGATTCCTCATGGGGAACATCAGAATCTATAGGCTCTGGGGTTTCACGCCTTGCGGGTTCCAAGTCCTGCTTGCTGTAGCAGCATCCTCTGAAGGATCTCAGAGGTAAAGCACGGTTTCCCTCTGTTCCTGTAGCATCGCGCTCATTATGTTTGCCGCTGTTCCTGTAGCATCGCGCTCAGCATGTTCTGGGAGGGGGTAGCATTTGCGACCTCGCAACTGGAGAGCCATCTGTGGAGGAGAGGTGGTGTTTGGGGCTGTAGCTTCAGGAGATCACCGGGGTAGCGGGGGTATAAGGGGATGTGAGTAACTGCAGTAGTCGTGGGAATCGTACCACATGTCAAAAAGGGCAATCATGGGAAACATACCACACGTCAAAAGAGGAGTCATGGGTAGTCTAAGTGGGTAGTCTAACAGGGTAGTCATGGAAACCAGACCACACGTCAAAAAGGGCGGATGACATCGAGTGAGGCTGTTCTTTTAGGTTTCAGTTGCAGAATTTTTAGCATTTCCTGGCCGTTGTTGAACCGGAGGAACTGATGCTCCATCCTTCCTTGCTTCCGTCAGTATTTGTGGCACAGGAGCTTGAAGGAGCTCCGGGGTGCACATTCATCTGCACACTCATGTGTCCATGTACATATGTGTGGGTTCCAAACATTCATGTAGGTGTGTTGCGGTTGGGCAGCACATTCCCGCCACACGCTGTACCTGAAATACCAGTTCTGGGCTGCCAAGGGTCAAAATTTTAGCATTGAGAAGTCAGAATCTTGCAGTAAGGTTAACAGCCCAAAGTCTTCTGAATTGTAAGGATGCGGCTAACACATGCCACTGATGTGGCAAGTAGTGTTAGTCCTACGTTCTTTTGTCCGTTGCCCTAGGGGGACTCGAACACGCCAAACCTAGGCACGTAGGTCGAATTTGGTTGCCTATGGCACGTGGAGGAACGACAGGATACTGCTTTGAGGTTTAAATGAGAGTCCAGTTGTTGATACGTATATTGGTTAGATCTGCATCGCTTCCCCGGGACCAAGAATTTCTGCACGTGTGGAAAACGACAGGATGCCGCTTTTTGAGGTTCACATGAGAATCCGATTGTTGACGTGGACACGTATGTTGGCCAGATCTGCAGCGCGAGTTGTCGCTTTTCGGATCCTCTAGCAAGTTGCTGTGTACTTCTCCAGATTGGATTGTCATCAGCCAGAAGATTTCACTTTTCAGGACGGATTCTGACAGCCACGTGATCAATTTCTGCCACGAAAAGGACGCTACAGGCTCAGACTAGCTGCTGTCCCTAAAGGCACTACACCTTACCTCCGCGCCGGAAAGTTTCCGAAAGCAGTTCCCCTCGTAGAGAAGAAACTTGGAACAGGCTTGTTTTATGTCCCTTCCAGCCTATTTGACACCTCAGCCTAAGGCCTTGCATGGTTTTAGGTTTCTAAGCCTGATTTGAAGTTGTGCAGACTTTAACGGGATGCAGACTTCGGCCTGCTGCACTTGCACTGTGCATATTTCAGGCGTCGTTGAGGCTGACCTTGATCTTGTTTGGACTTTTGTTAAGTCCTTCGGTGATGCTGGAAAGTGGTTGACAGAAGTACCTGGTGTGGTGATTTCAACTGCTCTACTGGTAAGTCAGTCGCTAATTTTCATGCAGCGTCGGAAACTTTGTCTGGAAGGCTATGAATTCCGAGTTTTCGAGTTAGAATTTGCGTTACCAGATCATGGTATTTGGAACTTTTATCCAGCTTATCCGTCGAGCTGGATTCCTCTCCCTGCGACCTGAACGGCGCGCTTTGCAGGCTGATCAAGTTGATGGAAAGCTCGGTGCCCTACGTACGTTCAGCATAAATGGCCAATCGTTCGTTGAAAAACTAGAAGCCCTTGACGATGTGGAGCATACAATGTGCGACGCCTACCTGGCTTCCGGCTTGTATTTTGTTAGCCGTTGTGGCGATAAGGGGTGGCAACTTGCAGTAGGAACTTTTTAAGTGTTTTGATTTCTGGGTGATGTATGTTTGGCTATCACAAGCTGCCTAGCTGGGCTTAGGATATTGTACTGATCAGTACAATATCCTAAGGCATTTTTTAGGGCCCAGCTTGCATGGGACTTTGGTACTGACTTTGTGTTTGCTGACAGGCGATGGAAGGTTATCTCGCATCCTACCAACCGAAATCCCTTTCCTGGCTCCTATGTGAATTCAAAGACCTCGGTGGGGGTGAGGAAGATAACTATGGGCAACACTACTTTGGTGGAATGGCGGAATGAATTTGATACAGAGTATGAGGTATGCTCCATTGCAGAAATTGTTGAGGTCTTCTGGTCCCCTGCTTGCAGCAGACATTACTGTGGGGTGTCAATTTTTTCACAGTAGATCCAGTTGCTCCTTTGTGGCATAGGTTTAGTTTTGTGTTACAGTGGACAACAATTAGTGGCATGTAAGCCAGTTCTTGTTTACATTTGTGGGTGGGTGGGGGTGTGTGCGGGTGTGTGGGGAGGGGGATTTTGGCCAAGCTGTGGAGCAGCAGGGGTCAGATCTTGCATTGCTTATTGCTTGCGTGCTGCTCAATTTACGCAAATTCAGGATTCTCTTGGCCTGTTGTCATGTGTGGGTGGGCACACCGCCCCCCGAATTTCATCAGTATTGCATGTTGGCATCATATGCTTGATTGCATGTTGTCATTGATACCCATGATGTTGTCATTCATGCACTGTGACCCTGCAAAAAAGCTCCTGTGGAGTCCAGAAGCAGGGCCCTCAAGCAACCTTGCTTTTGTGTTTTAGGGACTAATGACCGTCGCTTGGGGTCCTGTTTTTGTTGGTTGAGCTTAAATGAGTATGGTCCCAATGATCCTTATGAACCTTCGTTCCAATTGGGAAGTGGGATTCAGCATTGTGTGTGCTGGGTTGGTAGTCAATGCTAGTTCAGCTATTATATGCATTTCGTCCTTTCTCTGTCGTTGTCTCTCTTGCCGGGGGGTTGGGGGCGGGGATTGGAGGGGGAAGAGGAAGTCAGCTGGTATGTCAGCTAGTAGTAGGGGTCTTCCAAGACAATGTTGCTGAAACTTATAGTTTTGAGAACACACAGACGCACCCAAATGCCCGCGCACGCAAAAAAACACACACACACTCTCTCTCTCTCTCTCTCTCTCTCTCTCTCTCTCTCTCTCTCTCTCTCTCTCTCTCTCTCTCTCTCTCTCTCTCTCTCTCTCTCTCGCTCGCTCGCTCGCTGGCTCGCTCGCGCGCGCGCGGGAGAGAGAGACACACACAGAGAGAGAGAGAGAGAGAGAGAGAGAGAGAGAGAGAGAGAGAGAGAGAGAGAGAGAGAGAGAGAGAGAGAGAGAGAGAGGGGGAGGGAGAGGGAGGGAGAGGGAGAGGGAGAGGGAGAGAGAGAGGGAGAGGGAGAGGGAGAGGGAGAGAGGGAGAGGGAGGGGAGAGAGGGAGAGGGAGGGAGGGAGGGAGGGAGGGAGGGAGGGAGGGAGGGGGAGAGGGAGAGGGAGAGGGAGGGAGGGAGGAGAGAGGGAGAGGGAGGGAGGGAGGGAGGGAGGAGGGAGAGGGGGAACATACACGTGTGTGTGTGTGTGTGTGTGTGTGTGTGTGTGTGTGTGTGTGTGCGCGCGCGCGTGCTGATCCTTAACAATTGTTTAGCCGCGCTCAGTTCCTCGCACTGTGGTTGTTTGAGGTTGGAGTCTGTGGTTTCACTCTTATTCTTGTCCCCCTCCCCCATTTTTGTTGGGAAGGGCAGGGGGCTTGTTCTTTGTTTTGTCGCACACTGGCACATGGCTCCCTTTTTTTAAAGCCCCCCGTCACCCCAACCCCTTGATCTGCTTCTTCTTCAAATGTCCGAAGTGCGCTGACGTGATCCCTCCTGTTACCTGACCCCCGCTATCTTGGCCTGGGACCTTGCAGCATGCTGCGACAATCAAGAGCCATCTGAAAGCCATGTTCGAAGGCGGCATTCTCGGCTTGCGTAAATTGCTGAATCCGACGCCTGCCGGGGTGCCCTCGGTCTCCTCCGTTGCCTCGCTGGCAACTGTGGACAGCGGCCGCGGTTGGGGACCTGCTCCGCTCTTGACAAGGTCCCAAGTAGGGACGACTACATCGGTGAAGTCGAGCGCTCCACTGAATACCCCGCTGTCCTACGGGATGTCGCTGCTTGCGATTCCGCCATCAGTTGCCCCGCCAACGCCTCTTTCAAGAGACAGCGCGCCTGGCTTGGCCCCCCTTGTGAAGCCCTTGAATGGCCCGAGTCTGGCCAGCGGCGGGACCCCCGGGCCCCTGGCCGGGAGCCTACACGCGCCGGCGCCGGCGCCGGCGCCACCAACCCCAACCCTCCTCATTCCCCAGGCGGGTCTCCTGGATGCGCATGCCGCGCCGCTCGCTGTCGATGCCGCTGTTAATCCCTCACCTGCTGACTTCTCGGCTCTTCCTAATGCAGGGGCCCCCCATCCTCTGTCCCCAACTGCTCAAGGTGCCCCGCCCGACCTCCATCTTGCTGCGCAGCATCTTCCCACGCTGCTGGCCCCGCTCCGCCGCTCGGGCGCCAGCGGCAGTTCCACGCCAAAGTGGGTGACCCCGCCGCCGTCCGACGTACCAGAAGCTTCCAGTCTCATCCCCACCTCTCCAGCTCTGGACTCGCTGGCCCAGCTCGCTCATGCGGCTGCGGGGGCGGTGCACGAGCCGCAGCCCAGCCTGCGGTTGTCGGGCGGGACAGCCCCTGCAGTGCCCGAGCCCCTCTTTGCTCCGCCCCCTCCTGCGCCGCTGTCGCAAGCCTTTCCCGCGGCCCCGGTTCCTTCGGGTCCCCAGTCCACGCTGCTCATACCTCAGACCGGGGCTATGCCCACCATACCGCTCTACACTGCCGAAGGCAGTACGCTTGCGCCGTTCCCTCAGCCAGGCTTCCCGGATGCGCGGCTGGCGGGTACCGGTCCCACAGTCCCCATGCTGCCGCCAGCAGGGCCTGGAGCCTTGCCGGGCAGCCAGCTGCTCGTAACGCAGCAGGGCGGCGTACAGCTGCAGTACATGCCGCCGCACCTGCAAGGCCAGCTCGCCTTGGTCGCTGCCTCGCAGGCTGTTCTCACCCCACAGGGCATTGTACAGCAGCCAGTGCTTGTTACCTCGCACCCGCTCTTTCCGCCGGGTGCGGTGCCTCCGCAGATGATTAACCCCGGCGGGGATGCTCTCCATGGCAACATGCCGTACTTGGCCACAGGCCATCCCGCGCCCGGCGCCGTGCCGCTGGACCAACTTGGTCCCCAGGGCGCCGCCATGTTGCAGGGCCTCGGTCCCCAGGGCGTCGCGATGCTGCCAGGCCTCGGCTCCCAGGGCGCGGCTGTCATGCCAAGCGTTGCTCCGCTGGGTACGGCCTTCACGCCAAACCTCGGGCCCCATGCCGGCGCCATCTTGCCGGGCGTTTCTCCCCCGGGTACCGGCAGTGTACCAGGTGTCGGCCCCCAGGTACCAGCCGCACCCAACGTGCCACCAGTCAGCCCGATCCTTACGCAGTACCTGGCACCCTCGATCCAGCAGCCGCCAACAAACGGTGGGGATCCGGGACTGCCCGCACTGCACATTCCATCAGGGTCGCCAACGGCCGCTCCGACAGCTGCTGCCAGACAGAGTGGGCGGGAGGAAGCTGTGAAGGGCGAGCTCCCTTCCGGCCAGGCGCCCCACACAGGTGTGCCCGCGGTCCGCACCAAAGCGCCCGTCAGAGAAGGCCGATTGCACCACTCGCACCATCGCTCGTCGCGCCGGTCGAAGACTTCGAAGAGCGCGAGCCACGAGAGTGCCTCCGAGCACGCCAGCAGCGGGTCCGCCCGCCCGACAACTGTTCAGGAGACGAACTCCCGATCGCCCGTCGACTTCTTGACCTCTTCGGACGGGGCCTCTGCATCAGTGTCTGACGGCGCGATAGCGTCTGGGACCAGCAGCTTAGACTCATCTCCCAAGAGCAGCGGCTCTGCTGCTGAGGCGGAACCTGAGGGCAGCAGGCCTGGAGAGGCCGGGGGCTTGGGGGCGGCCGGTGTGCCGCACCCCCATCAGATTGTGCCCTCGATCTTTGCGTCCCCCTTTGCGCAGTTTGAGGGCGCCGCCTCGGCCTTTGCGGACTCGATCCCGTCCTCCATTTCCACGGAGGGTTCCAGCAAGCCTTCGATCGAGGACGTGCAGCGGGCGGAGGCCAAGGATGCTCCTGTTTCCGATTCGGGTGTGCTTCCTTTGAATCACTGTCCTTGAATACTGTCCTCTCTTGATTGAATACTGACCTTGATTGAATACAGACCTTGAATACTGTCCTGGATCTCACCTACCTCTGCCTCTCTAGCTTCATGTCTTACTTCTTCCCGTCTGCCTTCCTTCCCTGTGTCTTGTAGGACCTTTCTTCACTGTACCTCCTAGGGTCTTTCCTCTCTGATCCCTTGGGGCCTTCCCATCTGCTGGGGTGGCGGAAAGTCTGCTTACATGATCAGGGCCTTGCCCTTGACCCCATGGGACATGTTCGGCATACAATAGGAATTCCAGACAGCTTGAAAGGATGCAGTCTTCTTTGGCTGTGTGTTTGCCAACTTGCACATCCGTATGGGTCTGCAGCAAGCTTGGGGAAAGTGTAGTTTATAATTTTATACTTGTAATGCGTGCCATGCGCGAGGCAATGGGGCTTTCTTTTTGCAATTTTGCGGGCCAAAGTTGGACAGTTCTGATGGAGGCACTCACCCCTGCTCTCTCTCTCTCTCTCTCTCTCCTCTCTCTCTCTCTCTCTCTCTCTCTCTCTTCTCTCTCTCTCTCTCTCTCTCTCTCTTCTCTCTCTCTCTCTCTTTCTCTTCTCTTTTTTTTTTTTTTTTTTTTTTTTTTTTTTTTTTCTCTCTCTCTCTCTCTCTCTCTCTCTCTCTCTCTCTCTCTCTCTCTCTTTTTTTTTTTTTTTTTTTTTTTTTCTCTCTCTTCTTTCTCTTTTTTTTTTTTTTTTTTTTTTTTTTTTTTCTGTCTCTGTCTCTGTCTCTGTCTCTGTCTCTTCTCTCTTTCTCTCTCTCTCTCTCTCTCTCTCTCTCTCTCTCTCTCTCTCTCTCTCTCTCTCTCTCTCTCTTCTGTGTGTGTGTGTGTCTCTGTCTCTGTCTGTGTCTGTCTCTGGCTCTGTCTCTGCTCTGGCTCTGTCTCTGTCTGTGTCTCTGTCTGTGTCTCTCTGTCTGTGTCTCTGTCTCTGTGTCTCTCTGTCTGTGTCTCTGTCTCTGTCTCTGTCTCTGTCTCTGTCTCTGTGTCTCTCTCTGTCTCTGTCTCTGTCTCTGTCTCTGGCTGTCTCTGTCTCTGTCTCTGTCTCTGTGTCTCTCTCTGTCTCTGTCTCTGTCTCTGTCTCTGTCTCTGTCTCTGTCTCTGGCTGTCTCTGTCTCTGTCTCTGTCTCCGTCTCCGTCTCTGTCTCTGTCTCTGTCTCTGTCTCCGTCTCTGTCTCCGTCTCTGTCTCTGTCTCTGTCTCCGTGTCTGTCTCCGTCTCTGTCTCTGTCTCTGTCTCCGTGTCTGTCTCCGTCTCTGTGTGTGTCTCTGTCTCTGTGTGTGTGTGTGTCTCTGTGTGTGTCTCCGTCTCTGTGTGTGTCTCTGTCTCTGTGTGTGTGTGTGTGTCTCTGTGTGTGTCTCTGTCTCTGTGTGTGTGTGTGTGTGTGTGTGTGTGTGCGCGCGCGTGTCTCTCTCTCTCTCTCTCTGTGTGTGTGTGTGTGTGTGTGTGTGTGTGTGTGTGTGTGGTGTGTGTGTGTGTGTGTGTGTGTGTGTGTGTGTGTGTGTGTGTGTGTTTCACTTTGGTTGTGGGCGGTTGCCAGTGGTGGGGTTGGTTGGGGCAGGTGAGGACTTTCAGCCTCCGGGATGGAGGGTGGGGAGGGCGGGGCGGGGCGGGGCGGGACGGGGGCGGGGCCAGAGAAGAGGAAGGTGATATGTGAAGGTTTGGGGTATAGGAGGATTTAAAGAGCAGGTGAACTGGTGGAAGGAGGCCGGCTAGGATTGGAGACCGAAAAACTTACACTTCTGAGCTGGCCTTGCGAAGCATATGCTTCCAGAGTTCCCCTGATGCCCCATGTTCCTGGCAGGCGTCGTGGCTTTTGCAAGTCTGAGCGAAGCCACCATCAGCTCAGGCAGGATACCCCTGGTCGCGCAGGCGCATCCCGGGAGCAATGACTTCGCACCGCCGCTACCTTCCAATGTGGAGTTGCCACGTGTGGCTGCCTCATCTTCGTTGAGCTCTGTCTCCTCCGCCAGTCACTCGACGCCGCACTCCCCAAGCCCATGGCTTAAGGACTACGACCTGGCTATGGCGTAGCTCCTAACCATTTCAGGGTCAACCACAGGCCAGGAGGTAGTCGCAAGGAACTGCGTGCTCAGCACTTGCCTGGCCCCCCCGGGGCACCTGTGGGGGGGTGCGGGGATCATTGCTGCGGTTCTGCAACCGACCTGCACCAGCCCGTGATCTGTTCCCGTACGTGAATGGGCTGACCACCGGCAGACGCGAGCATGTTGCCTGTGCTTTAGGCTGAGTCCAGCACATTGCTCAGGGTGTGCACCAGGTCCCACCCTTCAGCCTGGTAGAGGTAGTTGTTTCCAGGGTTAGACGCATTACAGGCTAGACATTTGCTGTTCCAGCACATTGTTTCTAATACAGATCAACTCCCACCGTTCAGTGCTGCGAGACGGAGAGGTGATCCGTGGGTCTTGCACGCCTGGGTTTGCTGTGCGCAGCAGATTCTAGATGTAGTCTTTTGTTTCTGCTCTGCGGCTTCAGTCGTTGTGGGCGTACGACTGGCTGCATGACTTGGCCTTTCCCAAGCAAGTGGGGAAAATTGGGTGGCTGGTTTTTTCTGGCCTGCTGGTTTCATGTCTCCCAGTCACGGCAGGGTCTCCTGGAGGCCTTCCAAGGGACCCTAGGGCTAGGGGACCCTAGGGCTATAGTGCTAGGTATGGTCAACGACTCTTGTGTTGTGAATGGATGGTGCAATTGCAAGTTCCAAGGACTCTGTTGTGATCCTCCCGCATGGCTATCCGTGAAAGCCAAAGCTTGAAGTGCTCGGCCTCGTTTCCATTTGCAACCCACAGGAAGGTGAGGCAATTTCGCTCTTCTCTTTCAAGGCATGAGTCATCTTATGGGCTACACGCCCGTCATTAACGGACACCTGAGGTTTGCTGCCCCCCCCCCCCCCCCGGGGGGGGAGGAGCCCCCCCTGGGACCAAACCCTTTGCCCCTTGCCGAGCAGTTGGCTGGCAACTTGATGTACTGCACTCCATCTTTTCCGGGTTGAGGGGTTGTCAAACCAAGTCTCAGCCGTTTGTCAGTTTTCAGGGTTTTGCTCTTAGGCACTGCCGGTACTGCATTTTAGAATGTACAAGGCGGACGATTTGGCTAGTTTTGCTTCCAACAGCGTTGTTCCAGTAGAGCATGGCGTCCTCTGTACTGATGATCAACTGTACTGATGATCACGTGCATGCGGTTTGTGATTGAAAGCCTTCGAGCACAAACAGTGTCACTTTCTGTGCTCTGTTCTTCACCCGCACATGTGGTGCGACCTTTGAAGGACACGATGTACAGTTTGTCGAGGACACTTGTACATCTGCGCTATCGGAGTCAGTGTCCTGATCTTAGGGTCGAGGACACTTTCATGCCATCATCGTGCTTCCCCTTGCTCTCTGGCCCGCCCATCAGTCCAGCCAGAAGTTTGCGGAAACACTCGCTTTTAGTTTTCTTGTTTTCTCCCTTTTAGCGGGATTATAAATATGTAATTATACGTTGCTTGAAGGGGCCTTGGGACCCTTCAAGTCAGATTTTTGTTGGGCAGATTTTTGTCAGGCCTGGTGTTTGGGATCCTTGCTTGATTTAAAGGTTCCCTGGGATATACAAGCTGGTCATTGACTGGATATATCACCAGCTGCTTAAGCTTTATGAGCAGCCATTTTTCTTAATCACCATCTTTGCTGATCATGAAGGTTCGAACCATTCATGAAGTTGCTCACCCTCTTGCTAACGCAGGGATAACGTGCATTCTCGAAGCTCAAATGAAGGGGTGGAATCCTTTTTTATATTTCCAACGGTGCGGCGTAGCTTACTGGAAGGCTCGCAAGGCATTCCTCGACATGATCAAGACTTGAGGGGTGAAGAAGGTCCGCTTGGCGGTACAGAGGCCCCTATTTGAGAGTGGGCTTTGGATGGACAAGCCAAGGCGTTTAATAATGATTCTACTTGCTCACAGTATGCTCAGTAAGCACAGTATGCTCAGTAACCACGTAAGCATTGTGCTGCCCAAGCCTTAGATGGCGGGATAGGTTTCGGGCAGTCACGCTTACAGTTTATTGCATGCATACACACGAGCATCTCGTATGATGTCTTTTCTTTCACTTTTACACTTTTACAATTAGATCTGAGGGCTGCAGTAGCTTTTTATTGTCTGGACGATCTAGCACCGAGGACAGACGTGCTTCCCAGAGTCGTGCCAACTTCCCTTGTGGACTATCCAAGCCTAGAGACATCACGATCAGGATGAGCTTAGGCCGACCAATTTTTGGGCGTGTCAGGTCCAGTCCAAACAATCGGACACGCTTAATCCTCCTGGTGTCTGGCATCGGCGAGTTGTATTTTAGGATTGTCCATGAGCTTTCTGTAGCCGGCGGTTGCCGTACAGTCTACATGTACATGTACGAGGGGTGTTGTAAGCTCGAGCTTGCAGGTGATAGGTTTGAGGGCAAGTTCAAGCCGATACTGGGCAGGGCAGATAAATTCCCAGAGCTTCGACTCGACACATGAAATGTCGTGGCCGCAAAGCTCCGCCCAGTCTTCTGAAGGAGGTAACAGTTACATGGTTCAAAGTCCCTAAATGCGAACGCAATGGAATATGTTGGAACTCACCAAACTGGAACAGTCGTCAAGTCCGCCAGGGTTGAGCATTGCGAGTAATTGATCTTCATGCGGTGTTGTTTACACGATGCGAAGATAGAACAAGGATCAACCAAGATCATCTGTGTAGAGAATATTGGTTGGGGGACAGAGGGTTCCGAGCATGTCCCAGCCAGGTCGCGGCTTGTCAAGCGAGACGATATTCGACTTTTGAGTCCGTCCACTTCGGTTTTGAACCGACTGGCACCAGTGCTGATGTTTGAGTGGCCGTGTATGCGAGTGTTGTGGTAATTTTGCGACGATACTGTTGTGTAAATTTTTCGGAACGGGAACCTGCCCCTTGATCAAGGAGTATGTCTGAATGGACATATGATGATGTGCTTGAAGAACGCTTGAATGTCTTCGAGAATGTCTGTCGATGTTTTGGAGCATGCCGGCTTTTCCATGGAGTGGCCACGTCGGGTTCCCTTTAATGTCTGCTTGATGAGTACGAGCATGGGCTTATGCTGTTTCCAGGCGAGGACGGGTCCAGTTCATGTATGTTCTACCGCTTTGAACCCGCATCTGATGGGTGCTGGCAGCTTGATGATGGGGATGTTTGGGCTACGGACCTACGGACCAAGCTTGTTTAACGAGACCTGTCTCCTCCTGATCAGCAGGATGAACCTGCACCTCTTCATGTGCTTCGACTTTGTCGTGTAATGAAATCGATGCAGTCAATTGGGACTGCATGCACGGGACGGCGTTTTGGCACATGCCTTGACTTCGGCGAGTGTGTAATGGCTTATGAGGACCCCATGGCCCACCATTACTAGGTAAGGACATATATGCGCAATGATATAATTGTGTATTTAGCGCAGATTACTTGTAAGAACTGGCATAAATCTGTAACTACTCGTTAAGTCAAATGATAAAGTCATATGGAAGAGTGCGTGCATGGGAACGCCGACAGAAACGTCAAGTTTTGTTTTGGAGGTGCGTCCACGTATCAAGTAAGGTCTGCAACTGATCGGCTTCCCTCTCCTAGATTGCTTTCATTTATCTAGCAATATTGGGATAGGTTGAGCAAGTGCTTCAATCAATCTGTCTATGTAGAGGGAGGGAAGGGGAAGAGTGGGCTTAATGAGCTCAGGGGCTCGGGGGGGGGGGGGGGGGGGAGCTCCACCCTTGAGGATGGGCGGGAGAAGGGGTCTTGGTTGAACGGGGGAAACCCTAGGGGGGTCCGGGCAAAGGGATAAAAGGGTGGGGAGGCAGGGGGCCCAGCCTGCCGGGAACAGGGAGGGGCGTGTCAGCGCGTATGCGTGTGCAGCTGCGAGCGCGCGCGCGTGCGTGCGTGCGTGCGTGTGTGTGTGTGTGTGTGTGTGTGTGTGTGTGTGTGTGTGTGTGTGTGTGTGTGTGTGTGTGTGTGTGTGTGTGTGTGTGTGTGCGTGCGTGTGTGCGCGCGTGCGCAGGCGCAAACATACATGTATGCGAGGGGTTGTGTGTGTGCCCGCGCGGGCGTGCGTGCTTGCTTGTGTGTACATGCGTGCGTGCATGTGCGTGTATGGACATATGTGCGTGCTTGCTTGAGTGTGTACATGCGTGCGTGCGTGCGTGCGTGTGTGTGTGTGTGTGTGTGTGTGTGTGTCTGTGTGTGTGTGTGTGTGTGTGTGTGTGTGTGTGTGTGTGTCTGTGTGTGTGTGTGTGTGCGCGCGCGTGTGTGTGTGTGTGTGTGTGTGTGTGTGTGTGCGTGTGTGTGGGCATGCGTGCGTGTGTCATCCCTCGCTTGCCCTCCCTTCCTCCCTCTGTCCCTCCGGAGGGATCCCCCCCCCTTTTAATGTCTCTGCTCGTACATAATTGATCCATGTATGACCCATTTTTACAGCTCAAACTATACACCATTAGCTCTGGTAATCAGGGATGCCCATCCTCTGCTTATCAAATGCTAACCAAATAACACTAACGATAATGCGACACGTACGTGCGTCACGTTATCCCTACGCTAACGCTGTTTGTGCGTTTGTTGTAAACAACAAAGTTTTCATCGGATGACTACGTCCTGCACTTCTGTTTTTTTCATAATCTTGTTTTGCACAAACAAGAAAATGATGTATTAATTTTGTAGGACGCAGGCCTTGGTATCAGTGATAAACAGTGAGCGTTCCAATAGCGTTCACCCTTCAACATACCAACAGCAGCGCGACCCAAAAATAGTTGCGCATGCAAGTTAAATTAAACGGCAGCTAAACGATTGAACGGCACCCGACAAATTTGAAAGTGAGGGTGCCAGATGGGAACACAGTTTCCCGGCACCTGCAGACAAAGAGTAGTGAACAATTAAAGTCAAGATTGTTAAGATCACCAGGATGCTGCGAACGTTAGAAAATAAAAGTAGCTAATTTAACCAAGTATGTTGTCTTACTGTTCATTCTGCTGTTGACAGGTTAAAAGGGAGGGCACTAACTAGCACTTATAAGACTGTTAGGCGCTTCCCGGAAGCCAATTGCACACGTTGCGACCTGCTAGCTATGAATTACGGTGCCCCTTAACCAAAGGGAGGCAGTTTGGTCAAAAGTAGCTAAATATTAAAGTTTGCTTGTGAGACGTTCAAAATTTCCCAGCATGGCCAAATTTTCCTTTTTAAGTACTTCTAAACGTTAAGTTCATACGGAAGTGGTTTGAAGGGATGGACTCATATCGAGACGTTGTCGTGAATGTCTTCGAAGATTCTCAAGACCTGTTTTAACTTGGATTTCTGTTCTGTATTCCACCCTTCGATGTCTATGAATATCTGAAACAGATTCTGCAGCTTTGCTCCTCGACATTGTGAAACGGCCATTTGGTAGACTTCTGCATTTAGGGTTTCACTGTCAACCACCTCCATGATTAGCTGAACAACCTGCACCCCAATGAAACATAGGTTTAATGAACCAGCAAGGAAATAGAAGGCCAGCTTACCTTTCTCGATATTGCACACACACACACACACACACACACACACACACACACAGACACACACACACAGACGCGCGCGCGCGTGCAGACGTATATTACATATACGTTGTAGTATATTACGTGTAGTAGTATTTTACGTATATAAATTAAACTACGTAGTATACAAGTGGTATGTGTGTGTATCAAGTATTGATAATTTGATAATCACCGGCACACACATATTCACACTTTAACAATTTACATTATTA
>KV908363.1:738452-759832 GCA_002005505.1 Botryococcus braunii
CCACTGCACCGGTGACTTGGGCTTCAGCAACAGGGTCCACTGCACAAGTGACTGGGGCTCCAGCAACAGGGTCCGTGGCACCAGCGGGACCGACTGCCGTCCGGCCAGGAGCGCGTTCCCCCGATGGCCCCTGGCCGCTTGTCTCTGGGGCATTATCGTCACAGGTGTCCTCTGGGAAACCGCCCGTAGACTCTGTTGGTGGTGCAGACACTGCCGTCTGTGGCATAGCGCTGGGTAGCACCAGATCTGTGCTGCCTTCCATATCCGTATGTGCTGGCATCGTGCTGGGTGGAACCAGCTCAGTGCGTCCTTCCACATCCGCAACTAATGGCGTCGTGCGGGGAAGCACCAAATCAGTGCTTCCTTCCACATCCATAACTATTGGCATCGTGCTGGGGTGCTCCAGATCAGTGCTTCCTTCACGGGAACTGGCCCATTCAAGATTCACGGGAACTGGCCCACTCCTCTTCGACGACCACAGTCTGTGAGCTTTCCTTAGTTGGTCGACTATGGCAACCACTTCCGACATGTCGTTGGTTAGCTTCTCGACGTGTTCTTCTACGTTCTCCACCACGGGTACCGGATCCAACCACTCTTTGACTCTAAATTCCAAAGCATCTAGCAACCCTCCGACGAAGGTAGTCTGCTCATTGAATCCGCTGATGATGCTTTGAAGTCCATCCAAAACCTGGATCTTCAAGCGCTGGAGTTCTTTTGAAGCTGTGCAGTCGTACGCGGCAATCTCCATCGTTAAATGACTTAACGGCAGGCCTTGGGCAAGGCGATGTCCTGAACCCAATGATACAATAATCTCCACGGTGTGTAAAAGCTTGTGAAAATCTCCTCCGAGATGTATTCTATTCCTATCAAACGTGTAACTATCATGCAAGCAGATACAAGAGCAAAGGATATATCTGATCTCTTCTGGCTTTCGTGTAAACCGAATGTGATAATGTCCTGTCCCACGGCTTGTTCAGCAGCGCTGCTAGCGGCAGGGGACTGAGATGGCGTGGAATAGCCGCTGAAATGTTCATTCATAACTATGCTCCACATTCTCAAGACCATTTTGATGGTGCCATTGTCCGCTAGCGTTTGTATGTCCATCACATCTAGATTGGCAACATTCTGGAGAACACATGAGATATGCATGAGAATGTCCAGCTGGCGTTGCGGTGGTAATGTTGCTCTGTCTCGTTCATAAGCGACGTATATACGATGAAAAACATCGGATGTCCATACCACATAACGTTTCGAAAGACTCATGATTTCCGGATCGATTGTTTGACGCACGATTCTCTCGAAGGCCATCGAAGCTTGTAAGGAGTCCGATGGCCATCCGTGGTTCGTCAAGTCTTGCGGGATATCATCGAGGCCCATGTCCCACGAGGACTCGAGTCGCCTTTCCTCGCGAAATGCTTGTTCTGTGGTCATGGCACCACATAGGGCCTTGAGGAGTCCGCAATACTCGGAGCTCTCCAGTTTGGGGAATTTCTCTTGATCCGCAAATATCACGTTAATCAGTATAGCTCCTACACAGCAGCACAGTACGCTATCTGACGTGCAGAGCTGTATGACTGACGCACAAGCTACATCAAAGAAGTCTGGACCGTATGCTTCCAGGAATTCGCCACTTGTTTCGAATTCGATGGCGCTCTGGAGCTCCGGGCCTGGGAATTCTTGGAACTGTTGAAGAAGTAAGGATGCCGCCATGAGTTGCATTACAGAAAACGGACAATGGAGTAGAGTATCCAGCAACGAATTTATGGCCTTCTTCACTGTCTCACGGTTTGGCAGGCGGGTAATATGAACATTAAGACGCGAAGACACTTTTTTGGGAACGCGGAGGAATGTCAGTGCCAAAATGGCTGCGTCGGCTGCGGTTTGACGGCTGAGTGCATCACTGGGACACATCCGTCTGCTGGGCGCATCTGCAATCATTCTCCACAAACAATGGACAATTCCCTCCGTCGTTTCCCCGTTATACTATGCGCTCAAAAGTTTCGCGCGGATACGGACACCGATTGGATATTGTTCATCCTGTATACACGCTGGCAGGTCATCCGGAAGCTGGCGATAATCGTCGTGACACAGGAGCGCTATCTTGGCCACCAAGAGGGCTGCTTGGACTTGGATGCTCGATGTTCCACCGCATTTTAAGCAGGACAATAGGCTCTGAATCATTAATTCCACATGCTTCACTTCTTGCTCGAGGAAGTCTTCCCATCGTGTTAGCGGCAGTTGAGAGTATCGGCGGAGGACAGTGCCAATTCTTTCGATGCAAATACTTTTCCTTGAACTAGTTCGCCTGGAGATCGGGCCCGTTTTACGCCTGGAAGCATGCTTTGAATTCGATGCAGCCTGTTTTGACGCACCTTCTGCTGTTTGCACGGTCACTTCTAAAGCTACTTTTGTAAGGCAGCTTAAATACCTCAACATCAAAATGTCCAGGACGGTGACTCGGCTTTCTGAAGAATCCAGTAAGATATCCAGATTGCTTTCAAGACATGTCAGACATTTGCTGAGATTGCTTCTTCACATTTATCAAGGCACTGAATCAAGATCCCGCAGAGTTGCTCGCAGCAGGTCACAGGAGCACGTTGTTGATCGCCTTGATCATGACTTCGATTATTTCGAATAGATCATTTATTATTGGGTGTTTCACTGAGACATTTTCAAGCACTGTAGAAAGATGTGTTAGAAACTCAGGAAAATCGGAACCCTTATCATTCAGAAAATCTCTGACCTTTTCTTGGAACGAGCCTTCGTGCTTGCAACAGAGCAAAAGGCGGCAGTTCTCTTGACAAGCGCGCAATAGTTTTGTTTCTTGATCTCTGCTTGTTCGAGCTCGAGGCTGATTCGACATACCCATTTGTCCGTGCCTGCTCCCCTGAACATTTTTCGTGTCAACCTTGGATTTTTTGCCATCTGACCTTGCTTCCTTCGCATTCTGCAACTTTGCTCCTGAAAGCGGAGCCGGAGCGGTGGCAAATTCGATTGTATCTGGCTCTTTTGGTCTCTCAATCTTGTAGATTAAACTCAGCTCCCTCAAGGTATGCTTTATGGCCCTGAACCTTTCGCCCATTTGACCCCTGTGCTCCTTAATCCATAAGGCCGCCAACTGCAGCAAAGCTGATCAGTGTTAAATACTGTGGCTATACATTGTTCCGGAATTATGAGTCTCAGGAATGCTTTAAACAGCCCGTTGGGCGTTATGTTGTATACAAGGTTACAAGGGGTACAGGGGTACAAGGGTAGGTACCCTTGTACCTGTTCTACGTAAGTATACTACACCGTACTACGTTTATCTACTAGCATTGCACATAAGTCTTCAAATCAGCCGTCGCTGTACTGAAATTATTCAATATTGTGCTTGCCCTGGATTGGCAAGAAAACCCCTTTGTATATTTGCTACATCCTTTAGGCCCCCTGAAGTTACAGGGACCACAATTTTGAACAGGAAATCCGACGATTATCTCGCTGGCAAATTTGTCAGCCCTGTATTGCCAAGGAAATCAGCAAAACTGCTCGCACCGTGGCCTGTCAAGTCTGCAAGTGCATGTGTTAGTCTACAGAGACCACTGTATGGAAGAATTGCTTCCGAAGGTTGCTCCCGGATTTACGTTGCGCAGCAATTTCAGAAAATTCGGTCGGATTTCTTATTACAAAACGATCACCTAGTATATTTATTTCCTTTTGATCCGAACCATACAGCACCGAAGTGACAAGCAAAGCGCTGCTAACCCGACATCGAAACTATCTCCTTCGGAAGCTACAGCGCTGGCGCCGGGCTAGCCGTTCAATTGGGCGTATCCCGAGGTACCCAAGCCCGGATGAGCGCTGGCGCCGGGTCTCCCGCCCGGGAGATCGAGACTGGGAGAGAGTACCCAGGATACTTACCGTCCGTGTGTGTGTGTGTGTGTGTGTGTGTGTGTGTGTGTGTGTGTGTGTGTGTGTGTGTGTGTGTGTGTGTGTGTGTGTGTGTGTGTGTGTGTGTGTGTGTGTGTGTGTGTGTGTGCCATCCTTATTCCAAGGCAATTGTAGTACGTTGATATTTGTATATGTACTGCGGAGCCCAATTATTGCTTGGAGCTTAAGTCGAATGGTCAACATACCTACACTTTCAAACGTACCATACCACGAGGAAATATAAAAAGAAAGTTTGAAGCTGCTTGTATGTCTGTTGGGTGTCCTTATAGGTTTCGACGGAGCCCCACAAGTTGGATTCCGGAAACACACGAGCACGATTTCCATAAACAATCCATCAAATTAATCATATTAATAGTTATTACAGTATATTCTAACCTTGGTTACAAAATTGCGTTTACTCGGCTTCGCCTCGGGCTCTCAAAAATGCCAGCTTCCCTCGGGAGGAGGTGCATGCCTGACGGAGTACCCCTCGGCGCTTGGTTTCGCGGGTGTATAACCTATGTCTGGACCCTGTGTGTGTATGTGTGTGTGTGTGTTTGTGTGTGTGGTGTGTGTGTGTGTGTGTGTGTGTGCGTGTGTGTGTGTTTGTGCGTGTGTGTGTTTGTGTGTGTGTGTATGTGTGTGTGTGTGTGTGTGTGTGTGTGTGTGTGTGTGTGTGTGTGTGTGTGTGTGTGTGCGCGCGCGCGCGCGCCATTGCAATTGTACATGGTTTTTAACTATACGCCATTGACTCTGGTAATTAAAGGCAGGGATGCCCATCCTCTGCTTATCAAATTGCTAACCAAATAAGAATAACGATACTGCGACACGTACGTGCGTCACGTTATCGCTACGCTAACGCTATTTGTGCGTTTGCTGTTTTCATCGGATGACTACGTCCTGCACTTCTGTTTTCTCATAATCTTATTTTGCACAAACAAGAAAATGATGTCATAATATTGTAGGACGCAGGCCTTGGTATCAGTGGAAAACAGTTAGCGTTCCAATAGCGATCACCATTCAACATACAAACAGCAGCGCGACCTAAAAAAAGCTGCGCATGCAAGTTTGATTGATCGGCACCTAAACGATTGAACGGCACGTAACACATATGAAAGTCAGGGTGCCAGATATGAACACAGTTTCCCGGCACCTGCAGACAAAGAGCAGTGGACAATTAAAGTCGACATTGTCAAGATCACCAAGATGCTGCGAACGTTAGAAAATAAAAGTAGCTAATTCAAGTTTTTATGTAATCTTACTGTTCATTCTATTGGTAACATATAAGACTGTTAGGTGCTTCCTGGAATCCAATTGCACACGTTGCGACCTGCTAGCTATAAAGTACGGTGCCCCTTAACCAAAAGCGAGGCATTTTGGTTAAAAGTATCTAAAAATTAAAACTTTGCTTGTGAGACGTTTGAAATTTCCCAACATGGCCAAAGTTTCCTTTTTATAAAGTACTTCTAACCTTAACGCTCATAAGGAAGTGGTTTAAAGGGGTGGACTCATATCAAGACGTTGTCGTGAATGTCTTCGAACATTCTCAATACCTGTTTTAACTTGGATTTCTGTTCTTTAGTCCACCCTTCGATGTCTATGAATATCTCAAACTGAAATATTCTGGGCTTGGCGTATCCTGCATGGTGGCGGCACGGAGGGTGTTAGACGATGTCCTCCTACTTGTGCGTTGTTAAGTAGGCACGGACATATACAAGTCAAGGACTGGTTAGCAACTGATTGATAGACACCCGGAGTGCCACTATAGTTCCAACCAAGTGTTACAATATCTCTCATCTCTCCTAACAAGGTGACGCAGTTCAAACACGCCTAACCTGCTCTCACCCAGGTCGTGTTCATTACTTTGTCCGATGAGCTAAACTCAACTCTATATGTCTAACATGTTCTAACAATGTTCATCTGAGTGCTAAATCCAGGAATACAATAAGGATTAAGTCACCTGCATGGTGGCGGCACGGAGGGTGTTAGACGATGTCCTCCTACTTGTGCGTTGTTAAGTAGGCACGGACATATACAAGTCAAGGACTGGTTAGCAACTGATTGATAGACACCCGGAGTGCCACTATAGTTCCAACCAAGTGCCTTCCCTATCCGTGCTTGCCCCATATGCCTCCTTTCTACAAACGTGTCTGTAACTTGCGTTATGATAGTCTTCGTTCAAATGCATGTATTGCCTGGCAGAACTCAGGGTTCTGCCTCTCTTTCCTAATTGGTATTGTCTTCATACGGAGACTTGCCATTATTACTCCTCTGAGGGAAAGGCATAAAATTAATTAACACAACACTTCCCCTTGCCTTTACCTCACAGAAACTTGGCCAGTCCCAGTGAGTTACGATGTCCCAGAAACACTTGTCTAACTAGTGGTTTGGTAAAAATGTCAGCCACATTTCTAGCAGATTGAATGTACTTGAATTCAACCTGCCCCTTTGCAATAGCTTCACGTGCGAAATGACAGCTAATTGCAATATGCTTTGTGTGTTTGGAGTACACCGGATTCCTCAGGTGGTTTATACACCCTTGGTTGTCACAATGAATCTTCACTATCCACGGTAACACTCCAATTTCCTCCAGGAAACCTCTCAGCCAATTTGCTTCCTTCACAACAGCACTTGCTGCCATGAATTCAGCCTCCACTGTTGAAGTGGCAACAGCAGATTGCTTTTTACTTCCCCACACTACTGCTCCTCCAAACACAGTGAGGACAAAGCCAGTGGTAGAGAAGCGATGATCCTGATCACCTCCATAGTCGGCATCCACATAGCCTTCTAGCTCTATCTCCCCCCCTCCGAGAGTTAGAACCAAATCTCGGGTTCCTTTCAGATACTTCAACACACGGATGGCTTCATTCCAATGTGCTGTGGTGGGAGATATGCGATAACGAGACAATACACCTACTGCCTGAGCTATATCGGGACGTGTGGTGTTGGCTATATACAGAAGAGACCCTACTAACTCACAGTAACGGTGACCTGGAGGTAGTGGACTGCCAGCACCAATGCTGTCGCTCCCATCTCTCGGTGCAGGCCTTTGGGACATTACGAAATCTTTTGTCATGGGAGTATCAGGTCCCACTGACTCAAGATCCAAGCCAAATTTCTCTACAAGTGCATCGATTTTAGGGATGCAACTCAGGGTGATCAGCCCTTTATCTCTATCTCTCATCACTTGACATCCCAAGAAATCCTTCACTTCCCCAAGATCATGGATGGTGAATTCTTTCTTGAGAAGTCCCTTCACTCTCTCGATTTCTGACATGCCCTTGGAAACTATCAGAAGATCATCAACATAGATCAGCACATAGGACTTTCCTCCATCAGTAGAGCATCTCACATACACTCCCGCATCACTCTTGCACACCTCATACCCCATGACTTCAAGTTTGTCATTCAGGGTTTTGTGCCAGGCACGTGGAGCCTGCTTCAGGCCATACAACGCCTTTCTCAATCGGCACACAATATTCTTATCACCATTCTCAAAGCCAGGAGGTTGCGTTACATATACTTCCTCCTCGAGCTCACCATTCAGAAAGGCGGTCTTAACGTCCACCTGATGAATTTCACAGCCCTCTCTTGCAGCAACAGCAAGCAGAGCTCTTCTAGCTCCATAGCTACTAGTAGGAGCAAAGACCTCCATCACATCCACTCCAGGGATTTGTCTGCATCCCTGTGCCACTAATCTGGCCTTGAATCTCACAACATTGCCATGTGCATCCATTTTCACTGAAAATATCCAGTGAACTGGAATAACCTTATGTCCACGAGGTCTCGGAACATACTCCATGACCTCATGAGTATCTAGAGAATTTTGCTCTTCCTGCATAGCTGCCTTCCAGTATTCCCACTGGGGAGACATCTGTGCTTCTCTCAAATTAGAGGGAACGTGAATTTTCCCAAATCTGACACCTGTGTGCTTTTCCTCTGAATTGCCTGATTTTCTCTCACTTTGTCCAGAACCCACTACTCTTCCACTGACACTCGCTGAGTTACACATCACAGGCTCTCCAGTAGAAGTAGAATGCTCTCTCATAGCACGCTCTCGCTTGGACTCACACTTGGCTTTGCACAAGTTACTCTGCTCATCCCTCACATCATCCTCCCATGCACAGGTACCTCTCGGACAGTCTTTGTAATTTGGAATCCCTTCACATTGTCCAGACTTCCGATTCACCTCCTCAGACACACTCTGACATGCATGCAAGAGTTCAGACTCTTCAGGTCTCTCACAAGCAACATCGGGATATGGCAGAGTGTCTGCATACTTCCCCTGATTTATGTGATCCACATGCCTCTCAGACCGACTGCATGTCACTGTTGGGAGTGACCTCACATCTCTGACATCACTCTCCCAGGCACAGGTACCTCTCAGTGAGCACTTGTAATTTGGTCTGTCTCCACAATGTCTGTGCTCCTGATTCACCTCCTCCTCTCGTCCCTTACATGGAGTCAAGGATGCAGATCCTGTCTCCCGCTCACAATCATGTTTGGCTGGTGCAGAGAAAGCATATGATGCTTCCTCTGACCGGTGGCTGCCACCACAGTCCCGTCCAGGAGTGCTCTGACTGGACGGGTTGCCAGAAGAACTCTGCATGGTCACATCTCTTACATTTCTCTCAGTCACTGAACAAGACCCACCCATACTGCTCAGCTCCCCGGGACCATTTGCAGCTTTGCATGTAGCTGCCCCCCTCACTGCACTCACATGCAATTCATGCCCCTCATGTGAATCACCCTCTAGCTGCACTTCCCCTGGTCCCTGTGACAGAGAGTCACATTCAGTCAACCCCTCTCGCTCTCTGCTCTCTCCCTTCTCCTGTGGCAGCAGGAGGTCTTTGGCGGCAGTGCGTTGTTCGTGTCGTTGAGCCCGGGTCAGGCCATCCAATTGGTGGTTGCGGCAATCAGACCTAGTTGGTCTGAGGACCTCCTGGGCTCGCTCCATCTGCGGTCGAAGGTGGGAGTCCTGTCTCACTCCTCTGGCTAAGTCCTGTACTGCCTCCAGGGTTTGATCCATCTCCACTGGGTCACACAGTCTTCTGGATTCAGGCTCGGGCTCAGCCTCACTGGGGGGTCCTGTGACAGGCTGTGTGGGGAGGTTGCTGGAGGCTGGCAGGTACTCAGGCTCACTGTGTGGGTCATCAAGATCTGTCTCAAGGCTGATGTTGGTTGTGCCAGGGGAGGTGCCGGGAAAGACAGGGGGAGTGTCACTTGCAGAGGGCTCAGGACACAGAAACTCTGTAGACTGTGTTGAGGAAACGCTCATGCCAACCCGAGAGGCTCCCCTGAGGTGCTCCACGAAAACCACATCTCTGCTCTCCTTCCAGATACCCCCTCCCACATAGATCCGATAGGCTTTGGAGGAGGCTGAGTAACCAGTAAGCATCCCTGGCACAGTTTTAGGGGAAAACACAGAGCGCTGGACATCAGGAATGTGCACAAAGGCCAAGCAACCCCAGGTACGCAGTGGGGTTACATTTGGTTTGTAGCCAAAAAATAATTCTGATGGCGTGCGGTCCCTCCCGGTACTGGGACCCATGTTCAGTAGGGTGCATGCAGTTTCCAGGGCCTCCTTCCACAACGTTGGACTGGCAGCTGCAAAAGCCAGAAGAGTCCTGGTACGTTCCTTGAGGGTGCGATTGGCTCTTTCAGCCGCTCCATTCTGTTGCGGGGTGTAAGGAGCTGAGGTCTCCAATTTAGTCCCCTGGGATGCACAAAATTCTTTGAACGTGGCATTCAGAAATTCAGTTCCACGGTCACACCGGACACACTTCACTTTGGTTTTCTTCTGGGTCTGCCACTATAGAATGAGGTCCCTCACAGCAGCACTGATGGCATCTTTGGACTTCACAGGCAGGACCGCCTTTAACTGAGATGACTCATCCAAAGCAGTCACCCAGTAACGTTCACCAGTTACTGCAGCAGGAAAAATGGGGCCCACAGTGTCAATATGTACTCTGTCAAGTGGTTCAACAGCTGGTCTACTGCTTATTCCAAATGGAGGCCGAGACGTCTTTCCCTCAATACATGCTTCACAGTAGACTGGACAATTGGAGCAGGGACATAGGGATGTATCAAGTCCCGAGACCAGGTCCTCATTGGTTAGGCGCTGCATCCATGTTTCACCTGGATGTCCCATTCTGCTATGCCAGAGGTATCGTCTGGCACAGTTGTGTGAGTTTTGGGTGGGGGTTTTGGACTTCACAGCAGCTGAAATTCTTCTGTGGTTAACACTGGGACTCAGAGCTACAACTTGATGAATATAAAATAGCCCTTTCTCTGCACTGATCCGAGACCTCCAGCTGTTTGGACCACAGACTTCAGTGAACGCTCCAACATCATCTGTGCGAAAGACTGCCCCATCCCGCAATGCTGCAGATACTGACAGTATGTTTGAGGTTGCAGAAGGAACACACTGAACATGATGTATCCACAGGGGAACTCCCACTCGACTGAGGATGCAGACAGAGCCTGATGCTACAATTCCTCCAGTGGCATCTGAAGTGGCCAGATGTAATGGGATGGGTTTGGCATGCACAGTTGGATTATGTAGTAGGGTCACATCATTCACCAGATGTACAGATGCTCCACTGTCCACCAGCCAGGATTGCAGAGACGAATTTCTGACAGGAGTCTTCAGGATGTTGAGGGAAATTATGTATGGCATACCTCCAGGTGGTGGAGGTGGGGGAGCTGGGGGTTGGAACCATGCCGGAAAGGCATCCAGTCCAGGGTGCGCCAGCTGGGCTGCAGGAGGGTGTGGGCCACCCATATGTGGAGGTCCCTGTGGCCACATTCCCTGCAATTGTTGGACCGCTGCCACTACGTTCCGTTGGGTCTCCTCGTCCCGCTTCCTCTTTCGACAGTCCCTCCAGTAATGCCCCTTCTTATTGCAGTAGTTGCAGATGCCCTTAGTCTCGGACTTGGCCTCAGAGACAGTTGGTTGGGCCTGCTGATGGACTGCACTGGCAGCTGGTGGGGTATTGGCTCCACTGGAGCCTTGTCCAAGAGCCAAAACCCTTGGTTGGCGAGGAGCATATTCATCAAAACCCACTGCAGCTGCTGTGTTGCGCAGAAGTCCAGCCAGCTTCTCCAGGGGTTGTGCTGCAGCAGTTGTGATCATTCCTGGCTCTTTAGCTGCATCAGGCAAGCCCTGCACAATCTGGGTTGCAACGTGTGCATCCAGTAGAGCATGGTTGTTCCTGTCAAGGCATGCCTTCAGGTTGATCATTCTGTTGACATATTGCGAAATCGTCTCGTCATGTTTCATTCCCTGGCTCATTTCTTGGAGCCAATCTGCATTGGCCTCGATATTATATCCACCAATAAACTTTCTGCAGATGAACTCATATGCATCATAAGCAGAGGGCAGATTAGACAGAGGTCCCAGCCATTCCTCTGGGACTGACTCATAAATCAGTAACATTGCGGCTGCGTCATGTGCTGTACCAGGCATAGCCTCCAGGATGGCAGGCAAAGACCCTTTTGACTCATTTGCTGCCAAAAATGCATTCTTCCAAACAATAATATTTGTCCCCCGTTCCTTCAGTTTTATGTGTACCTTGACATTTGTTGGGATAATCTTGGGCAGCTCATCTCCGCTGCCTCTTGAGGTGCTGGGAGTACACGGTTCTCTGATGGGTGTGGATGAGGCTGGTTCACTGCTTGACGTTGAAGCTCCACTAGCTGATGATCCTTTCTTCTTGGAAGTCATAATTCCCCAGTTGTCTTATAACTCCAGTACTCGCAAGGTAGCAGCAAGATCTTACTTCTGAACCAGGTGGGTTGAGCTAACGGACAGCCAACGTGAAGGTGAAAGATGTAGTCTTTGACGATAAAGGCTCTCTCGTCAGGATTGCGGTCTCCACGTTGTCCTCCTTCTCTGATTAGTTCGTTGTATGACGGAGGTCCTGATCTCAAGCGCGCTGGAACGTTGAGGTTGGTGGTCTTCCTGGCTGTTTGCTTTGTCCGCTTCTTCGCCATTCACAGTCTAGTGAGCTCCGATTTAGGCGCCACCCACTCTCAGCATCCGAGCCCGTGGGCCCATAACCTGAAATATTCTGGGCTTGGCGTATCCTGCATGGTGGCGGCACGGAGGGTGTTAGACGATGTCCTCCTACTTGTGCGTTGTTAAGTAGGCACGGACATATACAAGTCAAGGACTGGTTAGCAACTGATTGATAGACACCCGGAGTGCCACTATAGTTCCAACCAAGTGTTACAATATCTCTCATCTCTCCTAACAAGGTGACGCAGTTCAAACACGCCTAACCTGCTCTCACCCAGGTCGTGTTCATTACTTTGTCCGATGAGCTAAACTCAACTCTATATGTCTAACATGTTCTAACAATGTTCATCTGAGTGCTAAATCCAGGAATACAATAAGGATTAAGTCACCTGCATGGTGGCGGCACGGAGGGTGTTAGACGATGTCCTCCTACTTGTGCGTTGTTAAGTAGGCACGGACATATACAAGTCAAGGACTGGTTAGCAACTGATTGATAGACACCCGGAGTGCCACTATAGTTCCAACCAAGTGCCTTCCCTATCCGTGCTTGCCCCATATGCCTCCTTTCTACAAACGTGTCTGTAACTTGCGTTATGATAGTCTTCGTTCAAATGCATGTATTGCCTGGCAGAACTCAGGGTTCTGCCTCTCTTTCCTAATTGGTATTGTCTTCATACGGAGACTTGCCATTATTACTCCTCTGAGGGAAAGGCATAAAATTAATTAACACAACACAAACAGATCCTGCAGCTTTGCTTCTCGACATTGTGAAACGGCCATTTGGTAGACTTCTGCATCTAGGGTTTCACTGTCAACCACCTCCATGATTAGCTGAACAACCTGCACCCCAATGAAACATTGGTTTAATGACCCAGCAAGGAAAAAGAAGGCCAGCTTACCTTTCTCGATATTGCACACACACACACACACACACACACACACACACACAGACACACACACACACACACACACACAGACACACACACGCAGACACACACACACACACACACACACGCGCGCGCGCGCGCGCGCAGAAATATATTACGTATACGTAGTATACAAGTGGTATGTGTGTGTATCAAGTATTGATAATTTGATAATTACCGGAACACACATATTCACACGTTAACAATGTACATTATTAATCAAATATTATACATTTTACAGTATCGTCGTTTTTCTGGCATGCTACTAATCAAGACGTCGACGCATACCACTGGGATGGTCCAGAGTGATTCTTCTTTTAAGTTCCTTAGCTCAATAATCGGGTTAGAGCCACAAGATGACGAATGGCAAGCAGGAAGGGTGGCTCACATGCTCGAACAGCGTCCGGGCTCCATCCAGAGCTGCCACACTCGTGGGCTTATATGATAACGTCTTGTCCAGGGTGGTACGGCAGACATTAATTAGTCGCTCCAACCATTTTCATGAATGATTGGCGGTATGTGGCTGTTATTATCGCTGCTCCCGCCGTGATCATGATCATGACCGGTTCGAATGCTCGAAGCCCGACCTTCAGGAACCACATTAATGTTGACCTTAACTGGAGGTGAACATGCAGATTGCGGCGCGACCGGTGCGGCAAAATCTCCTTCAAGGCTTGCAGGTAATGTCGTATCTTCTTGACCTGTTTCGTCGTCTTCTATTTTCTCCGGAGGGGATGGCGTATCATGACAAAGAATTTGAAGACCGGACCCGTGCGGTTATTTACATTGATGACTAATCTTACCTGGAGGACCTTGCTGATCTACTGGTGGTGTCCGTTGGCCGACTTGGGCAGGGCCGGACGGGGTTCTGACCACGTCACTGTCCGCGACAGCAACTCCGGCTGCTCTGTCATTTATATCGTCTTGAGATGATTTTGGAGACATGGAAACGTTTGGTGCCTGCACGCGCAATTAGAACCCCCGTTTCGTTTGTGAACAGTCCCATCTGTCATGCACGATGTATGTTTTGACGCTTGCCTCTGTTGAGATCATCCCTTAGTCACAATATTAGGGCAACTGCTATCGAAAACATGACGCCGTTCGGTGACAGTGTTTTGAATTAATTAGTAATTAGCTGCAGACATCACGCTATCTACAGATAGAAAAAGACATGAGCATCTCCTTCTCACTGTCTTTAATTAAAGCAAGCCTCATGAAGATCGAATTGGCTTCCTTGCAATGAACACTGAGATACGTTAAAGATTAGCAGCTTTTATGGATTTTTGACTTTGATTGGTCTCAAAAGCTAAAGTGGTGAAGCGGAAGTCATAAAATTTCGACATTTGACATTGGTGTCCACTGCTCAACCGGAACAACCAATCGTCATCTCCTCTAATCACGAGACAACACTTTCAGGAGCGGGGCTACTATTGTATATCTTGCAAATAAAACGTACGACCATGATGCCTCGTACCCCGGCTGGACTGATGGCGGACCCCACCCCAAGAACGTCAGTCGGCTTAAACGCCACCGAAGTTGAAAGGATGCTCCGGACTTCGACGTCAACCTCAGATTGCCGATAAAGTTGAGGATACGATGTTTTCTTCGCACATTTTCGGCCCGAGCTTGAGGCAGTGATTCGAAAGAGGTTTTGGACGCCGAAAGGCAACTGCTTTTATCGAGTTTGCTGTCGTCTGTTTTCTCATTGTTCCTTGCATTTGCGGTAAACCAGAAGGCGCTGGGGTTCCAGTTTCCTGGCCATGACATGTACATTCATGAGAAAGGCCTATCAGTATAGTAATCTTAGAGAGGTATATTGCTCAACTTAAAGTTCGCCATCATGATGGTTGACCCTCAGAACATTTTCATCAGATTCCTCTAAAAGGAATTGATAGGCTTATTTCGTAAAAATGAGTTGTATTTCGCATGAAATATCCCAAAGCTCCACAGGTGCAAATGGGTACACAGAAAGGTTCAAGAATCTCACACATTATCGGAGAGGCGTCGATATCGTTCTCGTCAGATGGATGTCTTCTTGAAAGTCCGTTAAGCGCCGGAACAATGCAGGCCATAGGGGACCCTTGAACCCACCCGTACGCCTTACCGGGAACCTCTAGGGGGGAAGAGCGGTTTAGGCCTAACCCTCTAGAGGAGTTTAGGCCGAACCCCTATATAAAAGACCCCTTATATGTTGCAGGCTGGAACTCTTAGTATATACCAAGAGTTCCGGCCTGTTCCAAATAAGGGGTTTTTAATTTGTCATGAACCTCATATATAAAATTATCGTTGAAGGCACGTGTCATGAGGTTTAAACCAAACCTAATGCGATTAAGGATGTGCTCTCAGCGGCTTATGATGCTGAGGCCGTATGGCCTCAGGACACGATCACGCATTACATGATCATGCGTGATCGTGTCAATAGCTCACTACAGGGGCAACCTGTACCACGCGGAGCGCCCCAATCCTATGGCTAGAGAAAAGAATCGGTTCGTAAACGTTTCTAGGGAGCCGTCCGCACAACGGCTCTCTGATCAGTAAATAACATAAGTGTTTGGGTGACAGCTTTTTGTAACCCTGAGCTCAATTGGCACCGGAATATGGTTAGTAACGATCCTCGATTAGGGTTCAGGATTTGTATTTCAAGTTCGCGTGACATGATCGTGAGGGTTCTTCTACGCTAATGTTCGACTTCGATGGGCTCTTTTGCATGCATCACCAAAGTCACCAACCTCTCCCCAGTATCACACATCTTCTTAGAAAACGTGAACAGCAGTGTTTAACACGTCGCATATATGATATCTGATTGAAAGCAGGAGTCAACTCCCAGGATTTGAATGGATAAATGCCCCATACCTCAGCTGGTTCAAAAGCAGGTTCCAGCACGTGCGCGATGTTTTCCGTTCGTTTTGTCATGCTTGCGTCCGCAAAGACAAAACTATCAGATAGGCCTCCGTCCACCCCTGTGTCTTCAAGTGCGTCTGCCACGTGACCCTGTTCCGGGCTTTGGCAAGATCTAGATAACGCTCTGCAATTCAGATCTTTCGGGCTCGAGGTCCTGGAAAGTGTTTTGGGATACACATTAGCGATCCTGTACGTACTTCTGTTATTTCAAGATTCACGGGAACTGGCCCAATCTTCTTCGACGACCACACTCTGTGAGCTTTCCTTAGTTGGTCGACTATGGCAACCACTTCCGACATGTCGTTGGTTAGCTTCTCGACGTGTTCTTCTACGTTCTCCACCACCGGTACCGGATTCAACCACTCTTTGGCTTTAAATTCCAAGCATCTAGCAACCCTTCGACGAAGTCAGTCTGCTCTTTGAATTCGCTGATGCTGCTTTGAAGTCCATCCAAAACCTGGATCTTCAAGCGCTGGAGTTCTTTTGAAGCTGTGCAGTCGTACGCGGCAATCTCCGCCGTTAAATGACCAAACGGCAGGCCTTGGGCAAGGCGATGTCCTGAACCCGATGAAATAATAATCTCCACGGTGTGTAAAAGCCTTGTGAAAATCCCTTCCGATATGTTTTCTATTTCTATCAAACGTGTAACTATCCAGCAAGCAGATACAAGAGCAACGGATATCTGTGATCTCTTTTGGCTTTCGTCTAAACCGAATGTGGTAGTGTCCTGTCCCACGGCTTGTTCAGCAGCGGCAAGGGACTGAGGTGGCGTGCAATAGTTGCTGAAATGTTTATTCATGACTATGCTCCAGATTCTCAAGACCATTTCGATGGTGCCATTGTCCGCTAGCGTTTGTATGTCCATCACATCTAGATCAGCAACATTCTGGAGAACACATGAGATATGCATGAGAATGTCCAGCTGGCGTTGCGGTGGTAATGTTGCTCTGTCTCGTTCATAAGCGACGTATATGCGATGAAAAACATCGGATGTCCATACCACATAACGTTTCGGAAGACTCATGATTTCCGGATCGATTGTTTGACGCACGATTCTCTTGAAGGCCATCGAAACTTGTAAGGAGTCCGATGGCCATCCGTGGTTCGTCAAACCTTGCGGGAAATCATCGAGGACAACGTTCCACGAGGACTCGAGTCGTCTTACCTTGCGAAATGCTTGTTCTGTGGCCATGTCACGAACAGAGCCTTGAGGAGTTCGCAATAGTCGGAGCTCTCCAGCTTGGGGAAATTCTCTTGATCCGCAAATATCACGTTAATCAGTTGCGCTCCTACACAGCAGCACAGTACGTTATCTGACGTGCAGAGCTGTAAGACTGACGAAAAAGCTACTTCAAAGACGTCTGGACCGTATGCTTCCAGGAATTCCCCGCTTGTTTCGAATTCGATGGCGCTCTGGAGCTGCGGGCCTGGGGATTCTTGTAACCGTTGAAGAAGTAAGGATGCTGCCATGAGTTGCATTACAGGAGACGGACAATGGAGCAGAGTATCCAGCAACGAATTTATGGCCTTCTTCGCTGTCTCACTGTCAGGCAGGCGGGTAATACGTGCATTAAGACGCGAAGACACCTTTTTGGGAACGCGGAGGAAGGTCAGTGCCAAAATGGCTGCGTCGGCTGCGGTGTGACGGCTGAGTGCATCATTGGGACACATCCGTCTGCTGGCGCATCTGCAATCATTCTCCACAAACAATGGACATTTCCCTCCGTCGTTTCCCCGTTATACAATGCGCTCAAAAGTGTTGCGCGTATACGGACACCGATTGGATATTGTTCATCATGTATACACGCTGGCATGTCATCCGGAAGGTGGCCATAATCGTCGTGACACAGGAGCGCTATCTTGGCCACCAAGAGGGCTGCTTGGACTTGGATGTTCGATGTTCCACCGCATTTTAAGCAGGACAACAGGCTCTGAATAAATATTTCTACATGCCTCACGTCTTGCTCGAGAAAGTCTTCCCATCGTGTGAGCGGAGTTCGGAGTATCGGCGGAGGACAGTGCCAATTCTTTCGATGCAAATACTTTTCCTTGAAACAGTTCGCCTGGAGATCGGGCCCGTTTTACGCCTGGAAGCATGCTTTGAATTCGATGCAGCCTGTTTTGACGCACCTTCTGCTGTTTGCGCGGCCACTTCCAAAGCTACTTTTGTAAGGCAGCTAAAATACCTCAACATCAAAATGTCCAGGACGGTGACTCGGCTTTCTGAAGAATCCAGTAAGACATCCAGATTGCTTTCAAGACATGTCAAGACATTTGCTGAGATTGCTTCTTCACATTTATCAAGGCACTGAATCAAGATCCCGCAGAGTTGCTCGCAGCAGGTCACAGGAGCACGTTGTTGATCGCCATGTTCAGACTTAGAAGAACTTCGATTATTTCGAACAGATCATTAATTATTGGGTGTTTCACTGAGACCTTTTCAAGCATTGTAGAAATATGTGTTACAAACTCAGGAAAATCCGAGCCCTCATCATTAAGAAACTCTCTGACCTTTTCTTGGAACGAGCCTTCGTGCTTGCAACAGAGCAAAAGGCGGCAGTTCTCTTGACAAGCGCGCAATAGTTTTTTTCTTGATCTCTGCTTGTTCGAGCTCGAGGCTGATTCGACATACCATTTGTCCGTGCCTGCTGCCTGAACATTTCCGTGTCGACCTTGGGTTTTTGCCATCTGACCTTGCTTCCTTTGCTTTCTGCACTACATCTGCCGATGACAACTTTGCTCCTGAGAGCGGAGCCGGGCAGTGGCAAATTCGATAGTATCTGACTCTTTTGGTCTCTCAATCTGTAGATTAAGTTCAGGTCCCTCAAGGTATGCTTTATGGTCCTGACCCGTTCGTCCATTTGACCCCTGTCTCCCTAATCCATAAGGCGCCAACTGCAGCAAACTGATCAGTGTTAAATACTGTGGCTATAGGTTGTTCCGGAATTATAAGTCTCCGAAATGCTTTAAGCAGCCCGTTGGGCGTTATGTTGTATACAAGGTTACAAGGGTACAGGGGTACAAGGGTAGGTACCCTTATACCTGTTCTACGTAAGTATACACAAGCACATAAGTCTTCAAATCAGCCGCGCTGTACTGAAATTATTCAATATTGTGCTTCCCTGGACTATGACGAATACGCTTGTATAATGTATATTAGCTACACCTCTTGGCCCTGAAGTTACAGGGACCACCATTTTGAACAAGAATCCGACGATTTTCTCGCTTGCAATTCGGTCAGCAGTGTATTGCAAAGGAAATCAGCAAAATTGCTCGCACCGTGGCCTGTCAAGTCTGCAAGTGTATGTGTTAGTCTCAGAGACCATGTATGGAAGAATACTTCCGAAGGTTGCGCTCGGAGTTACGTTGCGCAGCAATGTCAGAATTTGCGGTCGGATGCTTATGAAAAACAATCATCGAGTTTAGTTTTTCCCCTTCATCCGAAACATAAAGTTCCGAAGTGACAAGTAAAGCGCCGCTAACCACCATCGAACTATCTCGTTCGGTAGCTACAGGCGCCGGCTAGTCGTACGATCGGCTGTTGTCTCGCGTCCTTACGGGAACCCGTAAGACCTTCCGGTCTTTGCGGACCTCTCCGATACCCTTCGCCCTGTGGAGCCGCTGGCACCCACAGGCTTCCGTCTCGCAAAGCTGGCTGAAGCGCGCCGGAACCTTTCCCGCGCTTTTCTCTCTCGCCGATGTGGTACCTTCGCAGCACCCCGAGCCTGTACGTACCACCTGGCGCTCGTGGCCACACAGGAGACCGTTCAAGCCTCTGGGTACCGTCTACGGAGACCCACGACTTCTCGTACCTCCTTGGGCGTTGTTTTCTGGTGCGGAAATCGCACTTACGGTATTCATAGCTACGGAATAGTAACTTTGTAATAACTGTTGTTATATTGACCGTGCAATAAGCACAATTATTGAGTTCTCCGTCGTGTACCTTGATACTTCCGTGCATTGTTGATTGACGAGATGTTCGGGTGCCTGTTTGCCCCGTTACTACTTTCGGCAATGGCCATACAGGTATGCCCTGTTTGACTTCTCTTTCCTGTTTGTATATGTCCATCGCCACATTATACGAGAAGAAGACGGTTCTCCCTGCACCTGTTGCAGTCGTCCATCCCCGGGTAAGCGCTTTCATTACCCTCCGGATCCGAATTAAAAGCTTCATTCTTTGATGCACCGGTTTTCAAACCCTCCTATTGTTTTTGTCAACTTAAATCTCGCGAATTCTATCGACATGCTAAATATGACCCAATGCTGTGCTATCGTTATGCAGAAGTTCGCCTTTTTTCATACCCCTTTTCTTGGATTTCCGTTGTTTTCGTCAAGATATAGCTTATGTCTGTGTTTCCAGCGCAACTCGCAAATGTTTCCCTCCACTGCCGTTGATGCAAGCGTTTCATGAAGGTACAATCTGCGAAATCATACTGCTTCTTAGTCTTTGTCTTCGGGTTCACAGTATGTTAATGAGTCCTGTATCGTCCGTGACACTTGGATTCCAAACCTTAGAAATACGAATGATGGTGATGCTTGACAAATAATACTCTCTCTCTCTCTCTCTCTCTCTCTCTCTCTCTCTCTCTCTCTCTCTCTCTCTCTCTCTCTCTCTCTCTCTCTCTCTCTCTCTCTCTCTCTCTCTCTCTCTCCCGTTTCATGAAGGTACAATCTGCGAAATCAACACTGCTTCTTAGTCTTTGTTTTCGGGTTCACAGTATGTTAATGAGTCCTGTATCGTCCGTGAAACTTGGCTTCCAAACTTAAAAATACGAATGATGGTGATGCTTGACGAATAATAGTCTCTCTCTCTTCTTCTCTCTCTCTCTCTCTCTTCTCTCTCTCTTCTCTCTCTTCTCTCTCTCTCTTCTCTCTCTCTCTCCTCTCTCTCTCTCTCCTCTCTCTCTCCTCCTCTCCTCTCTCTCTCCCCTCCCTCCTCTCCCCCCTCTTCCTCTCTCTCCTCTCTCCTCTCTCCTCCCCTCTCTCCCTCCTCTCTCCTCTCCTCTCTCTCTCTCCTCTTCTCTCTCTCTCTCTCTCCTCTTCTCTCTCCTCTCTCTCCTCCTCTCTCTCTCCTCCTCCCTCTCTCCTCTTCTCTCTCCTCTCTCTCTCTCTCTCTCTCTCTCTCTCCTCTCTTCTCCTCTCCTCTCTCTCTCTCTTCTCTCTCTCTCTTCTCCCTCCCTCCTTCCCTCCCTCCCCCTTCCCTCCCTCCCCTCTCCCCTGCTTGTGTTTTTTGACTACACCACCTATTTTCGGCCCCAAGATTCCGCGTTCCCGTCTGCACGATTTCTGGTGTGCGGTTAGGATGAGCTTCACTTCTTAACACTAAACAATAGTACAGCTGATAAGACGTCCAAGTTCGTGTTTTTAGTGAGCCAGAATGTCCACCCGACGTGCGTCTTCAGCAGATATGGCTTGGGAAACGTTGTCCGGTGAGTCTCCGGATCCGCGCCAGCCTATTCAGTACACGTTTCATTAGATGGCCATAAGCGAGGATTTATTTACAACACACTGCAAGGGAGGGCTAACTTACAACACCATACCAGGAAACCGATGCTATGACCCGCGCCTCCCATACTTGATCCAGCAGACACATGCGCTGCCAAAATCATCGTGACCAAGATAACTGA
>KV908364.1:0-55000 GCA_002005505.1 Botryococcus braunii
GATAATCCATGGGCAGGATCTGCCAGGATTGTTAGAGACATTTTGCATGAGCAAGATGGGGCAGAACCCAGTGGGGAGATGCCTTCATGTGTGTTCCGTACCGCGGATTCAGGAGGGGATGCCAGTGAACCTGCCAGTATTGCTTTTCTACGTGCTTGCCTTGCTAGTCCTGCAGGAGTGAGATTTAGCAAGATTCCTGTACCAAGTAACTATCGTGAGGCACGAATGTCTGATCAGTGGGTGTTTTGGGAACAAGCCATGATCGAGGAGAAGAACTCTCTCGATGCTCATGAGTGCTTTGAGTACACTGAAAGACCCAGAGGAAAGAAAGTCATCCCAGTTCACTGGATCTATTCTGTTTAAGTCGATGCCCATGGTAATGTTATAAGGTACAAAGCTCGTCTTGTTGCACAAGGATGTCGTCAAATTCAGGGTATTGATGTGGACGAAGTCTTCGCACCCACCAGTAGCTTTGGGGCTCGACGTGTTCTTCTGTGTAAGGCAGCTGCTGAGGATATGGAAATTCATCACCTCGATATAAAAACGGCCTTTTTGAATGGGGATCTGGAGGAAGAGGTTTACGTTACTCAACCTCCAGGATTTCACAATGGTGGTCCCCAAGTGTGTCGCTTGCGTAAGGCTCTGTACGGCCTCAAACAAGCTCCACGTGCCTGGTATCATACGCTTGATGCCACACTGGCTAAACATGGATTTACTGCATGCATGTCAGATGCAGGAATCTATGTGTCAAATGTTCCAGGGGAAGATCCTGTGTATTTGGTTCTCTTTGTAGACGACATGCTGATCATGTCAAAGGCTCTCCCACGTGTATTGGCCTTTAAGGAGACTACAGGGAAAGAGTTTTCTATTCATGATCTTGGGGAAGTCAAGGATTTCCTGGGATGTCAGATTGTTCGAGATCGAGAGCGGAAGCTGATGTGGATGAGTAGTGGGCTGAAGATAGATGCATTGGTGGACAGTTTTGGACTTAGTGGTGACACACGGGCCTATGACACACCCATGAGTAAATCATTTGTGCACACCAGTCACTCCACTCAGTCCAATCCCATTGATGGGGCTGGGGTTGCTTTGGAACCCGGGCATCGTTACTGTGAGCTGATTGGCTCTCTTCTGTATTTAGCTAATACCACACGTCCTGATATTGCTCATGCGGTAGGGGTTCTTTCACGGTATAGAGGCACACCTACCACTGCACATATGCAAGAAGGTCTTCGAGTGGTCCGGTATTTGAAGGACACTCGGGATCTTGCACTCCAGCTTGGTGGGGGCACATCTCCTCTTGAGGGTTATGTCGATGCCGACTATGCGGGTGATCTAGATATGCGAGCATCCACTACAGGTTTCGTGTTCCAAGTTTATGGTGGGTCAGTTGTTTGGGGCAGCAAGAAACAAAGTGCCACTGCTACATCAACAGTGGAATCAGAGTTTCGAGCTGCTAGTCATGCTGTCAAAGAAGCCATTTGGCTTCGCGGTTTCTTGGAGGAGATTCATGTTGATGTGTGGAAACCTCCTCTGTTCATTGATAACTCTGGGTGTGTTCGGAATTTACGGAATCTTGTAAATTCCAAGTACACCAAGCATGTTGCTGTGGCATTTCACCATGCACGTGCTGCTGTCATTCAGGGTGACGTGGACGTGAAGTATGTACCCACCCAGAAGAATGTGGCGGACATCTTTACGAAACCACTCGTCCCTGTGTTGTTCAAGATTCACCGCAATACACTTGGTGTCGTTTCACGCGAGTGACGTCTTATTGTGAAAGGTTATGGGCAGAGAGAACACCTGTAAGTCCGCAAAAGGATTTGTCAATGCACTGTAGAGGTTTCGTCAGTCAGACCTCGACACACCCTTTGCGCGCGACTGATACAGGTTCGACAGGAGCGCCTTCCCTTGCGGCAACCAAAAAGCAAGTGCGACTGTCTCAAACACAAATCAAATATGCAATAGCAAGCTTCAACTTGTAGCAAACAGACAGGACTTCCATTCCGTGGCACAGGATTCGGCCAACCAACGAATCGATTACATGGGACAATATTACTGCTTGCCCTACTGGCACAATCTCATATACGCATAAATTACTTCTCACATCAGCTGGTTTTATAGCATCGTCTCAAACATGTTCTGTGCCGGACCTGAGTCCGGCACACTCGTTCCCTTGACGACCTAACAGCACAGCTTTGCGACAGTCAACAAAATATCTAACCAAATAGGAATTATCTCATTAAATCACAACTACATCAATACCTGTAAGTCCGCAAAAGGATTTGTCAATGCACTGTAGAGGTTTCGTCAGTCAGACCTCGACACACCTATTGCCCAAAGCATTACGATTTAGCCAGAGCAATGAGCAACATTGCAAATGCAGTGGTTATCAAATACATCATGCTATTCTATCCTCTGTCAAAATGACAACGTACCCTTTGCGCGCGACTGATACAGGTTCGACAGGAGCGCCTTCCCTTGCGGCAACCAAAAAGCAAGTGCGACTGTCTCAAACGCAAATCAAATATGCAATAGCAAGCTTCAACTTGTAGCAAACAGACAGGACTTCCATTCCGTGGCACAGGATTCGGCCAACCAACGAATGACGAGTCTGTCGCCTCCAGCAGTTAAATACCTGACCGTGTTTGGCGCCCAAGGGACTCGATAAAAGTCGAGTCCCTGAAAGCTTCTCATTCCAAAAAGTCCCTAACTGGTAATCCAATACGGATGATGTGTCCTAGACAAAATACCTAAAGGTCCCATTTTCTGTACCTCATTAAACACACTGATGTGGCCGCCTAAGAATTAGTTTGACTGACCTCGAATGCGTATTCGAGGTCCCAAAAACAAGTTCCAGTGAGTGCCACGATGCTGTGTGAGTCAATGCAAAGTTGTCCAAACCTCTATGTGAAGTTACGTGAGGAAGACTGAGGTCTGTCAAGGAATTATGTCGCTTCACAGCCAAGCTCCTAGGACTAGCTGGAAGAAGTATGCAGTAGTTTGCACCTAAGGCCCAACAGTGTTGTGCCGTCCAGGGCAGCCTGGCATGCACGACTGTTTTGCCTAGGATGAGTCAGAAGAATACCTCTGAATAATTCCAACAGTAATGCTCCCTAAGTAATTACTTGATCTAGGTCATTACCTACAACACCAAACAATGGGGATCCATGACCCTTGCGAGTCAAGTTTTGGGTTTCCCCTTCCCTTTCCCCTTCCACTTCCCTCTTCCCTTTCCTTTCCCTTGCCAATTACCTTGCCCTCCTTGAGGTGGTGGAAGCCCTCCTTGCACTGGTGCCACCACTGGTGGGGCCTGTGGTGCAGAGGGAAAGTAACCCGGTTGAAAAACTGGTGGTTGGAACCCTCCCGCTTTAGCTTTAGCAGCCAACCACTCCCTTTTCAACTGACATTGCCATGCTTCATGGCCCAACTGTTTGCAAAAGTAACACTCCCTATTAGCGGGGATGACCTTCCGAGAGTCCAATTTTCCTCCCTTCCCTGGTGCACCAGGGGGTCCATCAACAGCTCCCCAGAAGGGTGGTGACCCTTGAACTTCCTCTGGGATGTGAGCTGCACCAAGTTTGGTGTGGAAGTTTGATAGTGTCCTCCTCTTGGGGGGACCTCCCTGTGCATCCCCATGGGCACTCTTGAAACCACCTTCATACTTGACCACAAAGGAGCACAAGTCATCCAGGTCTGTGAAGGGTTTCCCTGTCCCGGGGTTGATGGTACTGGCCAATCTTAGCTGCACATTCAGACCCTTCATGAATAAGTGTAGCTTGTCCTGCTCTACCATTTCATATTCTACTTCAATATCCGAAAGCAAAGCAACAAATCTTTCAATATACCGTTCCACACTTGCATTCCCTTGGTATACTTTGTCAAGCTTTTTGTAATGATCTAGGAAATTCACGAAGACAAAGGCTAGATGCAAGATCTAAGACAAAGGCTTGTGTGAGAATGACCTCACACAGGTGCATACCGGGTCGTATGCACCCTCGTGGTCGAAGACCACGTGAGACCCGTATCCGACGGGTGGACGTATCCGGAAGTACGTTACATTTCTCCCCCTCTTAGCTAGCCGAGCTCCTGGGAGGCTAACAAAGGGTGAGTGTGGAAGGCTCACTGTAACACATCCACAAGATGGTGAGCTGATGAGCGACGACCCGAAGACACCAGGCCCGAGGACTTGGGTTCGAACTTGCCTTGGGTGTACTAAGTAATAAGCCCGCAGTGAACGGGGTAACGCCGGCCACAGGCCAAACGCCACTGATTCGAAGAGCTAAGTCACTACAGCAGTAAGACACAGCTTATGCTGGGACCCGAGGGAGTGGGCGTAGGAAGGCTAGCACTTGACCTGCAAGTCGGAAGGATACTCGGTGCACTCGAGTATGCGGCTAAATAACCACGACCCTCCCGCAGGCGCTGGGGCTCAAGGCCGCTGATGAACCTCCTATGTCGGTGCGTTGCGACCGACCGTGTCCCAGTACCTCTTGAGCACTTCAGGAGCATTGGTCAAATTCCCTTGTGGTTCCCAAGTATTGTGTTCCGGAGAGTGACCTGTCCACTGGACGAGGTACTCGTACTTGGCGGGATTTCGAGAATTGACACGACGGTGGGCTACGATGGAGTCCACCTCGTATTCCTCTTCTCCAAGGAGAAGTTCCGCTGGAGGCGGTGGTTGAACTGATCCATCCCTACGGTAGGGTTCCAACTTGGATACATGAAAGACATCATGTATTCTCCAGCGCGCAGGCAGAACTAGCTCATAAGCTTGTTTGCCAATGCGCTTGTGGACTTGGAATGGACCTACCCAACGAGGGAGGAGTTTTGGAGTGCCTTGCTTAAAACGTAGGTCCTTGGAGGACAGAAGGACCCAATCCCCTGGTGAGAACTGGAGATCCCTACGTTTTGTGTTGGCTGCCTGTGCCTGTCGGTTGGTGGCTACTCGGTGTACCATCCGAGCTTCATTGATCAAACGCTGCATGCGCTGAACGAAGCCGGCTGCGCTCGGAACCCGTAGGTTGGGTAGGAGCGTGGCTGGGAGGTATGGATGATGCCCGTAGTTGAGCATGAATGGAGTAGTTCCTGTGCTCTCATGGTCTGCGTTATTGATAGCAAACTCGGCGCAGGACAACTTGGTGTCCCAGTCAGTTTGGCTGGACGACACGTACATGCGTAGCATGTCTTCCAGTACCCGGTTGGTCCTTTCTGTCTGACCATCCGTTTGAGGGTGGTAGGCAGTGGACATGGCCTGTTTGGTACCGAGTATCTCGCACAAAGCCTTGGTGAAGTGGCTGGTGAAGAGTGGATCTCTGTCAGACACTATCACTTGGGGGACCCCATGCAACTTCCATACGTTGTCAACGTACAGGCGTGCCGTTTGCTCCGCTGTCGCTCGCGACGTGGTTGGCACCAGATGGACCATCTTGGAGAGTTTGTCCACGATGACGAAGATGGCATCGTGGCCGCGCTCTGTGGACGGTAATTGCGTGATGAAGTCCATCGTGACTGTATGCCAAGGAGCCAAGGGTAAGCCCAGAGGTTGCAGGAGACCAGCTGGTTTGAGGTTCCTGGCTTTGTTCTTTTGGCACAGATGGCATGTGGTGACATACCTCTCCACTTCCTGAGTCATAGAAGGCCACCAGTAATGGCGGGTTATGAGCTTCAGGGTCTTCCGAACACCTTGGTGTCCAGCGTATGGGCTGTCATGCATTTCCTTAAGGAGAAGGGTTCGCAACCCAAATGCATCGGGTACGGCAACTTTGCCGTCGTGTAGGAAGAGACCCTCGTGTGAGAGGAGACCCTTCAAGTTGTCAGCATCCTGGAACCATGGGTCCAAAGAATAACCTTGCACGAACTTGTCTTTCCATGACAGGCTCGTGGGCTCTCCCCCCCCTGAAGTCACACCGGAACGGAGGACGGCAGATAGGGATGGACTCGGTAGACAGGGAGAGTCAGGGGGTGCGAAGACCCCAGATGCCACAATGGCATTGACAAAGCCACACGGTGGAGTGTAATCACTGCCGAGGGCAGGGTGACGACTGAGGGCATCAGCTACCACAGTGGACTTGCCAGCAACGTGATCCCAACGAAAGTGGAACCTGGAAAGGAACTCAGCCCAACGTGTTTGACGTCGGCTAAGGGTAGGAAGCGAGTCCAGGTAGGTGATGGCTTTGTGGTCTGTGACGACCCGGAACTCAGGAGCACCTTCAAGGTAGCAGCGCCAGACAGTGAGGGCGTGCACCACAGCCAGGAGCTCTTGTTCCCCAGTGGCATAGTTGATTTCCGCAGGTGTAAGACCTCGGCTTTCGAAGGCCACTGGACGACCATTTTGATAGAGCACGGCCCCGAGCCCATGAAGGGAGGCATCAGTGTGCACTTCAAATGGTTGAGAGAAATCAGGGAAAGCTAGGCAGGGAGCAGTGGTCAAGGCCTGCTTGATTGCTTGGAAAGCAGCAGCGCAAGCAGGGGACCAGACCCAAGCCACACCTTTACGAGAAAGGCGGTGGAGAGGGGAAGCCAGCATCGCAAAGTTACGAATGAACTTGCGGAAGTAGGTGGCTAAGCCCAGGAAGGACCGTAGGTGACTGAGATTCCTAGGAGTAGGAAAATCAGCTACGGCAGCTGTCTTACGGGGATCCACTTTGATTCCATCCGCAGACACCACATGACCCAAGTACGTGACTTCGGGCTGGGCGAAGGAGCATTACTTGAGATTGGCATAGAGCTGATGCTCTCGCAAAAGGTCCAGAACCTTTTGCAGGTGTTCACGATGCTCCTCAGGGGTTTTACTATAGATGAGGATATCATCCAAGTAAACCAAGACAAACTTGTGGAGGTATGGGCGGAAGATTGTATTCATAGCAGTTTGGAAAGTGGCTGGTGCATTGGTGAGACCGAAGGGTAAGACTTTCCATTGATACAAGCCCATAGGAGTCCTGAAAGCAGTTTTCGGAACATCCTCCTCAGTGATCCGGATCTGGTGGTACCCAGAGGTGAGATCCAGACTGGTGAAGACAGTGGAGCCTTGGAGTTGGTCAAGAGTATCATCTATGCGTGGCATAGGGTACTTGTTCTTGACAGTGAGTTTGTTAAGTGCGCGATAGTCGATGACCATGCGCAAGCTCCCGTCTTTCTTTTGGACAAAGAGGATAGGTGCTCCATATGGTGACGTGGAGGGCTCTATGGATCCCTTTTCCAAAAGCAGTTTGGTCTGTCTCTCGGCTTCAAGGAATTCAGCGCGAGAGAGACGGTAGAGTGGTCGAGAAGGAGGTTTGCCATGTGGGTCAATCAGAGGGATTGTGTGAGAGATTCCAGGACGGTCTGGGGGTAACCCAGGTACTTCGTCTGGAAAGACATCAGCATACTCCTTGAGTATATCATCGACCAGAGATGGTCCAGACATGGCAGACTCATCGACTTTGGTTACAGTGGAAAGGAAAGACTTACATCCAGAACGGACTAAGCGTTTAGCCTTCACTGCAGAGATGACCAACACCTTAGTGTCCTGACACAGGTTGCCAGGGCAAGGCTTGTCCAAAGGTGCACACTGTAAAACAAATGGCTTTGCTTTGTTCGTGTAACCTCTGATGGTCAGCTCATCGAAGTCCAACCTAGCACGACAACGACGTAACCACTGGTTGCCCAAGATGAGAGTCCAATCCATAGCTAAGTCTAACACAACACAAGGAACCCTTGTGAAACGTTGACCTTGGACGGTAACGGACACTGTGACTTGGCCCATATGGTTGACGCGTGCCCCATTGGCTAGTTGTAGCTGTGGGTGCACATCTCCCCGTGGGGACACTTCCAATGCATGCCTCTTCACGAAGGCAGAGCTGATGACGTTACACGCCGCCCCGGAGTCGAAGAGGATGTGGCCATGCTGGTCCAACACCTGCCCAGCAAAGACCATGGTGAGGTCTTGAACAGCAGGGTCTGGATGGAAAGCATGTGCAGCTAGAAGTGGTGGTGCAGGTAGTTCATCTGAGTGAGAACTGGGTGTAGGAGGAACCGGACTTATTCCAGCTACATCTGCATGAGCTGCAGGAGAGACTGAAGGCCCAGACCTTCAGCGTTTAGAAGGTGGCAAGACAACGTCAGGATGCGGGCAAGACGCGGTGTCGTGCTCGTGGACGCCGCAGTTGATGCAGCGCCCGTCAGAGTTGCGCCTGTGGAAGAGGGCCTCAGCAAGGCCCTTCTTGGCCCACTTGGCCGCCTCTTCAGCGAGTGCCTTGGGAGGCAGGTTGAGGGCAGGCTTCTTGGCAGGCTTGGTGGCCAAGGGTGGCGCGCGACGCTTATCCGCACGTGGACCACCCTCCCTGCGGTGGTCAGTGTGAGAGCCACCTGCAAGGACAGTGAGAAGATCCTCAGCTTCCTTGGCAGCCTTGACTACCACGTCAAGGTGCTCGAACTCATCCTTTGCCATGGCATCCCTCATGACCAACTGGTAGACAGCTGGCTTGAGACCATTGCGAAAAGCTGAGCAAGCCTCTGGCCCCGAGATGGGGTGTTGAACTGCCTCTACCATGATTGCCCTGAAAGCTGCATGATAGGAAGCAACAGAGTTGGTGTGTCGTAAGCGTGCGAGACGAACTCGAACAGTGTGTTCGACCTTACCCTCCACAAACTGAGCAAGCATTTCAGTTTTGAAGGTGGAAAAGTCCCTAGGATCACGTCCCCGCTGAGTGAGAGACTTTTTCATTAAGGCCCATTGCTCGGCTGCACGACCCGACAAGCATAGTGAAGCGTTTGCGACTAAGTCACCTGGTGCAATGTGCATAAGAGAGGCATAGTCGTCAAATTGCTCAAACCAGGTGGTGACCTTGGTACCTTCCTTGGACCCATCGAATTTGGGTGGTGGAACACGAATAGGCTTGGAAGGGAAGGAACTCCGATTGATTTGGTCGTAATCGAGAGGGAATTCCGGATTGAGAGGAAGCTCGGTAGTCGGGGTAAGCGGAGGCGTACCCTTGAGCAACAAGTCGCGGAGCTCTGAGAGGGTGTCCTTCATGGATCGGACGTCACCCTCGACTACCGTAAGCCGGGCATTGGTTTCTTCACGATGGGCTTCAAGCGCCACCGTGAGGTCACCTGCGTAGGAGGGAATTGGCCCCTCCAAGTCACGCAACAGAAACTTATAATCCCAATAAGTGTTCGTTGCGGACTGGAGGTCCCTTATGGCAATTTGATGGGCGGCAAACGCTGTGTTTGCGCCAAAGGCCGTGGGTGCGACCATGTAGGAGCTCGCGTGAGCAGCCAGCCAGGAGGCGTGGCGCTGACGGAGAGAGGCAGTGGCCTCTGAGAGTTTTTCCTGTACATCAGATATGACAACAGAAAGATCATCATAGGTTTCGTATTCCTGCACGCACAACCAAAAAGCCGTAGACGAACTCGTCCCCGCAACCACAGGTACACGGAATTCCTTCCGAAGAAAATCTGGTACAGTCGCGAGAGTTGATGTAGGCACATATTCCGATTTCGTGAAAGATGGCTCGTTCGCCAAGATAAATTCGATTGTAGACTCGCGAGGCAAAACGAGCTCGGCCATAGTGCAGCACGGACAAAGTACAGAGAATAGATTTTCGCCGATACCAACAAATGTAATGATCTAGGAAATTCACGAAGACAAAGGCTAGATGCAAGATCTAAGACAAAGGCTTGTGTGAGAATGACCTCACACAGGTGCATACCGGGTCGTATGCACCCTCGTGGTCGAAGACCACGTGAGACCCGTATCCGACGGGTGGACGTATCCGGAAGTACGTTACACTTTTGTCTTGCTATTGCTACTGTGTCAGTGGCATCATATCTTTTGGACATAAAAGCTTTAAAGTCTTCCCACTCTATGGCATCTTCCTCTCCTCCCTCTTTTTCCCACTTTCGCACAAAAGCATCCCACACTTTAAGTGGCCTTTCCTCTAAGTGTTGAATTGCAAGAGCAACCCACTTAGCATTAGGCACGTTAGTGAGTTTAGCATATGATGCCAATTTCCGTGCAAAAAACATGAAACTTCCTCTTTTTCCATTAAACAGAGAAGGAGGGGCAGCACGCACTTGCACCGGTTTTGGGATCGGTGCTTGGGCCTCAGCCTGCCGAGCCTCCAACTTTTGTTCGACCAACGTGTTAACGTATTCTTCAATATCATCCTTTGTCAAAGATCGTTTCTTCCTACGGCTATCCGATCCCTCCGTTGTAGGGGCGATCGGTTCCATGGTGTAGCGTGAACTAAGCGGAAGAGGTTTTTATGAGACAGTGAGACGTTCGTGGTGTGCAACGAGAGAGTGTTACATGATTGATTCGCAAGCGTACTCTTAAACCCAGGGTGGATTGAATTATACTGTACTGCCACAGACGCGTAGTCGGGCAACCGAGCGAACTACTTGAGCGAGGTTGTACTGCGAATCCAGATCACATGGCAAGTCAAAGAGCAATGCCAAGGACCATACTAGAGCATTATACCCTAGGAAATGCTACATGCCCTCCCCCTTGGCATAAGCTATGAGATGTTGTTTATGGCAATGGGGCCACAAACGTAAGACAGGGGCATCACGAACCCTGCTTACTGTAACTATAGACAATCACACCTCCTATAGTTACGAAACAACGCAAGTCAGAGGATGAAGTCCACAAAGCAAGTTAGCACGACACAGACGAGGGACTCATCTGCTCAATGCTCGAATACCTTAACATTCTAAGGACTATCGTCTGCAAGGCGGATCCTCTAACTTAGGGGACGAACTCTCTAGACAGCACTCACACCAATGATGAAACAATTAGGTTGAGTCATTAGACTAGCACTTGTCCAAACCTTAGGTCCAGTTACCCTGCACTGCAGTGTAACCTTCGCTTGAGGTGGCTTTCCAACTAAAGGCATAAGGCATATCGTCTAGAGCAGCAAGCCAGACACAACTAACTGCCTCATAGTGTATCTCATGGGTAAGATACCAAAGCAAGTGATTCAGACACGGAACTACAATTTGCAGCTACACTGCCACAGCAAGTGCATCACAAAATGGAGCCGTGGATAAGGAAACATAACCCATGCAAAACATATAACCAAGAGACATGCATGCAAGTCCCAATTCACGAATCCCCCTCCCAGACCCTTCCACCCTCCCTCCCTCCCAGATCCAAGCTGGCTGGTGTTGAAGCTCCAAGGGTCATCAGCCGCAAGTGGCTGGAAAAGTCTCAAGCCGCAAATGGCTTAATCAAGGGATGCCCGCAAGTGGGACTTTAGAAAGGACTGGGGCAGCTGCCACGTCATCAGCCAGATGGCGAACATGGGCAAGAGGCTCCCAAGTATTCTCAGTCTCATCGTAGCCTTTCCATTTGACTAAGTAGCGCCAAGACTTTCCAACTTTCTTCTTAGCTATGATGGCCTCCACTTCATAAACGCCGCCACGCTTGTCTGCATACAAAGGAGGTGGTGAAGTAACAGTAACTGGTACAGATGAAGACACATAAGGCTTCAGTTGGGAAACATGAAACACAGGATAAATATTTACAGTCTCATGCAAGACGAGTCTAAAAGCTCGAGAACCAACTGCTGCAGCAATAGTAAAGGGCCAAAAATACTTAGCCGATCACTTTGACGAGAGCCCAGGTGAAAGCTGGTTTTTCCTTGCAGCCAACAACACCTGGTCCCCCACCTTGAAAGGGTGGTCTCGTCTCTTTCTATCTGCATAAGACTTCTGCCGTTGCTGTGCAGAGGCAAGGTTAGACTTGGCACTCTTTAAGGCAGTCTGCAGCCCCTCAACCCATTCAGAAACGGCAGGATTCACAGAACGTGAGGGAACAGCAGAAGACAAGGGAGTAAGGGGATGGCGCCCATGATTCAGGAAGAAGGGTGTCTGCAGTGTTGAAGCCTGAAGTGAGTTATTATATGCAAACTCCACCATACTCAAATACTTGCACCAGTCATCCTGCCTGGGACCCACAAACCCTCTCAGCATGTCTTCCATGGTCCTGTTCATTCTCTTAGTCTGCCCATCCGTCTGAGGGTGGTAAGCAGTAGACATAGCAATCTCAGTACCCAATATTTTCACAAAGTGTTGAGTTCTGAACATTATTATTGAATGCCTTGTGCTTTAAGTGATCTTCATGTGTGCACTATTAGGATATGGGTCCATTGAGAACATAAGGTACCTTGAGACACGGCAGATTCTGGACGTTTTCGAACATAAGGTACAATCCTATCTAGATCACACGTTTGTCGGATGAACTCTTAAGGCTGCCCCACCGGAGTGAATACCAACTGGTTGTGAAAGATGCTGGGCATCACCAGATGCTAGTCTTGTCCGACAGTTGTGTGTGGCACTCAGCAGACAGTCGTACGGACTGTAGCTGGAGTAACTTCGTCTATTGACGACCTGTCTGCTTTGTACAGGTACGGTGCGGCAGTGTGTGTTGTATCATTGTTGCTATTGTGAGAGTGAACAAGCTTAGTGTACCCTGTAGTCACTCAAACAGATAAGGGACAGTGACTTCAGGGAGTATAGGCATGTACTTGAACGTAGCCGTCTAGAGCCTTATCTAGTGATTGCTTGATCGGTGCTTGTGTACAAGATAATGATGTAACGGAACTGGTTGTGAAAGATGCTGGGCATCACCAGATGCTAGTCTTGTCCGACAGTTGTGTGTGGCACTCAGCAGACAGTCGTACGGACTGTAGCTGGAGTAACTTCGTCTATTGACGACCTGTCTGCTTTGTACAGGGAAAGCCGATTGCCCATAACCTTTCACAGGTTATGGGCCCACGCCCTTCCAGCTGAGCCAAGTAAAAGCAGGAGTGAAGGTCGTCTACGGATGGGTCAGACGTAAGCGTCAACAAAGGAGCTCGAGCATGGCGCAGCGGCGCAAGGGAACTCGAGTGTACCAGGACCATTATCTTACTCACAGTTTACCTTTCTGGGAAATTCATAATTGAAGTTTTAGCTGTGCTTTATCATTCATAGACGTTGTCTAGAAGCACTGAGTGAGTCGGGCCGGACTCCGGCGCAAACTTCTGAGGGGAACATATCTGCTACTACTGTGCAAGACTGGCTGGTAAATTTCCATGACATGGAGGGAATTGTAGGGTATTGCTGCATTCCAGAAGTTTATGAGTAAGTTTGGCTGGTGAAGTGACAATAGTATGACAAAAAGGGGCAAAGAAAAGGAAAGTAGCAGTGAAACAGCAATGTCTCAACCTGGAGAAGTCAGTGGGGCCACTCCAGGGCAGTCTATGACCGGGACACAATCAGCCACTGCAGAACCAAAGGTGGAGATTGACAAGGCAGCCTACATCCCCAATACCTCTAATCCAAAGATGACTGTCATGCTTGATGATGGAGGGCGCAATTTTGAATTTTGGTATGAAAATTTGGAGGCGTGCGCAAACACCAAGGGGGTCAGAGCGGCTTTGGAGAGGCCAATGCCAGGGTCGGTGGAGAACTCAGCCATCAAGCAGTGGCTGATCCAGTCAGTTCCAGTCATCTGGCATTCTCAGATCTCATGCCACAAAGCAGCGTTCGACTTCATCGCGTGGGTGAAGAACAGTCACACTGGAGGGAGCAACCAAGACATCAACCTTGAGTGGTACAAGGAAATGGAGCAGGGCATCAAGACAGGGGAGACACTCAAGGTCTACCTCTACAGAATGATGGATCTGGCTACAAGTCTCAGAAACAACGCGTTCATCCTCTTGGACCACAATGTTGGGGAGCTGATGGTGAAGGGCCTCCCTCCTGTGCTGAGGCTTGAGTCCCTGGAGGTTATGGCAACCGACAAGCCGCCATTGGAGCTGATTCAAAGAATCCTGCGCGCCGCAGCCAGCCGTGGGTACAAGGACCCACCTGCAGAGGGAACACCTCAGGCCATGGCAGCTGCAGCAGTGGCTGGTCCCTCTGGGGGGGTAGCTGGAGCGTCATCAAGCGCTGGAGCTGCACCAGGAGTGGGAGCAGTACCGGGAGTTGGAGCAGCACTACCAGCAAACGAACAGCCTCCCGCTGGCCCCTCTGCAACTACTTTTGGTGGCAGGGGGCGTGGACCTGGCAGGGCAAGAAGGCCCAGAGAGGAGCTTACATGCCACTTCTGCAAGGCAAAGGGCCACTTCATGACTGACTGCGGACCGCTCAGGCAGCTGCAGGCTCTGCATCAAAACATGCAAGCGGCAAGCGTTGGGCCTGCAGCTTACTGGGGCCAGGGAGGCCCACAGTCGTCTCCTCAAGCCTGGTGGGACCATGGATCTGGCCGGGGTGGCCCGCCTTCATCCGCTTCCAGCCCTGGACCTCCTTCAGCATATAACTATCCAACAAGTCAACACACGTTTCCGGGGTGGCATTTACCACCTCCACCCCCTCCTTCTGGTGAGGCGATGTTTATCTCTCTCAATGTGCTTGCCCCAACTTCGCATGGAGCTAGCAGCACATCTTGGTTAATAGATAGTGGTGCCTCTGTGCATATAGTCAATGATCTCTCATTGCTCCATAATCCAGTTATGCATAGACAGCCTCTTCCTCTGCACTTGGCAACCTCAGACGCCAAGGGAGGAATCATTGCATCTGGGTCTGTATGCCTTGTGAATGCAAGGCACGAAGTATTCTGGCTGCACAATGTGCAGTGTGTTCCTTCTGCGCATACCAACCTCATTTCAGTCACTGGTGCAATTCAGGATGGAGCATCTTTCCTGACTGACACTGCAGGTGGTTACACAGCCATGAAGGGACCTGAAGGGTGGTGTGGAGATATCACCCGCGCACGAGGTCTGTTTTTTTTGGAGTTTGTTAGTCCTGTCAGAGGGCAGCAAGTTGGCTGCAGACATATTGATCACATGGCTGAGGCGTCTCATCTTAGGAAAGGACACGTGTGTAGCGAGAGATCTCTGTGGCATGCTAGGTTAGGTCATCCTGGTGCCAGCAGCATGCAGAGGTTCTCCAAGGAAGATCTGGTTACAGGAATCAATATCTCCCTTGCTCCCTGCTCTGAGTGCCCCAAGCACTGTGAATCGTGTATACAAGGGAAACACTCCAGACCTCCTTTCCCTGTATCTTCCAGGCCTGCACATCACCCACTCGATAGAGTCCATGTGGATACTGTGGGTCCCATATCACCTCCTGCCATCACAGGTGAACGATATTGGGTCACTGTAGTGGATGAAAGTTCACACCAAGTTGCCTCCCTGCCTGTGAAGTCAAAGGATTGCATCCCAAAGGCTGTGATAGACCTGCTCCGTTTTTGGCAGACCCAACGAGGCACGGTTGTGAAGTGTGTGAGGACTGACAGGGGTTCAGAGTTCCTGAACCAGCAATTCAAAGAGTTTTGTGCTCAGCAGGGCACTAAGATGGAGTCCTCAGCGCCCTACACGCCTCAGCAGAATGGGGTGGCGGAGAGGATGAATAGGACCCTGAAGGAGCGAACAAGGACTCTGTTGGTCCATGCTGCAGCAGACCCCTCCCTTTGGAAGGAGGCGCTTGAGACAGCTACCCTCCTCTACAATGTGGGTCCTACTTCAGGCAGGTCCCTGACCCCCATGGAATTATTCTTTGGTGTCAAACCTGATGTGTCTGTGCTGCGCACGTTTGGCTGTGTAGCCCATGTGCACATTCCCAGTGGCCAAAGGTCTGTTTTTGGGCCCAAGACCATCCCTGGGATGTTTACTGGTTATTGTCCCCAGTCTAAAGCGTATCGTGTGTACGTGGGGAATGGAGTGTGGAAGGAGAGTAGGGACGTCAGCTTTATCGAGCACTTGAGGGGGGCTGAGAGAGTGGGTCTATCAAAGGTCCAGCCTGGGTCTGTCTATGATTCTAGGATATCACCCCCCCTTGGCAGTGAGAATCTGGCAACGCCTCAAGCAATTCCCTCTGCTGCTCCACCCACGTTCTGGGATGAGGAGGATGACCATGGAGTGGAGACGCTTTCCACTGGGGCTCCTGGGACCTCTGGACTTTGTGCTGGGGATCAGTCTGGAGACGGGACCACAGCAGCACATGACCAAGGAAACCCCACCAGCCTGGATTCTACTGTTGGGACCCCAGAACCATCTCAGCACTCGTGGTCGGTGCTTGAGCATATGCAGAATCTGGCCAGGGGGGGTGTAGAAACTCAATCCCAGGTAGAAAAAATGCAGAAGGTACAAGAGGGGTTGCGAATGCAGGGGAAGTCACAAATTCCCCTTCCTCCAGGGACCACCCTTACAAGGGAGCAGCGTTATGTACAGCGCGTGGCTAGGAGAGAGCATTCTGACATCCCATTGCATGCCCCTGACCCAGGTCAGGCAATTGTGAGTGAGCCAAACATGGTTGGTCTCCCTGATATGCAGGGGCAGGTTGAGACAGTCGAGGCTATGTTCGGTGCAAATGTAAGAGATGAGAGCAGTGGGTTAGACATGCCAGCAGTAGGGGAAGCTGGTGCCCAATCCCAGTCACTGGCTAGTCATGCTTATGGTGTGCAGGCTGACATTGTAGGCGCAGCTCAGGCAAGTCTGGGTAGTGTGCCCAAGTGTGAGTCCAGGAGAGAGAGAGAGCTGCTGCTCCCCTCTGCATTGCGGAAGGTGCGAGAATGTAAGGGTGCTGCACATGAGTCCAGTAGTCAAGGAGAGAGAGAGAGACTTGAGAAGGAATCAGATAATCCCGGCAGTACTGCCCAGTCCCAGCATAAGGTACATAATGTACCTTATTCTGGCAACCAGGGAGAGAGAGAGAGAGAAGGGAACAGCATCAGTAAGGCTGACAGCCCTGCTGCACCACAGCATAAGGTACAGAGTGTACCTTCTGTCACGTTGGGAAAAGTTCACGTGCCCTCAAACTTGAGGGAAGCCCAGCGCTCACCTCAGTGGGAGTTTTGGCAGCAGGCAATGCAAGAGGAGATGGAGTCTTTAGACACCCATGAGGTTATGCAGTATGTGGAAAGACCCCATGGGCAGAAAGTTATCCCTGTTCATTGGATTTTTTCTACAAAAAACGATGCACATGGGAATGTCACTCGGTTTAAAGCAAGATTGGTTGCCCAGGGTTGCAGACAGATTCCTGGTATAGATGTTGGTGAGGTTTTTGCACCTACCAGCAGCTATGGTGCTAGGAGAGCTGTGCTGGCAGTGGCTGCCACACAAAATCTTGAGATCCACCAAGTGGATATCAAGACAGCTTTTCTCAATGGGGAGTTGGAGGAAGAGGTCTATGTGACCCAACCACCAGGATTTGAGAATGGCAACACGAGAGTTGTGTGCAAGCTCAGGAAGGCACTCTACGGTCTTAAGCAAGCCCCACGGGCTTGGCACAAGACCTTGAGCGACAAGTTGAGCGTGATGGGGTATAGTGTGTGCAAGAGCGACGCTGGGGTATACATCAGGAGGGCCCCTGATGGTAATCTGTCGTTTATTCTTGTTTATGTCGATGATCTTCTCATAGTTGCCAGAGTGGTTGCAGAGATTGAGTGGGGGAAAGAGTTATTGAAGAAGGACTTCACCATCCATGATTTGGGAGAGGTGAATGATTTCCTGGGGTGTCAGGTCCTACGCAATAGAGTTCAGGGCACTATTTCCATGAGTTGCACTCCCAAGATTGATGCTCTTGTGGAGAAGTTTGGCGTTGCTGATGATGGACGTGGGGTTGATACCCCCATGTCCAAGGACTTCGTGGCTAGCAGCAGACCCGAGTCCTCAGATGGTATGTCACATGGGGCTGGTACCCCTCTGCCACCTGGTCATCGATACTGCGAGTTAATTGGATCGTTACTGTACATAGCCAATACGACCCGGCCTGACATTTCTCAGGCTGTTGGAGTGTTGTCAAGGTATAGAATGACACCCACTACCTCACACTGGAATGAGGCCATTCGAGTGCTGAAGTACTTGAGAGATACCAGAGAGTTAGCTCTTACTCTGGGTGGAAAGGGCCCTGAGCTAGAAGGCTATGTTGATGCCGACTATGCTGGGGACCTGGACCACAGGTATTCCACCACTGGCTATGTTCTATCAGTCTATGGTAGTGCCGTGGTTTGGGGAAGCAAGAAGCAGAGCTCAGTTGCTACCTCAACTGTGCAAGCTGAGTTTATGGCAGCTGGCCATATTGTGAAGGAAGCCAACTGGCTAAGGGGCTTCTTGGAAGAGATAGGGGCTGCACCTTGGAGGGTCAAAATTTTCTGTGACAACCAAGGATGCATTTCTAATTTACGGAACCCCCTGTATTCCAAATTCACAAAGCACGTTGCAGTAAGCTTCCACTACGCTAGGGAAGCTATGGCACTTGGGCAGGTAGATATCCTCTATGTGGAATCTGCACGCAATGTGGCTGACATTATGACCAAGCCACTTGCCAAGCCCGTGTTTGTTGGTCATCGTGATTCACTAGGTTTGAGAAGATACACTTAAAGCATGCAGGCAAGGGGAAGTGTTGAGTTCTGAACATTATTATTGAATGCCTTGTGCTTTAAGTGATCTTCATGTGTGCACTATTAGGATATGGGTCCATTGAGAACATAAGGTACCTTGAGACACGGCAGATTCTGGACGTTTTCGAACATAAGGTACAATCCTATCTAGATCACACGTTTGTCGGATGAACTCTTAAGGCTGCCCCACCGGAGTGAATACCAACTGGTTGTGAAAGATGCTGGGCATCACCAGATGCTAGTCTTGTCCGACAGTTGTGTGTGGCACTCAGCAGACAGTCGTACGGACTGTAGCTGGAGTAACTTCGTCTATTGACGACCTGTCTGCTTTGTACAGGTACGGTGCGGCAGTGTGTGTTGTATCATTGTTGCTATTGTGAGAGTGAACAAGCTTAGTGTACCCTGTAGTCACTCAAACAGATAAGGGACAGTGACTTCAGGGAGTATAGGCATGTACTTGAACGTAGCCGTCTAGAGCCTTATCTAGTGATTGCTTGATCGGTGCTTGTGTACAAGATAATGATGTAACGGAACTGGTTGTGAAAGATGCTGGGCATCACCAGATGCTAGTCTTGTCCGACAGTTGTGTGTGGCACTCAGCAGACAGTCGTACGGACTGTAGCTGGAGTAACTTCGTCTATTGACGACCTGTCTGCTTTGTACAGGGAAAGCCGATTGCCCATAACCTTTCACACAAAGGCCTTCCAAAAATGGCTAGTGAACCTTGGATCTCTATCACTCACAATGGAGGTAGGCATTCCAAATCTCACAAAGACCCTGTCAACAAACAGTTGTGCAAGTTGAGGTGCAGTGATGGTTTTAGTGCATGCAGCTAAAACTCCCTGCACACTAGCTCATACATCTTGTTAATACCAAGATGTCCAGAAAAGGGTGTGGCATGACACTCTCTCAGCACCTTCTCTCTCAATGCATCAGGTACATACACCTTCCCTGACTGCACAGAATAAGGTACAGAGTCTCTCAATACCAAAACACCTTCATCCACCAGTTTAATCACTGTGGGGTCAGAAGCACAAAGCAAGGCAATCTCTTGTAGGAGAGAAGAAACAGAAACAGAGGAGACATGCATCACTGCAAGGTCAACACGCCTAGACAAAGCATCTGCAACCACATTATCTGTGCCCTTAACATACTTAATATCAGGCATGAATCTCATGATCTCAGTGAGCCACCTTTCCTGTCTACTAGTCCTAACAGGAGCAGTCAACAAATACTTAAGTGCTTGCTGGTCAGTGTGTACAGTAAACTTAGCACCCAGCAACAAATGCTTCCATTTAAGCAAGGCATGAACAAGAGCAAGCAACTCTTTGTCATATGGTGCTAACTTCCTCTCAGGGGGTTGGAGTTTCCTGGACTCGAAGGCAACGGGCTGCAGTCCCTTTCCTTGATCCTGCTGCAACACAGCACCAACAGCAAAACCTGAGGCATCTACATGCACAACAAAAGGTTTATCTAAATCAGGCATCAAAAGGCAAGGAGGAGTAGAAACAAGATCTTTCAATGCTACAAAGGCTTCCCGCTGGGGTCCCTCCCAGGTCCAAGGCACATCCTTTTTGAGGAACTCAGTAAGAGGATAGGCAACATCTGCAAAACGGTCCATAAAAGTATCATAATATTGAGTAAGACCTAGAAACCCTCTCAACTGTGACACATTCAAAGGAGTGGGCCAATCCTGAATGGCTACAACCTTCCTAGGATCCACCATAATCCCATGAGGTGTCAACAGGTGTCCAAGGTATTCCACCTGCTTAGCAACAAAATCACACTTAGACCTTTTGCAATAAAATTTATGTTCCCTGAGCACTGACAAAATTGTCCTCAAATGCTCCATATGCTCTGCAACAGATTTAGAATATATGAGGATATCGTCTAGGTACACCAGCACAAATCTATCAAGGAAGGGAGACAAGATAGAGTTCATTACAGACTGAAAGGTGGCAGGTGCATTGGTTAACCCAAAAGGCATAACAGTGAACTCATAATGACCATAACGGGTTTTAAAAGCAGTCTTTTCTATGCTGTCATCATGCATACGTATCTGATGATATCCAGAGGCAAGGTCTAGCTTAGAAAATACACAACTTCCATGCAATTGCTCGAACATCTCATCAATCTTAGGAAATGGGTGTTGGTTCCTAACAGTAATCCTATTCAAGGCCCTGTAGTCAATGCATAAACGCCATCCACCATCCTTTTTGGGAACAAATAAGATGGGTGCACCAAATGGTGATGTCGATGGGCGGATGAACCCCCTCTCAAGGAGCTCCTGCAACTGTGCACGTAGCTCAGCAAGCTGGGCTCCAGACAGTGGATATATGCGGGAGGCTGGAGGAGTTGCGTCCGGCTCCAATCTGATGTGGTGGTCTCCAGCACGAGAAGGAGGGAGGCCTTCAGGAAGTCCAGACAGTACATCCTTAAATTCCTGCAAAAGCTGCTCCAACTCTGGCACATTGTATGCATCAGTATCTGAAACATTGTCAGTCACTGCATTCAGTTGAATAATGTACACTGTAACGTACTTCCGGATACGTGCACCCGTCGGATACGGGTCTCACGTGGTCTTCGACCACGAGGGTGCATACGACTCGGTATGCACCTGTGTGAGGTCATTCTCACACGAGCCTTTGTCTTAGATCTTGCATCTAGCCTTTGTCTTCGTGAATTTCCTAGATCATTACATTTGTTTTTGGTATCGGCGAAAATCTATTCTCTGTACTTTGTCCGTGCTGCACTATGGCCGAGCTCGTTTTGCCTCGCGAGTCTACAATCGAATTTATCTTGGCGAACGAGCCATCTTTCACGAAATCGGAATATGTGCCTACATCAACTCTCGCGACTGTACCAGATTTTGTTCGGAAGGAATTCCGTGTACCTGTGGTTGCGGGGACGAGTTCGTCTACGGCTTTTTGGTTGTGCGTGCAGGAATACGAAACCTATGATGATCTTTCTGTTGTCATATCTGATGTACAGGCAAAACTCTCAGAGGCCACTGCCTCTCTCCGTCAGCGCCACGCCTCCTGGCTGGCTGCTCACGCGAGCTCCTACATGGTCGCACCCACGGCCTTTGGCGCAAACACAGCGTTTGCCGCCCATCAAATTGCCATAAGGGACCTCCAGTCCGCAACGAACACTTATTGGGATTATAAGTTTCTGTTGCGTGACTTGGAGGGGCCAATTCCCTCCTACGCAGGGGACCTCACGGTGGCGCTTGAAGCCCATCGTGAAGAAACCAATGCCCGGCTTACGGTAGTCGAGGGCGACGTCCGATCCATGAAGGACACCCTCTCAGAGCTCCGCGACTTGTTGCTCAAGGGTACGCCTCCGCTTACCCCGACTACCGAGCTTCCTCTCAATCCGGAATTCCCTCTCGATTACGACCAAATCAATCGGAGTTCCTTCCCTTCCAAGCCTATTCGTGTTCCACCACCCAAATTCGATGGGTCCAAGGAAGGTACCAAGGTCACCACCTGGTTTGAGCAATTTGACGACTATGCCTCTCTCATGCACATTGCACCGGGTGACTTAGTCGCAAATGCTTCACTTTGCTTGTCGGGACGTGCAGCCGAGCAATGGGCCTTAATGAAAAAGTCTCTCACTCAGCGGGGACGTGATCCTAGGGACTTTTCCACCTTCAAAACTGAAATGCTTGCTCAGTTTGTGGAGGGTAAGGTCGAACACACTGTTCGAGTTCGTCTCGCACGCTTACGACACATTCACTCTGTTGCTTCCTATCATGCAGCTTTCAGAGCAATCATGGTAGAGGCAGTTCAACACCCCATCTCGGGGCCAGAGGCTTGCTCAGCTTTTCGCAATGGTCTCAAGCCAGCTGTCTACCAGTTGGTCATGAGGGATGCCATGGCCAAGGATGAGTTCGAGCACCTTGACGTGGTGGTCAAGGCTGCCAAGGAAGCTGAGGATCTTCTCACTGTCCTTGCAGGGGGCTCTCACACTGACCACCGCAAGGAGGGTGGTTCACGTGCGGACAAGCGTCGCGCGCCACCCTTGGCCACCAAGCCTGCCAAGAAGCCTGCCCTCAACCTGCCTCCCAAGGCACTCGCTGAGGAGGTGGCCAAGTGGGCCAAGAAGGGCCTCGCTGAAGCCCTCTTCCACAGGCGCAACTCTGACGGGCGCTGCATCAATTGCGGCGTCCACGAGCACGACACCGCGTCTTGCCCGCATCCTAACGTTGTCTTGCCACCTGCTAAACGCTGAAGGTCTGGGCCTTCAGTCTCTCCTGCACCTCCTGCAGATGTAGCTGGAATAAGTCCGGTTCCTCCTACGCCCAATTCACACTCAGATGAATTGCCTGCACCACCACTTCTAGCTGCCCATGCTTTTCATCCAGACCCTGCTGTACAAGACCTCACCATGGTCTTTGCTGGGCAGGTGTTGGACCAGCATGGCCACATCCTCTTCGACTCCGGAGCGGCGTGTAACGTCATCAGCTCCGCCTTCGTGAAGAAGCATGCATTGGAAGTGTCCCCACGGGGAAATGTGCACCCACAGCTACAACTAGCCAATGGGACGCGCGTCAACCATATGGGCCAAGTCACAGTGTCCGTTACCGTCCAGGGTCAACGTTTCACAAGGGTTCCTTGTGTTGTGTTAGACTTAGCTATGGATTGGACTCTCATCTTGGGCAACCCGTGGTTACGTCGCTGTCGTGCTCAGTTGGACTTCGATGAGCTGACCATCAGAGGTTACACGAACAAAGCAAAGCCATTTGTTTTACGGTGTGCACCTTTGGACAAGCCTTGCCCTGGCAGCTGGTGTCAGGATACTAAGGTGTTGGTCATCTCTGCAGTGAAGGCTAAACGCTTAGTCCGTTCAGGATGTAAGTCTTTCCTTTCCACTGTAACCAAAGTCGACGAGTCTGCCATGTCTGGACCATCCCTGGTCGATGATATACTCAAGGGGTATGCTGATGTCTTTCCGGACGAGGTACCTGGGTTACCCCCAGACCGTCCTGGAATCTCTCACACAATCCCTCTGATTGATCCACATGGCAAACCTCCTTCTCGACCACTCTACCGTCTCTCTCGCGCTGAATTCCTTGAAGCCGAGAGACAGACCAAACTGCTTTTGGAAAAGGGATCCATAGAGCCCTCCACGTCACCATATGGAGCACCTATCCTCTTTGTCCAAAAGAAAGACGGGAGCTTGCGCATGGTCATCGACTATCGCGCACTTAACAAACTCACTGTCAAGAACAAGTACCCTATGCCACGCATAGATGATACTCTTGACCAACTCCAAGGCTCCACCGTCTTCACCAGTCTGGATCTCACCTCTGGGTACCACCAGATCCGGATCACTGAGGAGGATGTTCCGAAAACTGCTTTCAGGACTCCTATGGGCTTGTATCAATGGAAAGTCTTACCCTTCGGTCTCACCAATGCACCAGCCACTTTCCAAACTGCTATGAATACAATCTTCCGCCCATACCTCCACAAGTTTGTCTTGGTTTACTTGGATGATATCCTCATCTATAGTAAAACCCCTGAGGAGCATCGTGAACACCTGCAAAAGGTTCTGGACCTTTTGCGAGAGCATCAGCTCTATGCCAATCTCAAGAAATGCTCCTTCGCCCAGCCCGAAGTCACGTACTTGGGTCATGTGGTGTCTGCGGATGGAATCAAAGTGGATCCCCGTAAGACAGCGGCCGTAGCTGATTTTCCTACTCCTAGGAATCTCAGTCACCTACGGTCCTTCCTGGGCTTAGCCACCTACTTCCGCAAGTTCATTCGTAACTTTGCGATGCTGGCTTCCCCTCTCCACCGCCTTTCTCGTAAAGGTGTGGCTTGGGTCTGGTCTCCTGCTTGCGCTGCTGCTTTCCAAGCAATCAAGCAGGCCTTGACCACTGCTCCCTGCTTAGCTTTCCCTGATTTCTCTCAACCATTTGAAGTGCACACTGATGCCTCCCTTCATGGGCTCGGGGCCGTGCTCTATCAAAATGGTCGTCCAGTGGCCTTCGAAAGCCGAGGTCTTACACCTGCGGAAATCAACTATGCCACTGGGGAACAAGAGCTCCTGGCTGTGGTGCACGCCCTCACTGTCTGGCGCTGCTACCTTGAAGGTGCTCCTGAGTTCCGGGTCGTCACAGACCACAAAGCCATCACCTACTTGGACTCGCTTCCTACCCTTAGCCGACGTCAAACACGATGGGCTGAGTTCCTTTCCAGGTTCCACTTCCGTTGGGATCACGTTGCTGGCAAGTCCAATGTGGTAGCTGATGCCCTCAGTCGTCACCCTGCCCTCGGCAGTGATTACACTCCACCGTGTGGCTTTGTCAATGCCATTGTGGCATCTGGGGTCTTAGCACCCCCTGACTCTCCCTGTCTACCGAGTCCATCCCTATCTGCCGTCCTCCGTTCCGGTGTGACTTCAGGGGGGGGAGAGCCCACGAGCCTGTCATGGAAAGACAAGTTCGTGCAAGGTTATTCTGTGGACCCATGGTTCCAGGATGCTGACAACTTGAAGGGTCTCCTCTCACACGAGGGTCTCTTCCTACACGACGGCAAAGTTGCCGTACCCGATGCATTTGGGTTGCGAACCCTTCTCCTTAAGGAAATGCATGACAGCCCATACGCTGGACACCAAGGTGTTTGGAAGACCCTGAAGCTCATAACCCGCCATTACTGGTGGCCTTCTATGACTCAGGAAGTGGAGAGGTATGTCACCACATGCCATCTGTGCCAAAAGAACAAAGCCAGGAACCTCAAACCAGCTGGTCTCCTGCAACCTCTGGGCTTACCCTTGGCTCCTTGGCATACAGTCACGATGGACTTCATCACGCAACTACCGTCCACAGAGCGCGGCCACGATGCCATCTTCGTCATCGTGGACAAACTCTCCAAGATGGTCCATCTGGTGCCAACCACGTCGCGAGCGACAGCGGAGCAAACGGCACGCCTGTACGTTGACAACGTATGGAAGTTGCATGGGGTCCCCCAAGTGATAGTGTCTGACAGAGATCCACTCTTCACCAGCCACTTCACCAAGGCTTTGTGCGAGATACTCGGTACCAAACAGGCCATGTCCACTGCCTACCACCCTCAAACGGATGGTCAGACAGAAAGGACCAACCGGGTGCTGGAAGACATGCTACGCATGTACGTGTCGTCCAGCCAAACTGACTGGGACACCAAGTTGTCCTGCGCCGAGTTTGCTATCAACAACGCAGACCATGAGAGCACAGGAACTACTCCATTCATGCTCAACTACGGGCATCATCCATACCTCCCAGCCACGCTCCTACCCAACCTACGGGTTCCGAGCGCAGCCGGCTTCGTTCAGCGCATGCAGCGTTTGATCAATGAAGCTCGGATGGTACACCGAGTAGCCACCAACCGACAGGCACAGGCAGCCAACACAAAACGTAGGGATCTTCAGTTCTCACCAGGGGATTGGGTCCTTCTGTCCTCCAAGGACCTACGTTTTAAGCAAGGCACTCCAAAACTCCTCCCTCGCTGGGTAGGTCCATTCCAAGTCCACAAGCGCATTGGCAAACAAGCTTATGAGCTAGTTCTGCCTGCACGCTGGAGAATACATGATGTCTTTCATGTATCCAAGTTGGAACCCTACCGTAGGGATGGATCAGTTCAACCACCGCCTCCAGCGGAACTTCTCCTTGGAGAAGAGGAATACGAGGTGGACTCCATCGTAGCCCACCGTCGTGTCAATTCTCGAAATCCCGCCAAGTACGAGTACCTCGTCCAGTGGACAGGTCCCTCTCCGGAACACAATACTTGGGAACCACAAGGGAATTTGACCAATGCTCCTGAAGTGCTCAAGAGGTACTGGGACACAGTCGGTCGCAACGCACCGACATAGGAGGTTCATCAGCGGCCTTGAGCCCCCACGCCTGCGGGAGGGTCGTGGTTATTTAGCCGCATACTCGAGTGCACCGAGTATCCTTCCGACTTGCAGGTCAAGTGCTAGCCTTCCTACGCCCACTCCCTCGGGTCCCAGCATAAGCTGTGTCTTACCGCTGTAGTGACTTAGCTCTTCGAATCAGTGGCGTTTGGCCTGTGGCCGGCGTTACCCCGTTCACTGCGGGCTTATTACTCAGTACACCCAAGGCAAGTTCGAACCCAAGTCCTCGGGCTTGGTGTCTTCGGGTCGTCGCTCATCAGCTCACCATCTTGTGGATGTGTTACAGTGAGCCTTCCACACTCACCCTTTGTTAGCCTCCCAGGAGCTCGGCTAGCTAAGAGGGGGAGAAATGTAACGTACTTCCGGATACGTGCACCCGTCGGATACGGGTCTCACGTGGTCTTCGACCACGAGGGTGCATACGACTCGGTATGCACCTGTGTGAGGTCATTCTCACACGAGCCTTTGTCTTAGATCTTGCATCTAGCCTTTGTCTTCGTGAATTTCCTAGATCATTACATACACTGATTCACCCAACTTCACCATCTCTTCCACTTCCATGGATGAGATCACATACCCATGCATGCCTGACCTCTGACACCCCAAAAGTACATGTGTTTTATTAGCATGAACCAAAGACACAGCATTCAATTTCCAATTCACACTTGGGTTAAAAGCAGTTAACCAAGGTTTGCCCAAGACAAGATCATAGTAGGTCAACTCAGTAGGGAGGCAGGTGACTCCAAAACCCAAGGTCCCAACAGTCAGGTCAGTTGACACAGTATGTCTTACCACAGATGTCCTACCATCAGCCACTCTCACAGTAACATGTGAACTCAAAGGCACAGTGGGAAGGGCAAGCTCCTGCACAAGTTTATCATCAATAAAATTTGCAGAGGCTCCACTGTCCAACAAAATCCTGACAGGTCTACTAGCAAGAATTCCCTCAAACTCTATGCAAGTGGAGGAAAGATCAAGACCATTCACAATGTGTCTACTGTCAAGCTGAACAAAAGAGTCAAAAGAAGTTGCGGGCAGGGGTTTCTCCTTCACACTGAGACAACCAGTCTGTACCAGGCAACGATATAAGGGCAAGCCTGTATGGGAACTGCAGTGGGGTGAGCTCTTAAAGGTGGAAGTAAGACCCAGTGCATCCAAAACAGAAGCCGAGAGCAATACATCATGAGAGTTGTTGTGTAGTCCCTTCCAGCACCTGTTCACAGTGGCTCAGGCAAGAGAGCACAGTCAATCTAGTACCTGGCAGTAGCTGTGACACAAGCTGGCTAACAGTACACTCCCTGTTACTACCATCAACAAACAAGACAACATGAGCATCACTAGAAAGAAGGTGAGGAGCTGCATCTCTCTTATACATGCACACAGGATTGATCAAGTCACTGGCATGGGGGGGATGTCTGAAACTCTCTACACAAACCATGCCCATCCACAATATGGGACATGAAAGAATGGCAACAACTGTGAAAGAAATCCTGCAGATTACCAAGCCCATACAAAACAGGAATCCCATACTGGGTCACTGAACAGTTGGCAGACATCTGAAACAGGCCTCACACTGCTGTAATACCAAAGAAGTCCAACAAATCAAGTTGTATTTGATTTGTGAAAGTGCTTCCTCAACTCAAGGTGTAATTGGAAGCAACGGAAGAACGTCGTAGCCACCTCCACGGACCGAGCGGATGCCAAGCCACGAACGAACGACAAGGAACTAATCCTTGTCGCCGATACCACTGTAGCGTGAACTAAGCGGAAGAGGTTTTTATGAGACAGTGAGACGTTCGTGGTGTGCAACGAGAGAGTGTTACATGATTGATTCGCAAGCGTACTCTTATACCCAGGGTGGATTGAATTATACTGTACTGCCACAGACGCGTAGTCGGGCAACCGAGCGAACTACTTGAGCGAGGTTGTACTGCGAATCCAGATCACATGGCAAGTCAAAGAGCAATGCCAAGGACCATACTAGAGCATTATACCCTAGGAAATGCTACACATGGAATCCACGTTTTCTTCCAACAAGTCCGTTACCTCAAATCCTTCCCGCAAAGAACCTTCCAAAAGGCTTCGGTCGTCTTCAGAAAGGTTTTTAAACCTATCCGATGTCACCGAGCTCATCTACGAGGGGCATCCCAAAGTTAGATCCTTGCATCGGCATCTGCCAACTTCCAACAACTTGATCAAAAACCCCAAAGGATTGATAACGGCTTTCGCCGATACCAAATGTAATAACTCAGCGGAATTTATAAGGAAGTAAGGCAGGAAGGGAGCAAGGAACAAGGCGCGACACGAGGTCCGTCACTTGGGGCAAGCAAGCGTTTACAAGAACCATCCCACCACACAGCTTACCCTTGTGGTTTCTCCAGTTCTGTCCTCTCGTGTTAATCTACTCGGCACAAGGGTTCCTAGCCAGGGGACGCCTATCATTCGAACTCGGCCCATGTACGACTTATGTCCCTCTATCCTTCGTGAGAGCCCTAGATCGTCCACTCGTTGGCGTGCTAACGGTGACAACTATTGTCATCAAACACACGCAATGACGGAGTGCCAACTATGCATGGCGTAAGCAACCATCACCGACGGAAGGTGCTACTCTCGTTCGAGCGGCTAACCACGTGGCTCCCACGGGCGTGCAGTATGGCGCCAAAGGGCGTCTCCCGCAAATGTCCCGAAATGCTCGGAAATTCTCGCATTCCGTTACAATGATCGAGGAGAAGAACTCTCTCGATGCTCATGAGTGCTTTGAGTACACTGAAAGACCCAGAGGAAAGAAAGTCATCCCAGTTCACTGGATCTATTCTGTAAAAGTCGATGCCCATGGTAATGTTATTAGGTACAAGGCTCGTCTTGTTGCACAAGGATGTCGTCAAATTCAGGGTATTGATGTGGACGAAGTCTTCGCACCCACCAGTAGCTTTGGGGCTCGACGTGTTCTTCTGTGTAAGGCAGCTGCTAAGGATATGGAAATTCATCAGCTCGATCTAAAAACGGCCTTTCTGAATGGGGATCTGGAGGAAGAGGTTTACGTTACTCAACCTCCAGGATATCACAATGGTGGTCCCCAATGTCGCTTGCGTAAGGCTCTGTATGGCCTCAAACAAGCTCCACGTGCCTGGTATCATACGCTTGATGCCACACTGGCTAAACATGGATTTACTGCATGCATGTCAGATGCAGGAATCTATGTGTCAAGTGTTCCAGGGGAAGATCCTGTGTATTTGGTTCTCTTTGTAGACGACATGCTGATCATGTCAAAGGCTCTCCTACGTGTGTTGGCCTTTAAGGAGACCATAGGAAAAGAGTTCTATATTCATGATCTCGGCGAAGTCAAGGATTTCCTGGGATGTCAGATTGTTCGAGATCGAGAGCGGAAGCTGATGTGGATGAGTAGTGGGCTGAAGATAGATGCATTGGTGGACAGTTTTGGACTTAGTGGTGACACTCGGGCCTATGACACACCCATGATTAAATCATTTGTGCACACCAGTCATTCCACTCAGTCCAACCCCATTAATGGGGCTGGGGTTGATTTGGAACCCGGGCATCGTTACTGTGAGCTAATTGGCTCTCACTGTATTTCGCTTATACCACACGTCCTGATATTGCTCATGCGGTAGGCGTTCTTTCACGGTATAGGGGCACACCTACAACGGCACACATGCAAGAAGGTCTTCGTGTGGTCCGGTATTTGAAGGACACTCGGGATCTTGCACTCCAGCTTGGTGGGGGCACATCTCCTCTTGAGGGTTATGTCGATGCCGACTATGCGGGTGATCTAGATATGCGAGCATCCACTACAGGTTTCGTGTTCCAAGTTTATGGTGGGTCGGTTGTTTGGGGCAGCAAGAAACAAAGTGCCACTGCTACATCAACAGTGGAATCTGAGTTTCGAGCTGCTAGTCATGCTGTCAAAGAAGCCATTTGGCTTCGCGGTTTCTTGGAGGAGATTCATGTTGATGTGTGGAAACCTCCTCTGTTCATTGATAATTCTGGGTGTGTTCGGAATTTACGGAATCTTGTAAATTCACCATCTTGTAAGTACACCAAGCATGTTGCTGTGGCATTTCACCATGCACGTGCTGCTGTCATTCAGGGTGACGTGGACGTGAAGTATGTACCCACCCAGAAGAATGTGGCGGACATCTTCACGAAACCACTCGTCCCTGTGTTGTTCAAGATTCACCGAAATACACTTGGTGTCGTTTCCCGCGAGTGACGTCTTACTTTCCGACTGGTGTTCACCACGACCGAGTGACCACGGGCAAAGGCGGAGGGTGAGGAGATTAGCTACCTCCTTCACTAGTAACTCCCCCGAAGCACGCCTGACCAGAAGTAATGATGTCCCATGTAATGATTCGTTTGGTTGGCCGAATCCTGAGCCACGGACTGGAAGTCCTGTCTGTTTGATGCAAATTGAAGCTTGCTCTTGCATATTTGATTTGTCTTTGAGACAGTCGTACTTGTTTTTTTGGTTGCCGCAACGGAAGGCGCTGCTGTCGAACCTGTATCAGTCGCGCCAAAGGGTGTTTCGAGGTCTGACTTACGAAACCTCTACAGTGCATTGACAAATCCTTTGCGGACTTACAGGTGTTTTTTCTGCCCATAACCTTTCACAGTAGGTCACTTCAACCCATTCCTTGCCTTATAAGCTGTCAACATGGCACGGGTCTCCGCATTATCAGCAAAGTCGGATACGGGCTCCTAGGAATTATCACTGTCTGGGTATCCAACCCCCTTCACCAAGTAGAGGTATTGGGGTTTGCATTTGCGAGACGGATCATCGTGGGACTTCTTCGCGTTCACATGACGACACCTTACCTTGTGCCCAACGATGTCCTCAACTTCATAATACATGTCACCGTCGATGACTCGGGGTAACGGGGTCGGCTGAGGCATCTCTGTGCCTGGCTGCTCGGATGGCTTGTACGGCTTGAGTAGACTGACGTGAAACACATTGTGCCAATGGAGTCCTGGCGGGGGTTCCAACTTGTAGGCGACATTACCCACTCGCGATAGCACAGTGAATGGACCAACGAACTTTGGAAGAAACTTGGAGCTGAGCACTGAGCGTCGACCGGCGTTGTGTGTCGATAAGAGAACCTTGTCTCCTTCATGACACACAACTTCATGTCTGTGCTTGTCATACTGCTTCCTCTGGCGCTCTTGTGCGGTCTCAATGTCGCCACGGGCTTGCACCCATAACTTCTCACGTTCATGTGCTGCTTGCAGACATGCTTTAGCTGCCTGAGTCTGCTCTTGAATACGCTGACGTACAGAGCTGGCTTCTTGTACTTTGAAGACGTGTGCTCGCGTGTGAGGCACTACTTTCGGAAGTAACGCCTCCAAACCTTCCACTGCTGTGGGGTTTCAACCAAAGTTCAGGAAGAATGGTGAAGCTCTGATGCTTTTGTTAATTGCAAATTCTGCACTTGGGAGGTACTTGACCCAATCATCTCCCTGAGGGTTGACGTAATTGCGTAGATAATCTTCCAATATGCGATTCATGCGCTCTGTCTGTCCAAAACGTCTTGGACAATGGAGTGCACAAGGCGTACACTAAAAATGTGGTGTATAGGGAAGTCATCTCATAGGGAGGCCAGTTTCTTTCGCAAGCCCGAGGTATCTTTAGGGATAGTCTTTACAGATATAATGGTGGAATCATGTAAACATTCTTCTTCTTCCCCGATTCACCTTCATTATTTCATAAGCCCTCCCCCGTCCTCTCCTAGGAGGATTCTTATAAGAACCTTCCTTTTCTAAGAACTCATGATGTTGTGCCGTCATATAAGCTCCGCTACCCGGTCAGGGACGGGTGCTTCAACTAGTAATCTTCCAATATGCGATTCATGCGCTCTGTCTGTCCATCAGACTGTGGGTGGGTGGTATGCTGTCGTAAGACACTGCTTGACGTTAAATCCACGACACCACTCACGGAAGAAGTTACCCGTGAATCTTGGATCACGATCAGTGATAAGCTGCGCTGGTTTGCCATACAATGCAAAGACTTGGCTGTAGAGCTTCTGAGCAATATCCGTAGACGTCACTGTCTTATTGCATGGAAGAAACTTTGCCATCTTCGTTAGCTTGTCGACAACAACCATGATGGAGTCATAGCCGGTGCTCTTGTCGACTGGAAGATCAACAATCAAGGCCATCGTGATAGTATCAAAAGGATTCGCTGGTGGAGCAATAGGCTGCAAAGGCCCTGCTGGTGCCTGATTTGAAGACTTGTTCCGCTGACAAAATTCACATGTCTCAATGTACTTCTTGACTTGGGTGTACAATCCTTGCCAATGAAAATGCCGTTCATTAAGATCCTTGGTCTTGGTCAAGCCGCCATGGCCTCTGCATGGTGGGCTGTGATAATTCGAAATGATGAGCGTGCGTAACGCTAAGTCGTGCGGTACAGATATAACCAATGATTCGCCGCGCTGGATGTACCATATGCCATCATGCTGAACCATATTATTGACGTTGTCAGGGTTGGCATAAAATGAATCCGCTGCGTACGATGCTCGTAGACGAGACACGAAGTCATTAGTAATAAACAGTCCCGCAGGGATCCGTACTAGATCAAAAACTGCATCACGTGGTCGTGCTGCTACTTTCTGCTACTTGCTAGTATGTGTTGCTGCCCGCGCTGGAACTTCCGGGTGGGTCCCCTGTGGTGGGACCTGACCTCCCATGTCGATGGACTGGGTCCCCTGTGGTAAAGCCGGGTCCCCCGTGTGGGTGGACACCGCTCCCTCGACCACGCTCCCGTGTGGTAGGGACGAATCCTCCCATGTGGGTGGAGCGGGCCGTGAGAACCCAGTTGCCCTAGAGCGAGTAGTAACTGCTGCAATCTGAATGCTGTCATTCATGGCTTGCAATAATGCTGGTGATCTGCTCAAGGGATCTGCGACGTTCGTGCGGCCCTGCTCATATTTCCATTCCAAGTGGAAGCGTGACAAGACTTCATACCATCTGACTCGTCGTCTGGACAACACTGCTTGTCTTGGAAGAAAGTATTCGAATTGTGGTCTGTAATGATGATGATCACTTTCTCAAGGTAGGGACGCCAAACTTCCAAATTGTAGACCACTGCTCGAAGTTCTTGCTCTGTCACACCATAGATTTTCTCTGCTCGCGTGAACTTCTTGCTATGGGGCGTCCATCTTGAACCAATACGCCGCCCATGCAAAACCACTTCATCTCTGATGACTGTGAATGTGTTGTAGGTAATGACCTAAATCAGGTAATTACTTAGGAAGCATTACTGTTGGACTTATTCAGAGGTATTCTTCTGACTCATCCTAGGCAAAACAGTCGTGCATGCCAGGCTGCCCTGGACGGCACGACACTGTTGTGCCTTAGGTGTAAACTACTGCATATGTCTCCCAGCTAGTCCTAGGAACTTGGCTGTGAAGCGACATAATTCCTTGACAGACTTCAGTCTTCCTCACGTAACTTCACGTAGAGGTTAGGACAACTTTGCATTGACTCACACAGCATCGTGGCACTCAATGGAATTTGTTTTTGTGACCTCGAATACGTATTCGAGGTCAGTCAAACTAATTCTTAGGCAGCCACGTCAGTGTGTTCAGTTAGGTACATAATATGGGACCTTTAATTTATTGTCTAGGAGTCCTAGACTAGGACACATCGTACGTATTGGATTACAAATAAGGGACCTTTTGGAGTGGGAAGTTTTGAGGGAATCGACCTTTATCGAGTCCCTTGGGCGCCAAACACGGTCAGGTATTTAATTGCTGGAGGCGACAGCCTCATCATTCGTTTGGTTGGCCGAATGCTGAGCCACGGACTGGAAGTCCTGTCTGTTTGATGCAAATTGAAGCTTGCTCTTGCATATTTGATTTGTCTTTGAGACAGTCGTACTTGTTTTTTGGTTGCCGCAACGGAAGGCGCTCCTGTCGAACCTGTATCAGTCGCGCCAAAGGGTACGTTGTCATTATGACAGAGGATAGAATAGCATTTTGTATTTGATTTACACCGTATTTGCAATGTTGCTCATTGCTGTGTCTAAATCATAATGCTTGGGGCAACAGGTGTGTCGAGGTCTGACTTACGAAACCTCTACAGTGCATTGACAAATCCTTTGCGGACTTACAGGTATTAAATGTAGTTGCGATTTAATGAGATAATTCCTATGTGGTTAGATATTTTGTTGACTCTCGCAAAGCTGTGCTGTTTGGTCGTCAAGGGAACGAGTGTGCCGGACGCAGGTCCGGCACAGAACATATCTGAGACGATGCTGTGAAACCAGGTGATGTGAGAAGCAATTCATCCGTATATGAGATTGTGCCAGTAGGGCAAGCAGTAATGATGTCCCATGTAATGATTCGTTTGGTTGGCCGAATCCTGAGCCACGGACTGGAAGTCCTGTCTGTTTGATGCAAACTGAAGCTTGCTCTTGCATATTTGATTTGTCTTTGAGACAGTCGTACTTGTTTTTTGGTTGCCGCAACGGAAGGCGCTCCTGTCGAAACTGTATCAGTCGCGCCAAAGGGTGTGTCGAGGTCTGACTTACGAAACCTCTACAGTGCATTGACAAATCCTTTGCGGACTTACAGGTGTTCTCCCTGCCCATGACCTTTCACAGGTTATGGGCCCACCTGCCGATCGAGCTACGCCGAAGCCAAGGTTGCAGAGTACGAGGAGCCCGCCTTGAATACCTGCTGCACGTCATATCCAGAACGATTCATATCTGCAAAGTGACCCAGACTTGCAGAAAACCATAACCTTTCACACAATGACCTAGTCTGCGGAATCATCTCCAATGGACCAGCAGAATCAACAGCCTCCTGTAAGTCTGGGTGGTCAATCCGCAGAACAGGAGAAGACAGCACTCCCAGTGGTTTCGATACTGACAGCCTTACTGCACGAGGACACAACAACGCCATCAACAACAAATGTTAAGGTAGCCCATCCCTTATTAAAGGATGGGGAATTTCAAGTCCTGGCTTTATGATCTGACCACTGCAGCTATCCACAAGGAGTGCACGGAGGCCTTTCAGAAACCCTTTTCTTTCACGAGAGCAAATGCTGCTGCCATGATGCTGATCACTGGCAGTGTTCCAATGGAGTGGAGGCCTATGTTGACAATGAAGCCCTCTGCCTTTGATGCCCTGTTATACATAGCCAATAAGTTCACTGGAGGACACAACAAGTCTGTTAACCGCCAGTGGCTACATACACTCAAAACAGAGCACATGACCAGGGAGGAGACGTTCGAGACATTTGTCATGAAAAAATTCATACTTTTCCAGAACCTCCTTGACAACTCCCACTCCATTGACCCCGAGGATGTAAGTAATGCTATTGTGGATTGTCTCCCCACTGAGTTAGCACAGTTTAAAGGAGCACTCTATGGGCATTGTTGCGGGCGCTCCTCAGAAGATGTCGTAAAAATCCTGCAGAGCCATGCCTATGGAGCTGGCTTCAATGAGAAAAAGCCTCGACCTCTTCCCAAGGCAGCGGCAGTCCTCCCAAAGTCCCAGGACCCTGATGCAGACCAGTCAGAGCAAGACAGAAAGAGGTCACGAAAAGTCAGGTGCTGGAAGTGTGGGAGCCGTGGACACATCAGCAAGGAGTGCACAAAATGGAAAAAGGGTACTGGAGAGGAGCAAGCTGGCGACAGAAGTAAGCATTCACTGCCAAGTGTTCCCTCTGCATCCAACAGTACCCATGTTCCAGGTCCTAAAAACGCAGAAGCCGTTCCTATCTCACTGCCCAGTGTGACGTTTAATGTATTACAGAGTGGTGGGATAGGGCACTCGTGCGAGGAATGGCTTGTGGACTCTGGGGCTACTGTTCACCTGGTTAATGACTTTGGTGTATTGCAAAACCCCACGGTGTACACAGAACCACGTCAACTGCAGTTGGCTACATCAGAGTCTCATGGTTCCATCATTGCTAGTGGGAGTGTGTGTCTGGTGAATGCAGAAGAGCAGCTACTGTGGCTCCATAATGTACAATGTGTTCCACAGGCCAGCACAAATCTCTTGTCTGTATCAGCTGGGTAAGGGATGGTATTCAATTTGTTCCACGTGAGAATGGGACCTACAGCAGTCTGGTGGGACCCATGGGTTGGGAGTGCAGCATTGTAGAAAGATATGGGTTGTATGTTCTGAGGGGAATTTATCCAATCAAATATCAGGTGGCTTGTCAAGTATGTGTGAACCCTATGTCTGCACATCATGCAGCGCACAAACCTGCACATAACTGCAAGTTGCGAAAACTTTGGCATGAGAGGTTAGGGCATCCTGGGAAGACAGCCACAGAGCGTTTGAGCAGGGAGGAGTTGTGTACTGGGATACCTGTGCCCCTTCTTCCTTGGTCAAAGGCTTTCCTACGTGTGTTGGCCTTTAAGGAGACCATAGGAAAAGAGTTCTCTATTCATGATCTCGGGGAAGTCAAGGATTTCCTAGGATGTCAGATTGTTCGAGATCGAGAGCGGAAGCTGATGTGGATGAGTAGTGGGCTGAAGATAGATGCATTGGTGGACAGTTTTGGACTTAGTGGTGACACACGGGCCTATGACACACCCATGAGTAAATCATTTGTGCACACCAGTCACTCCACTCAGTCCAACCCCATTGATTGGGCTGGGGTTGCTTTGGAAACCGGGCATCGTTACTGTGAGCTAATTGGCTCTCTTCTGTACTTGGCTAATACCACACGTCCTGATATTGCTCATGCGGTAGGCGTTCTTTCACGGTATAGGGGCACACCTACCACGGCACACATGCAAGAAGGTCTTCGTGTGGTCCGGTTTTTGAAGGACACTCGGGATGTTGCACTCCAGCACCCCATCTCCTCTTGAGGGTTATGTCGATGCCGTAAATGCGTGTGATCTAGATATGCAAGCATCCACTACAGGTTTCGTGTTCCAAGTTTATGGTGGGTCGGTTGTTTGGGGCAGCAAGAAACAAAGAGCCACTGCTACATCAACAGTGGAATCTGAGTTTCGAGCTGCTAGTCATGCTGTCAAAGAAGCCATTTGGCTTCGCGGTTTCTTGGAGGAGATTAATGTTGATGTGTGGAAACCTCCTCTGTTCATTGATAACTCTGGGTGTGTTCGGAATTTACGGAATCTTGTAAATTTCAAGTACACCAAGCAGGTTGCTGTGGCATTTCACCAGCACGTGTTGCCGTCATTCAAGGTGACGTGGACGTGAAGTATGTACCCACCCAGAAGAATGTGGCCGACATCTTTACGAAACCACTCGTCCCTGCGTTGTTCAAGATTCACCGCAATACACTTGGTGTCGTTTCCCGCGAGTGATGTCTTACTTTCCGGCTGGTGTTCACCATGACCGAGTGACCACGGGCAAAGGCGGAGGGTGAGGAGATTAGCTACCTCCTTCACTAGTAACTCCCCCGAAGCACGCCTGACCCAGAAACATGTACTACAGTGGGCGCTGCCTGAGAAGTAGTGCAATAGCTGGACCTCTGAAACGTCCAAGGGGAAGTGTTGTAGGTAATGACCTAGATCAGGTAATTACTTAGGGAGCATTACTGTTGGACGTATTCAGAGGTATTCTTCTGACTCATCTTGGGCAAAACAGTCGTGCATGCCAGGCTGCCCTGGACGGCACGACACTGTTGTGCCTTAGGTGTAAACTACTGCATATGTCTCCCAGCTAGTCCTCGGAACTTGGCTGTGAAGCGACATAATTCCTTGACAGACTTCAGTCTTCCTCACGTAACTTCACGTAGAGGTTAGGTGTGAAAGGTTATGGGCAGAGAGAACACCTGTAAGTCCGCAAAGGATTTGTCAATGCACTGTAGAGGTTTCGTAAGTCAGACCTCGACACACCCTTTGGCGCTATGTACACTCGGAGACACCTCTGAGTGCTCCTTTGAACTGTGCTAGCTCTGTGGGGAGACAATCCACAATAGCATTAGTTACATCCTCGGGGTCAATGGAGTGAAAGTTGTCCAGGAGGTTCTGGAAAAGTATGAATTTTTTCATGACAAATGTCTCGAACGTCTCCTCCCTGGTCATGTGCTCTGTTTTGAGTGTATGTAGCCACTGGCGGTTCATAATGACAACGTACCCTTTGGCGCGACTGATACAGGTTCGAGAGGAGCGCCTTCCGTTGCGGCAACCAAAAAACAAGTACGATTGTCTCAAAGACAAATCAAATATGCAAGAGCAAGCTTCAGTATGCATCAAACAGACAGGACTTCCAGTCCGTGGCTCAGGATTCGGCCAACCGAACGAATAATTACATGGGACATCATTATTGCTTGCCCTACTGGCACAATCTCATATACGGATGAATTGCTTCTCACATCAGCTGGTTTCACAGCATCGTCTCAGATATGTTCTGTGCCGGACCTGAGTCCGGCACACTCGTTCCCTTGACGACCAAACAGCACAGCTTTGCGTGTTCGAGGTCCCAAAAACAAATTCCACTGAGTGCCACGATGCTGTGTGAGTCAATGCAAAGTTGTCCTAACCTCTACGTGAAGTTACGTGAGGAAGACTGAAGTCTGTCAAGGAATTATGTCGCTTCACAGCCAACTTCCTAGGACTAGCTGGGAGACATATGCAGTAGTTTACACCTAAGGCACAACAGTGTCATGCCGTGCCGACCAGGGCAGCTTGGCATGCACGACTGTTTTGCCAAGGATGAGTCAGAAGAATACCTCTGAATATGTCCAACAGTAATGCTCCCTAAGTAATTACCTGATCTAGGTCATTACCTACAACACTTAATTCTACTCATTACCTACACGACTTAATACTGTGTGGCCCGCAGGCCGGTGCTATATCCCCCAAAATCCGGTCTCCGACCCCTTACAGTATTGTTTCACAAGAAACGGGGATAATAATGACCAAAGGGATATCTTCCATACCCGGCGATACCGAGATTATGTGCGCCGGTTGGAGGCTTTAGCATATTTTGCGGGACGGGGCTACAACGATCACTGGTTCCAGGACCACTTAAGCCGCTTCAGATTCTGTAACATCACATCCATGTTTGCGATTATCGGTCTGACCCCTTTAGCGGGCATTACCGGACCCGTATTGGCAACCCTGCAAGAATACCTTGAAAGGGAAATCAGACGGAGGACTTTTCATCAGTTGGAGGGTAGGGACGGCAGGGGGGTCGACCGCAGGCGCATGACGGTGGCTATATACAATTCACAGTTGTGGGATATAGTGAAACCCCAACACTTGTTTACACTAGACCTAATGGAGATGTTGCCACCAGCTTTACACCATTGCCGACTCTTAGTCACATTTAAACACACCCTTCCTCTTCATAGAAGGGTGTGTAATAAAAGAGCGTTTTTTCAAAAACCATCCTTACAAGCCTTGAGAGAGAGGGCGGCGACACCGTGTGTATGTGGTCACTTGCATGATTACCAGGCGGCAGGGCATGATAATCATGTGATCACCGCAGACATGCGGTGTGCCGGTCACCTCCTACACAACGGGTTAGGCGTACCAGAAGAAATTGCCAGTAGGTTTGAGGAGTTACTTAATCAAGGGACAAATTATCGGCCCTTAGCAGTTACACACCTTACAGAGGCCCACCGGGCACAGGCCGTCGTCGCGTGGAAACAAGGTCTACACAATTGGGTGGCCAAGGTGTGTGAAGAGCATCATGTCCCGATTACCCAAACGCTTCCATTTGTGGAAGCCGCTACCGCTCGGTTCCAACGGGCATTGGCCTTCCTAGAACCGAATCGTCCCATAGCCCATCCTAACACTCTCCGGCTTGGGGACGACGAACGGCGGGCTTTCCAACTGCTAGGGGAACATTTCCTCAATACAACTTGCGATAGGGCTTCCCGAAATTTTGCGTTAGTGTGTAAAACAAGGGTGGCACAGTTATTGATGGATGATCTCAACCTCCACTCCACGGGAGTGCCAGTTTACAGACTCCATCATGTACAGGATGTTAACCAATGCATTCAGGACATGACGATTGTGGTTAATAGGTTTCATTTGCAAGTGACCCCACAGAATGAATCACTCCCGTTCTATTCAGCAGCCCCCAAGCTGCACAAACGACCCTTTGGCATGCGGTGGCTTACTATAGGCCACGTGGGGGTGTTTGTGCCTTTATACAAACGTATACACTGGGCATGCAAAGCATTGAAGCCTAGTCTATATCAGTTATGGCTTGCACAATTTAGGGATAACGGGGTACCGCGAGAATTTTGGTCCCCCCTTCCAGAATTAGTGAATTCTACGGAAGCCGTTAGCACAATTAAGCAATGCAACGCGATCGGGGCGTCTTGGTTCTTCGGGGAGATCAGGCATAGACTGGGAGTACGGTTCCCCCACATACCAAGGGCAGACCGCCCCCAAGTGGTTACAGCGGATGTGACACGTTTGTACACTCATATCCCCCACCAAGATCTTATCCAAACCATCCATTGGATAATTGATACCGTCTTTGATCACCAAAATCAACCACTTTTGCGCAGCCCCAGACACCGGGTCGCACGGCAACACTTACTTACCACCCCTGATTCTCACGAGTGGCTCCGTGCCGATCAGGCTCCCGCGCGGACGGCATATTATTGCCCACGCCGCAAAATGCAAGTGTATGTATTCACTCGGGACACCCTCAAGGCAATGATCACCGAGGTTCTCTCGCACTGTTTATTCCAGGTAGGGGATGCGGTCTATGTACAACAAGTGGGGGTTCCAATGGGGGCATCATGTTCCCCGGACCTAGTCAATTTATATGCTTTCTTTTACGAGTTCAACTTCTTGACACGGGCCACTACCATGTACAGTGGAATGGGGGTACACTCCCCACGGGTCGACGAAGCTACATTGTTACTGGCTTTTTTACGTTCCTTTCATCGGTTCTTAGATGATATAATCCTTATCACTATTTATTCGGACAAACAATTGATATCCAGCCTTTTCAGTACGGGGGATTTGGTACAACTTGTACCAAATCCATGAAGTGGCCATTACTTTGGTCTGGTAATGAGGTGCTTGAATAGCCAAGCACAAGGGGTATATCCCTGGTATATCCCTGGGACCGCTTGTACCGTACAAGCGGTCCCAGGGATATACCAGGGATATACCCCTTGTGCTTGGCTATTCAAGACACCTCATTACCAGACCAAAGTAATGGCCACTTCATGGATTTGGATATCCGGTGGCATTACCCCACCAGGAACTTTATTACGGGGGTCTTTGATAAGCGCAACAGTCCTGAATACAGTCCCATACCCCATATACACACGGTCCCCAGTGCACATTCGTGCCTGGCTGACACATGTAAGTTAGGCGTCATCTTTTCCCAGCTGTGGCGGTTTAGAAACATTTGCACTACGGCCGACGGCTGGCTTACGGCGACCGTGGACTTCTACCATCGGTTTAGACAGGCAGGATACCCGGCTAACGTTATCTTACGACGACTTTATAAGGCGCTCTATAGGATCGCCCCCTTTCTAGGGCAGAAACCACAAGTACTGCGAAGAACGTTCGAAGCCCGCTTTGGTGGTGCATTTGCACCTTGAACCCCCTATGTAACTCCCTCCCGGCGTGTGCGTCTTTCTCATATGATCCGCCGACTCCCGTCCACTTCAAAAATTTTTCTTTCCTTTCCTTTCCCTTCCCACGTACATACATATGCCCCGTATCCCACGTGCATACATACGCCCCGTACCCTAGGCAGCTAATCATCAACATTCGCCCCGCCCTTTACTCCCCTTCGGCACGTGCACGGATCCGCTCGCCAGCCCCACCCTACTTCCACTACTCGCGGCTTGTGGACCTCCCAGTCCACGCAGACCGCTGACCAGGAGCTCTGTCCGGTGCAGGGTGGACCCCTTCAACTTTTCTGTCGCTCATGTCCAGTGGTTAATGTACCGAGGAAGCCTGTCTTTCCTGCCTGCCCCGGATGTTGGCGGTGGTTAACCTGTCTACCGAAGCCACAGTTCACCTCCGAATAGCGCGCCTTTCCATCCTATTTTTCATGCTATTCAGTTCTTTGCTATCGTATGTAGCATGCCTGTTCTCTCCGGTTACGGAGAACACGATTGGGAGTCATCTGGGTACTTTAGGGTTCGCCATGGGGAGGATCTGCCGCTACACAGTCAACTAAACGAAAACTCTGTCCCCAATATCTGCGGTGCATACGTCTTTTGTATTTATTTAGTTTTCACCCTGTCGAACATAAGAGTTATTGTGGCCCATACATATTGCCAAAAGCTACTTTGACTGAACACTTAAACACCCATGAATGCATACAGAGGGTATTGCCTAGACACACAAACACGCTATTGACTTGCATCCACGTAAACGGGATTCTGGTTCAGATACTGATCACATCTGCAATCAGAATTTCCACCCAAACCTATAGACACAGGTACGGTGCAGACCCCCTAGGCATGTTCCAATAACAGCTCTCACTATTTTAAACGTGTACTCACTCATATCCGAGTGTAAGCATCCCCCTGTTAGGTAATAAAACCTTCACTTCTATACCACGTCCCTGTTTCCGTGTACATCCACAGGTTGCTGGGGATGCTGTGGATCTATCCGGATGACGGGGTCGCCCGCCACAAACCAGGAACTAACTGTATGCACATTGGTCTGTCTGTGATTTTCTTCAAGGGCTTGGTTATGCTGGGTGGAGGCCAAGGCCCTTCGTGTAGGTATGGGGGCCATGGGGAGTATTGGTGGTGCTTACATAATCTCGTCTCCGCGTGTGCCGGGTCATGCACACTTAAAACTTTTTCTAGGTACTACTGGGAACTCCCGCGAGATCTCATTTCAGCCCCAACTCTGCCACGATCGGGACTGTTCCGACTCGAAAGGACAAAACTTGCGCTGACAATCCACACAAATTCGACCTCGCGGGAGTTTCCAGTAGTGCTGTACACTTTTCTAGCCAGATTTTTACAAAGCTATATTATGCATACTTTCCGAAAAATCCTTCGTCACAGTGATGTTTATATCAGTTGCGTTAATCACGTCTTCCCGTCTATGCGAGACTTTGACTGATCTGATGATACTTGTGAGTCTGTCAGGATACTAAATACTTAGGTGACTCCAGCCAAGCAGACTCTTTGGCGCAAAGTCTCCGGTGCCATGCGTTCGCTGGCACCATTACCGGTTCTCTTAATCTTGCTAATAGCTTTGTGGTGGTTGCAGGAGTGATCTCATTCACTTTTCATTTTATCGCTTCCTTGATCATCCGCAGCCGAGTACTGCAATTTTACCAAAAATGTCATGAAGTACTGTGGCATTGTGTCTTGTTCTTGTTTGTTAGGCGCTGAACAACAATATGTAAACCGCACGTTAGCATTTACCTAACTTTCCAACCAAAACGCTACCCTTTGCGCAGCCGCTTTGTTTCATTCTCCAACTTGGAGGCTACGAAACAATGAAGGGACGTTTGGGGACAGGGACTTGGCTGGGTGTGAGCGTAGGGAGGGTTGGGTCCAGTGGTTGTGTAGCGAGTGGGCGGCGCTTTTTTGGGTGGGGAGGGTGGGGGAGCGGGGACGTTATGAGCTGAGTACAGTTGCATCAGGAGTGTTCGCTGATCTGAACATAAAAATCCAAACACTGGCTGCAGTTCGCGATTGACGCCTGAAAAACAAGAGCAGCAGTGTCACTCGAGTGGGGGCCTGTTCCTTGTGGTAAAAGGACTCACGAAAGTTAGACGGAGATTAACTAGTAAGAGGGTGAAAATCGAGGGCAGATCCTTAGAATTAACACTTTCAACAATGGTCAACCCCAGGAGCGCCGCCCCTTGGAGCCTACATTGGTGGCAGTTGCTGCGAGTCCCCGTGTATCTTATGGTAGGCAACTGTGCTGTGCGTATGCGCAAGACAGTGGAATACCCGGTGTGACTGAAGGATACCTGAAGAGACCTGTCTTTTTTTTGCCTTCGAATCTTATATGTAGTGGCTTATCAACTGGTCCTTCCGAGCACTTGAACTACGATTTGTGGCTTCTAATGATGGTGGATCACGTGGGTCCACGTGCTGAGATCCATGTCAAGCATCACACTTAGCCTTGACACAGGGTTAGTGTGAATCATTCAGCTAAATCAACAGAACAGCTGCTTATTTTGTGTTATCTCGCTCTGCCAGATGCGGGTCCATTCATTGCATTCCGTTGAGATTCTTGGGCCAGAAACCATTGGCGGCCCGGCCCGGCAAAGGGTCTGGCTGGGATGCATCAATCTAGCAGTATACATGGAGCTTTAGACCGGCCTTGGAAGCAGTCAATGGATGGAACACACGCCCGGGAAACATGTTCTAAACTTGTGGGTACACACATGAGGATGAGGATGGCTGCTGTCATGCGCTGCACATTGGCTGGGAGTGGCGTCCAAGCTGGACGCTTTCGCTGTCGTTGCTCAAGCCGTTGTTGCTCAAGCTGTTGTTGCCCATTCTAAAGTGCAAAACGCCGAAGGGCGGCTGGAGACAATCTGGACGACCTGGCCTTAGAATTACGAAGACAGTTCTCGGAATGAAACCTTCATTCCCGAGAGTTCTCGTTTCCGCGAAGTTTGTAATCTGTACGCCCTTGGGGCAAGGAACTGCTTCCCATGTGTGTTATGTAGTGGGCAAGGTGTGAACGTTCGCCCAAATTTCACTCTCTGATAGTGCGCGAGAACACAGCGACCTCTGAGCAGTACAAAACCAAAACGATGGGGATGATTCTATTATGAGAGGCACCCCCGCTCGCCCAATTCTGCATCTGGATTGCGCAGGAGGTTGGGTCAAATTTTGTACATTGTGATATATTAAAGGCAACCCAGTCCATGGTAAACACCAGTGCTACATTCATTCCCAGCGCATGCTGAGCCCAATAAGTCCAGAGCAAAGCGTGGAACATGACTTCAGCATCGGGCTTCCTGACACCACAAGGTGCGATCGGGCTCAGCAGCTGGCAGGGATACACACACAGCTGAAACACCGAACACTGCCAAACAACCTCCAAACAGGGAGGCTTACATCATAAGAAGCAGTTTAGGGAACCGTGCGCACCAGCTTGCACCTACATTCCTCAATAAGGGAACCAGGCACATCGAGATGCAGTACACATCCCACACGGGAAGGCTAACATGTTACAGAGCCCATGCCGCGTGGAGCATTGGCAACCCGCAGACACCCATGTGCATCCTGCCTAGGCCCGGAAGTGACTTTTGGAAGAAAAAGAGAGAGGGATGCGGATGTCACATCGTCCCCGCTCTGGCATGGACTCACCGACTCTTTTCCCTAAACAGGCACTTGCGGGAAGGAAAGCATCGATGCATTGATTGCTTTCCAAATGCTTCCTGCCAACCAGCAGAAACCGGCTGGGAGAAAGCAGCGGCGCACAGTGCGTCAACTGGGATTGGCAAATTGCCGCATTTTGGCCTTGTGTACTGTACATATGTATACGGAATACGATACGTAAAAGCTATACGGAAGTGGCGAACCACACCAAACGTACGGGCGTGCATTGGTGATGAAGACAGACCATCGTATAAAGTAGCGATTTTATCATCTTCACTCTCAAATCAAGTTTCCAAATGTTAACACTGGAATTGAGGGCAAAAGTCCCAAGATTTTGCAAATCCAGGATGATCTTCTTACTGATTTGAGACAATCAACAACCTTTTCCAATTCGAGGCAAATATTCTCTAACAACGTCATGAAACTTCTTTATTCACAGGATTCTTTCGGTTTTTCTGGCCCATGGTGCCTGGAACTGTACTGCAAGTGATAGTGCAGTACTAAAAGTGTACCGGATCGGTACCGGACGAACCGTACACTCAACCGTACCCTGACTAAAGGTACGGTACGTATTGGGTGTACGATACGTACACCGTATACTGTACGAAACCGTACAATTGCCAACCCTAGCGTCAAGTGCCTGCACACTTTGTGCACCTGGGTTAAAAACTAAAGCATGAGGCGCCAGCAGCGACGCTCGCAGTTTTTTCCGAAACGAGGCGCTGGCACGGAGCTCGAGAGCGCACCCTCGTGAATCGGAGCACAGAAAAGCACTGGCGGGCCTGCCGCTGGAACAGGCAAAAACAATAAGCAGTGTCCCCGTGCCTTTCTTGCCGGTGACCTTGGTCGAGGCGGCCCCCCCCCCTCGCCTGCGCTGTCACCGGGGCCCGACAGTACCCGTCCCATTTTCCAAGTCAGCTAAGACGTTTTCAGGACGGCTACGACATTTTTAAAGGATGGCTACGGCATTTTCAGGCCGGCCGGTGGGTCCAACTGCAAATCCCATCTAGCACAACTGCGGCCTAAGGTAGAGAGGCCTCTTTCGATGCAGTTGGAAGCAGTTGTGTCAGAGCCGGCGAGATGCAGTGTCCCCCCCGCCCCATTTTCCTCTCCAGCCCTGGTAGCTGCGCACTGGATGCAATAATATTATAATAATATTCTGTCCTTCCTTCCATCGGAGCCCCTCACTCGACATTTATGTGGATGGCTCGGAAGGCGGGGGTGTGGTCGGCATCTGGACCCTCGCGCCCGTGCACCACCACCACAATGCCCTCCCCACTCCAGTACCCTTGCTCCTTGGCCACCTGCACCGGCACCCCAAACCAGCAGCTCAACTCCCGCCACTGAGCCAGCCCGCGGTCTGAGGCTGCCCACTGTAAGGCCCTGCCATCGGACGCGGCGTGCTCGTGCATCAGCAGATCAAGACCGCCTTCCAGGGCGTACACCATGTGCAAGCAAGCCAGACTCGGGGGGGGGGGGGGGAGGAGGAGGAGGAGGGGGGAGGGGAGGAGGAGGAGCTACCATCTAAGAGAGGTACGGGGCCAGGACAGACACCGGATGGGGAGAAACATGGCGGACGGGGTGTGGGACGTGGGGCGTGAGGGACATGGCACATGGGGGGACGGAGCGCTGTGTGCTGCCCCGCCCAGACTATAACAGCAGGCAGGCGCAGAGATCCATGGGGGGTTTCCACGGGGACATGTGAAGTCAGCGCATCTTTGCCATCCAGATGGCGAACAGAAGCCGGGCTTCTGCACAACAGGTGCATTCTGCAGGTGGCAAGGGCAAGGAGTGAGAGGGGGGGGTGTGAAGGTTGCTACCCTGCAAGCCATGAGAACCAGGTCCGCCACTGTCGTCAGCTGAGGCACGTGGACAGGAACTTGTCCGAAATAGCCGTTGCAATGGCGCAGTGTTTGCTCCCGCGTGCTCACCACCATCTGTCCCGTCCCCCAACCCCACCCAACCACCGAGTCAGTTGCGCCCTCCCAATAATGACCAGGACAATACAACCAAAAAAAGTAGTGAAAAAAATACAAAGGAAAAAGTAACCAAAAGAAACAGGAAAATGGACAAACCAGGAAATTCTATAAAGCCGTGAAAAAGCCCTGCCCCTGAGATCATAGGCGACACCAAGCATGCTCCCCTTGCCTCCCCTCCGCCCCAGCTTCCTCCCACCGCCAATCCAGGCGGACATGGTCGCACCCCACAGCAGCCCCTGAATCACTCTTGCCATGCACCCCGTTTCGACCGTGCAGACTAGGGCAGAAATCGCGGCACACATGGCACATGCGATAGAACATGCGGACAAGGCCCTGGAGACGTGTTCTTCCCAATCAGCTTAGCTGTGGCTCTGCGCCTTAAAGGGCAAGCCCAGCCGCGACGGCAACTCCCGGGAGAAACACTGGCTGCCCTCCCCCCCCCCCCTTGGCTTCCTCTACTGTGGATGACAAGGGGGAAGGGGGCCACGCACCCTGCCAATCCAAAACAATGTACATGCAAGTTTGATTCAGCAGCATGCTGGCTGCCTGCTTTGACAGCATGCATCATAGTTGGGGCAATGTAATAGAGCGTCCCTGGCTCATAGGTTGTGTTGCCTTTCCCGACAGGGAAGGGGGCCCTGCACCTGCGGTACCGGGGCCCGGTACTTTGAAACATAGCCCGCCGCCCGCCCGCTGTCGCTGATGGTGACCAGAAGGCCCGCCTGCGAGTCCAGTGACGCAAAGCAGACTGCACTCCCCATTGATTCCAGCGCACTGAAGGGCTTCGATGTGTGGTCCCTGCGGTACCCCCCACACTCTAGTTCGCTCTCCACCCCACTGCGTTTCCGAGTCTGGTACCGTGCTGGGCGCGCCTGGTTTGTCCAGGTCGAGGCACCCATACAGTGGAACAGCAAATTTTGGGCGGCGGCTGAGACCTTGGGATCACAACAAGGGAAGCGGGCCGCCTACCGTAAACATAGGGATCACAAACAGGGAAGTGGGCCCCTACCGTAACCACAGGGGTCACAAAGAGGGAAGCGGGACCGCCTAACATAAACATAGGGATCACAAGCAGAGACAAGGTCCCCTACCGTAACCACAGGGGTCACAAACAGGGAAGCGGGACCGCCCAACGTAAACATAAGGATCACAAGCAGAGACGAGGTCCCCTACCGTAAATAGGAGGTGTGGATGTAGGTGGATGCCGTCATGTCGGCATTTCGGACAATGCGCGCCATGGTCTGAACCGACTCCGTCGGGAACTTGCCGTTGGCTGTCTCCCCTGCACGGACCAGGCCACCTGCCTTGAGGACCAGCTCTCACTCACGCACGGTACGCAAAGACAGATGAGTGCCCAGGCCAAGGCAAAGGGGGCGTCTCGGAGCGAACACCAGGAATGCAGGTCGCAAACCAGGCTTTTTCGAGAAGGCTGATGGCAAACATCGCATGGCAAACGTCCGAATCAGAGGTACCATCGACTCATTTTACGGCTTGGTGGTCTGGGACCACGGGCGTCTCCCACCCTCCCAGCAGGGCGTGCAACCCAGCAGGGCACACTCGTGTGAGGCCACCCTCACTAATGCCTCTTCCTGATCTGGGCTCGCCAAAAAGCGTAATTGCCCCCTTGTTACACTTCTCGCCTGCCAAGTGCTGCAGGTCAGTCGAGGGCGATGAGGAGGCAGCATGACCACATTTTAGCACGGCAAACGAAGAGGGCTGTCATGCTGCCAGCTGGCAAAGATCAGGTATCGAAGGTAGGTGGGGGGGGGGGCGCCCACCAGAAAGCATGGTGCCGTCAACACCGTCGAACACGGCATTGGCCACGTCCGTCATCTCGGCACGCGTGGGGAGCGGGTTGTCTGCCATGCTGGCCAACATCTCCGTGGCGCAGAAAATGAACTTGCCACCAACGTTGGCCTTTGTGATCATCATTTTCTGGGCCAGGGACACCTGTGCGCCGCCAGACACGGCCCTTCAGCCCCCCTCCAGTCATTGCCTGTGCCTTCTACAAGCACCAGCCCTTCCACCGGCCCACACCAGCGTCCACCCCGCCGAGGCCTCACATACCCACATGGTGGCTCCAGGGCGAGTAACACGGGAACGTGGGCACTGGCAGCATATCTCTTGTATCTGCTCTTAAATGATTTAAGAGGATGCTCTGAACACATGCTGCAGATCTCTGGTTCAAGCATCGATCACCGCTTCGTATGCCAACAGGCCGGCGGCGTTACAAGTCCAGTGAGACAGCTTGCAGCCTGAGCCTTGCGACCGTGCTGGACCACATCATCCCGCAGGGGCCGCCGATGAAAGCCCTGACATGGGGAGGACAAGAGCAGAGGGGAGGGGTCTGCCGAGCAGATGGGGGAGAGGCTATGTGGGGGCAGAGTGGGGAGGGCACCTTTTCCGGAGGGATCTCCATAGCCAGGTCTCCTCGAGCCACCATGATGCCATTCACCTCTTGCAGGATGTCGTCGTAGTTGATCAGGCCGTGCATGCTCTCGATCTTGGCAATGATCTGCACGTCATCCCCACCTGCAGCTCCCGCACACCGCCCCACATCATATCTGATCAAAGGGTTCCAAACCACATGTGACCCCGTTAGGGTCTTGAATGTTCGCGGGAGTGGATGAGTCGGGGCCGTGTAAAGAGCCATGATGACCAAGCACGCCTGCCACACAAGACCCGTCATGAGGACCGGATGCGCCTGCGGCCACCGTAACAACACTGTCCATCAAATCCTTTGGACAATATAGACACTGTAAATGCCCGCAGCAGTCAGTGATCAGTGGGTGGGATGGGCGGGAGGCTCCTGCCACACAACAAGCTCGGCTTGTGACTAAAGCATTCCCTGAACCAGCTTACGCTTGGGGGATGGGCCTTTTGTGGGGGAGCAAAGGTTTTGCAAAATTTCCGAGCACAGATCGTGCTGGCCGAGGATTCTAGCAGAGGGGGGGGGGGGGCTTATTTGAGGGGCACAGGACGAGGGTGCCGCTGAGGCGAGAGGTGGCGTACCTGCTTCGTCGAGGATTTCGCGCACCAGCTGCACGTCTTCGGCTGTCTGCACAAAGGAGACGGAGATGAAGTCCATCTTGTTCTTGCAGCAGAAGTTCTGCACGTCGTCGATGTCCTTTGCCGTGAGGACGGGCAGGTCCACCTTGACACCCGGCAGGTTCATGTTCTTGCGCTGCCCGAGGACCCTGTGCAAGACCCGCCCCCTCCTCTTGGCGCCCTCTCCTTGCGGAATAATACAAGCACTGGGGTCAACTGGTCAATCGGTCCCAGGGGCCACGCAGCCGCCACAGTAAGGGATCGATACAGCGTACCTCCAGGAATATTAAAACACACTTCAGGAGCTGATAAAACATGAAAATTAATTAATTTCTGGTTTTGGTTTGATAAATGTGAAACTTGTGAAGCGAGAAAAGCTATAATAGGAAGGGTTTCGCACTTTACAAGCAGTGCTAAACAAAGAGCAGATAGGTCAGGTATGCACACAGACATATAGCATGCTCAGCAGGCCCAGAGTACTGCTTGCCCTCCATGATGGGCACAGAGGCCTCGGTCCCCCTGTGGGGATGGTCAGCCCCTCGAGCCCCTGACCTCAGGCGGGTCCGCCCTCATGCCTCCCCAACTGTTCCCATCTCCACTTGGAACCCCTCTCACCCTCCTGCATATTCTGATGGCTTTGAGCCTCCTTCCGTCCGATTCTTTCTTTCGGCTGTCCTTTTCGCTTCTTGTTGAGTTGCTTTCCGCTTCCCTTCAATGGCCGTTTCCAACTTCCGCGCGCAGCTCCTTTCAGCCTTCCAAAGTACACGAGTTGGGACAGGAGCACTGCGGGGACTGCTCGAGTCGCTGGGAGGCACACGGGCGATACACGCCAGGGGCACAGATAGGCCGTGGGCCTGCAGGCCTGATGCGTGAGTGCCGAGCGACACACACTCTGTGGGAAAGCCAGTCGAAAAAATCAACCAACAGGTGGCTGTGCGCCCGGGGTTGTGCGCGAGAAGAGAGGGGGCGGGGGCGCACTTGTTATTGAGGCACTCTCCCAGAAGCTCCGTCTCAGAGAGGATCTGCTTGACCTTGATGGAGAGAGTGCCATCAGCCACCAGGATGTTGCTGCCCTCCTTCACGCTGCTGCACAGTTTTGCATACGAGCAGCCAATGCGGGTCTCCCCTGCCCACTCCCAACACCTCGCTTGCACCCTCCACCTTCTCCCCACGCAGACACAGCCTGTCGTCTAACCCCACCCGCCTCCCCCCCGCGCTTCCCTTGTGGACTTCTGCATTGCTCGGGATCTGCCTCAGGACACTGCCACCATTTGCCAGCATGCGGGAGGGTGGGGCAGACCCTCCTGAACTTCTCCCCATCTTCGACTTCTCCCCATGTTTATCCTTCGGTGTTCCTCACCCAATACATGTACCGGTACATGTCTGTGTGTGTGTGTGTGTGTGTGTGTGTACAGACATATTTCACACGTTTAATCACAGCACAGGGTTTACACACATGAATGTGTGTACACCAACATCACAATGTATATACATGCCAGATTCAGAATCACGATAAGCCCTAGGCGACAATTTTGGCCCCAGCAACAGTTTTGCGGAGGAGCAAGAGGGGTAGAGAGAGCGGGGTGGCGTGGGGTAGAGGCCACACCTGCGGCCTCGTCATGGAACCCCTCCCAGCTGACGTACTCGTCTCCGACGGCGACAAGGATGACCTCCTGGCCCTTCTTGAGCTCGAGGTCTTTGCCCTCTCGCAGCATGGCAGTGCGGATTTCCGGTCCCTTGGTGTCCAGCATGGTGGCCACAAAGGAGCCCTTGGCTGCCGCCACCTTGCGCAGGCGGTCCAGCACCTCCTGGTGCCCCTTGTGGTCTCCGTGCGAAAAGTTGAACCTGCCACCACCGCACCCCTCACGCCTCTCAGGCGCTTGCAATGCTTTCGACAGACTGTCCCACAACACTTGCAGAGGCCCCGCCAGCAAAGTGCTTTCTGGACCCCGAGGGGGCGGTTTTGAACGCAACCTCCGATGCTCTTCACCCCGAGAGGCGAGAGCTCACGGAGGCGGACATCGCCATAGACGGTTCACGTCAGGGGAGACACGCGCTGTAAGGGCACACGGTCCCAACGACCCTAACAGACGGTACACGAGAAGCATCTGCAACATCTCACAGTACAGCCCCGAAAGTTTGAAGTTGGATGACAACTGTGACAGCTGCCGCAGGCGGTACGCACAGCAAGACCAGGTAGGTGCTGCCTGTGCCGGGTCATGCACACTTGACGCGTTTTTCCAAGACTGGGTAGGTGTGGCGCATACACAGAGCCAGGTATAACGTCACCCCTGTGAGGGACTGTCGCGGTCGGTCTATGGGAGACAGGCACGAACAACTTTTCCTCGGCAGAAGGGCAGGTGGGTGACGGGGAGGGCGCGCACCGGGCAATGTTCATGCCAGAGTCGATGAGAGCGGCCAGGCCCTCCTCAGACCAGCAGGCGGGGCCAAGCGTGCAGATGATCTTTACCTTTCGGGGGGGCGCGTAGGGGCTCACCACATCGTCCAGCTTGATGAGGGTGCCCGTGCGCACCTGCACCGTGGTGGTGTCCAGCCGCGGCTTGTATGGGGACAGCAGTCCCGGCGCCACCTGCCCACCACCACTCCCACTGCTTTCCATCCTGCTACCTGTCCTCATGCAACTTCCAATTCAACTTCCTGCATGACCTTTGGGCCCGGTACAATAGCTGCAAGGGCCTCTGGGCCCGCTGCGGGAAACCTGCCACACTGAATGCTGATAAGAGGGAGGAGGAGGTGGAGGAAGGTGTTTGAACGGTGCCTGGAAACACAAGAACAAGAGGAGGTGCGGGTCCCGGGGGGGGGGGGGGGAGAAGCAGAACTAGTAGTGTCAGGCATAGCAGCAGCAGCTCGAGCAGCAGCAGTGGTGGTATTGGTAGGACCAGTGACAGGAAAAGTGGCAGTAGAAGCAGCAGCAACTTTGCAGTAGCCATGGCCACGGAGCCGTAGACGACCAAGTAGTCGTCATCGCAGGGACAGTGGAAGTAACACTGCCACCGGGGCGTTCTTCTTGCTCTTACATGACCTCCTCCGCGTGTGCCATGGCACGCATACTTCACACCTTTCCTGACACTGGTAACACAATAACAGTTTACAGGAAGAAGACGATGAGCCAAAACCAACAGCAGGCCGCTGTGACGGAGGGTGGTTTTTGGAAAATACTAATCACTAACACCATGAGGTGCAGACACGCAGCTTCAGTGACAGCAGAGGCATGCGGAAGGCAGGTGAGGCAGGCGAGGCAGGCAGGGACACGCCCGTACAGCAACAGAGGGGAACATGGTGTGGGTGACAGGTGAGGCAGGCACGGACGTACCCGCACAGCAACAGAGGGGGACATGGTGTGGGTGACAGGTGAGGCAGGCACGGACGTACCCGCACAGCAACAGAGGGGGACATGGTGTGGGTGACGGCGATGACACCGGAGATGACCACCACCTCCTTGCCGGCTGCACACAGCCCGTTGGCCACGGCGTACTGCATCGAGTCGTCCACCAGCTTCACCAGCTCGTCCGTGGAGGCACTCGGCAGCTTCTGCTTCTTGTAGGGGTACACGCTGAATGCCAGGTTTGTGTGTCGTACCGCCTGCATATTTGCACATGGCCGCTCCTCACTTGCTATCAAGCTCTGCCCATCAGCTGACACTCAGGGTACCCTCAGCCTCCACGAAAACTCCTTTTTTTCATTCTTCTGCTTGTTTGGAAGTTCCCTCGTCGCGTTGGCTGCTGGTTACCGGGGAAGTTGCTCACCCCCCGACCCTGCTGGCTCGCAAGATCAAGTTTCAAAACCCCTTAGGCAGGCCATGAGAGCTCTTCCAGGATCCCATGATTGATGAAAGGGGTAGCTCAAGGGAGCTACCGCTGTGCTATGCCATTGATGCCGTAAGCATATAAGAACAAGGGATTCGAGTAAGCCCTTGGATCCACACCCAGTTTAAACAAAGCAGCAGGCCCGCCAGTGGCCACGAAAGGTAACAGAAAGTTTAAGAGCACAGCGGCTAAGTGCGTAGGGCCTGAGTGCTGAGGGCAAAGGGAGAAGAGGGATTCGTGCGTGAGGGCCAAGTGCTAAAGGGCTGCCTGCTAAAGGGCTACATGCTGAAGACCCAAGTGCTAAGGGCCAAGTGCTAACAAGCTTGAAGCATAAGGGCCAAGTGCTTGAACTAGATGATGAAGGGCCGAGTAATGAAAGGGCTAAAAGCCAAAGGGCTAGGTGCTGAGTGCTAAGAGCAAAATCCTGAAGAGTAAAGCGAGAGCCACGGAGTGAATGCTCAAGGGCTTAAGTGGTGAGGGCAGGCAGAAAGTGAACACGGGGGGCAGGGGAAGGCACCTCATCACTGTCGGTGACCAGGAGGGTGGCGACGCGGGGGCGGTACTTGGCCACCATGCGGGCGATGACTCCATTGCGGGACAGCACAATGATGAGGCCCGCATCTATATCAAGGGACAGCTTC
>KV908364.1:60000-62500 GCA_002005505.1 Botryococcus braunii
CACATAAAAACAAGTGTGCAGCTTGGGTGGAATGCGATGCTAGCGACTAAGGCTTGTGCTGCCCCATACATGATAGGGGTCAAGTCCATGTCTTCCCAGGCAGACGACTAAGTGTGGTTTCTAGCTGCCTCATGATGGCTTTATATGACACAGTGCAAATGGCATTATTGCTTTCCGCAAACCTGTAGCAGAATGCAATCCCCTGGCAGAATACCAGAACTGACTTTCAAGGTAAAGTGAAATTTATCAGTCTCAGGTTAATCTAACTGTTGTGGTCAACAGCGGAGCACTATCAGGGTTGCCTTATCATGCTGGCCACTGAGTGTGTCGGGCTCGGTAATGCCACCGGCCAGTGGCAAAAGAGGGAATTCTGGCTCGCACTTTTGCTGAGGGGGAAAGATTTAGGTGAGGGGAGAGGGAAAGAGGCGCACCCGGATGCAGATGGTGCCGTCTGCAATGAGGATGGTGAGGCCCGGGGTCATTGTCTGACACAGTTTGTCGTAGGAGACACCGATGCGCGTCTCCCCAGCTTCATCCTTGTAGCCCTGGAACTGGGTGTAGTTGCCACCCACTGCCTCAACTATGATGGGCTGCCCCTTCTCCAACATGATGGGCTTTCCCTCCCTGCATCCAACCCCACCTTGCCCCTCTCATCCCTTGCTTTGTGGAGAGTACCCCACCCCGAACACAGCCAACAACTCCCACATCCCATCTCCTGCAGACACCAGCCTGGCATTCATTCCCAGGGTAGATTTATTTGAGGAGCCCTCTCCCTACAAGCTGTAAAGTGTTGGGGTACGTGCCTGTTCCCCGTCATCCCTGGCCCCCCTCTTCGGCGGGACATGGGGGCATGACTGTACGTGCATTTGGACGCGGGTGCGTGCGTGCGTGCGCGCGCGCGCGCGTGTGTGTGTGTGTGTGTGTGTGTGTGTGTGTGTGTGTGTGTGTGTGTGTGTGTACCAGCGCGCATGTTAGGTGGGTGAAAAGTGCTTGTGTCTAAAAATGTGTGGGGTGGGAGGCATGTGTGTGTCAGAGAAGGGGAAAAGAGAGGGGGGGGGGGGCAAGAGGGGAAGAGGGGGAGGGGCACACACACACACACACACAACCAATCAATCAACCACAACCACCACACACACACACACACACACACACACACACACACACAGAGAGAGAGAGAGAGAGAGAGAGAGAGAGAGAGAGAGAGAGAGAGAGAGAGAGAGAGAGAGAGAGAGAGAGAGAGAGAGAGAGAGACAGAGAGAGAGACAGAGAGAGAGGAGAGAGAGAGAGAGAGAGAGAGAGAGAGAGAGAGAGAGAGAGAGAGAGAGAGAGAGAGAGAGAGAGAGAGAGAGAGAGAGGGAGAGAGAGAATAGAGAGGGACAGAGAGGAGGGGCCTTGACTGCATCAATGCAATGAGCAAAATCGTGATCAGCATCAGAAGAGCCTATTCAAAGGCCATCATCGATTTCATGGGAAGAGAATCATGAGGGGCTTCCATTCGGGGGAAAGTCCAAAGGCATGTTGAGGAGGGGCCCTCCAGACCTTGCGCACCGTCTCAAACAACTACTCAGCCCAGCCTAACCAATCACGTGAGGGCAGGCAGCTGCAAGCAGACTTTTGCACCAGCTTGACCATCAACACAGAGATGCACGCGTGTGGGAAGTGGACGGCAAAAAAGGAGGCTCACTTCAACATTGCGGTACGGATTTCAGGGCCTTTCGTGTCCAGAAGTACCGCCACGGGGGAGCCGATGGCGGCCGCCACCTGGCGCAAGCGGTCCAGCACCTCCTGGTGGCTGGCGTGGTCTCCGTGCGAGAAATTGAAGCGCGCCACATTCATGCCGGCATCAAGCAGCGCTGCCAGGTTCTCCTCGCTCCAGCAGGCGGGGCCCAGGGTGCACACTATCTTGGTCTTGCGTGGCCTTGTCACCTGCCCACACCGCCACCCCCCCCCCTTTCACTCCCTGCTAGGGCTGCACCCTGCTTGTGTGTTTGTTATTCGAAGCCCGCCTGTCCTTGACTCGAATTCACCCTGTGCTGGCTCAAAATACTCCATAAGGCCTGCTCCATGCTTGCCATACTCATTATTCCGGGCCTGTCAACATGTCTGTGGACAGGGCGCCTGCCCCACAGTTGCGGTACTCATTATTCTGCCCCTGTTCGAATGCCTCTGAACACAGAGCAGCTGCATGGGGCTTGTACTTCTTATTCGGCCCCTGTTCCAATGCCTCTGTACATGGCAACTGCACCTTCGCGGCTGTACTTACTACTCCCCCGCCCCCGTCAATATGTCTTGTATGTGAGGGTGTGTCAGATGACATGGCATGCCGGGCAGGAGCCCCGCCCCTGTCCGGGCACCACCCAGAAGGGGTCCAGGAGTTACAGGCATGCATGCGAGGAAAATGCAGCACGCACCAACAGAGCTGAGGTTTGGTCGTTGAACCTGCAAACCTTGACACATGGTGGGGGGTGGGCCAGGGATTGGAGGACGAACCGGCTTGGTC
>KV908364.1:65000-92500 GCA_002005505.1 Botryococcus braunii
TGAGAGAGAGAGAGGGGGGGCGGAGGAGAGAGAGCACGCGGGCCGTCCTTGGCGTCACACAATGTAGCACAGAATGTGAGCTCCATTGACACGGACGGGGAATGATCCCGGCGCGACCCTCTGTTGTATGGGCGCTCCTGAGCCTGCCTCCGCCTGCTCGATCCTCCAACTTGGCTCAATGGGGCGCCGAACAAGGCCCCACAAACATATTGGCCACATGGATTGGAGCAGCTGGGCCCACTGGAAGGGAACTTACAGGGACAATAGGGTCCAGGAGGGGGAAGATGTCAGACGAGCCGGGACCCCTTCCCGACTGGGTGCGAGGCAGGTCTACGTTGGGGCCACCACCTGAGCCAAGACGAGACAGGGGGGGGTAGGGCAAGACTGGACAAGACGTGATGAGAAGATCGGACAAGACACGAAAACGCAGGACAAGGCAAGGCAAGGACGGAGAGGGGGGGGGGGCAAGGACGGGTCGGCAGGCCGAGCCAAGACTCGACAGTAGAGGGCCGGACAGCACATTTTTAGAAGAAAATAGACAAAGGAACGAAAAGCCTAAGATTTTGGGAAACCTATTTTAAAATCCCAAAGCATGTTAGATCCTCTGTGTCTTCGAAATCTGTCATGTGCTGGTTCGTAGCTCAGCCCGCCAAAGTGTTTTTGGATAGAGAAAGAGTCGAGTATAATCAACCCTTATCCCCCGAGGCATGGGAACCGTGCTCAGTAGCTTGGAATGAGGAGGGCCGGGGGGCAGCAGACCTCAGCGTTCTTGACAATGGCAGCCATGGTGGAAACGGCCTTGTCGGGGAAGGAGCCGTTAGCGGTCTCTCCACTCAGCATGACGCTGTCGCTGCCGTCAAACACGGCGTTCGCCACGTCTGTCATCTCCGCACGGGTGGGAAGAGGCTGGTACTCCATGCTGGCCAGCATCTGTGTGGCCGTCACAACAAACTTGCCAGCGAGCCGCGCCCGCGTTATCATCATCTTTTGGGCTATGGCCACCTGCGCTCCGCAGCCGCACATGGGTCCACATGGGTCACATTGATGACATTGCCACTGCTGCAGCCCTGCTCTGCTTTCCTTCCAGTCCTGATGTCGAGGGCCTGAAGGAGAGTGAAAGACATTACGCACTGGTCTGTCCAGAGTCACGAAAGGCGCTTCCAATGCGACTCGAGGCTCCAACTTGTGCCCCTAGCCCCTTTTGTCCTGCGCCTTCCATGCTTGAAGCTGACCAGAGGGCTACAACTTTCCTCAAAGAGTTGGAGCACATAGAGGTTAGACGCAACACGGGGTCAAAAGTTTGAAGGGAGCCCATCTTTGCGCATGACCATTTGGATTTCACAGGTTTGATCATTTGCTCGGGCTTAGGAGTCGTGAACGGTTGTAAGCAAGCTTTGTTGAAAAGAAGAGCATCTTGTAAGGCAAGTTTTTCAGTTTCCCCTCGCACTCGTGTGCGTGTTTATGTGTGAAGGTGTGACATTGATTATCTTTTGCGGGTTCTACTAAAACTGTCTGATTTTGCAAGCGGGCCTTTCTTCTGTACAGCCGTAAAGCAGGTGAGAGAGGCAGGAGGCACCTTCTCGGAGGGGATTTCCATGCCCAGGTCACCACGTGCAACCATGATGCCATCTGTCTCCTTTAGGATTTCTCCGTAGTTTGCAAGCCCGGCAGCATTCTCGATCTTGCAGATGATCTTGATGTCCTGCCCACCTGCCTCGTCCAGAACTTTCCTGCAAGCCCCCGTCGCCACCCTTCACCACCTCCTTCGCAGTTGCCCACATGCAATCACACAAACTTACGACACTATCTCCCCCCCCCCCCCTCTCTCTCTCCCTCTCTCTCCCTCTCTCTCCCCCCCCCTCTCTCTCTCTCTCTCTCTCTCTCTCTCTCTGCGTGCGCGCAGCGCGCGCTCGTGTTTGTCTGTGTGTGTGTGTGTGTGTGTGTGTGTGTGTGTGTGTGTGTGTGTGTGTGTGTGTTGAGTGTGTGTGTGTCTGCATGTGCATCGGTGCAGGTGTTCCTGCATGCATGGCTACGTGCAAGTGTGCATGCCCAGGGCGTCCTTATGTCTCTGCGTGCATGCCCAGGGCCTTCCTCCCCCCCTCCCCCCTGACTTTCCCTCCTGCGCCACTTCCCACGCTCTACCCAGCCAAACAGGCGTAGAGAGCGAGCACGGTGTTAGGAGTGCAGAGACACAAGGTGCTACCATGAGAGGGGGGCATTGGGGATCAGATCATGGAGCAGGTGTAATTATCACCATCTTTCTCACCGTGTCTCTCGCAAGGCTTCCGCAACTCAAAGCATGACCCGCATCGTTGCTGAGGAAGCCAGCCCTGACGAGCGCCGCTCAAAAGCAGTTCCCCAAAATTGTCGGCCTTCCAACCAGCCAAGTATGTCGTGGAGCGAATTTGCCTCCTCCTTATGCGCGTGTGTGCGTGTGTGTGTGTGTGTGTGTGTGTGTGTGTGCGTGCGTGCGTCTGTGTGCGTGTGTGTGTGCGTGTGTGTGTGTGTGTGAGTGTGTGTGTGTGTGTGGGTGTCTGTCTGTGTGTGTGTGTGTGTGTGTGTGTGTGTGTGTGTGTGTGTGTGTGTGTGTGTGTGTGTGTCTGTGTGTGTGAAGGAACCGCACGCAGGGCTGGGCAAGGTGTGCCAACCTGATGAAACGCACGTCGTCTGCAGACTGGACAAAGGAAGCCGCGACATAGTCCATCTTGTTCTTGCAGCAGAAGTTCTGCAGATCGTCGATGTCCTTTTCTGTCAGGACGGGGATATCCACCTGCGCTCCCCCCCCCCCTTCCCTCAGCCCACCAGCTTCCTGTACACCACATACGAGAGCTGGAGCACAGGCCCCGCTCTGCCCATGCACGGGCATCCTTCGCTAGATAGCCCTGCCTCCAAAACGCCCATGCATCAGAGTCCAATCTATTTCTTCAATCCCAAGCCCCAAGTCCAATCAACCCAAGCCCATGACCAAGTCCAATCAACCCAAATCCATGACCAAGTCCAATCAATCCAAGTCCAATCAGTCCAAGTCCAAGTCCACTCCAAGCCAGGTCCAATCCAAGTCTAAGCCCTGTGCAAGTCAAAAAACCAGCAGGGCATTGCCATAGACAAGGTGGAAGGCAATCTCAAAAGAGCAACCTCCGCTAGCAGGCTCGTTCTCGTGATGGGCTTAATTCAGCAGGCGGTGACAAAGCATCGGCGTTAGGGCTTTGAAGTGCACTTGATACCCGAGGGGGGGGGAGGGGCAGGCACAGAGCACATGACGCCAGTTTGGTCACCTGGACACCGGGGAGGTTGACGTTCTTGCGCTCCCCCAACTTGTTGCTGTTGAGGACGTTGCCCAGCAGTTCCTCCTTGCTCAGAATTTGCACCACCTGTTTGCACGCCCAGGTCCCCTTGTCAGATGTGGTTTTTTCACAGAGGGCACCCTTTGGCCTGACTTTGGAGCAGTACAGACACATGGCAAGTTGTGCTGCAAGCATACCCCTCTCTGTCATACAATAAAGGGCGGCACGACACAGGCAAGAGCAAATACATCGGCCTGACATCTTCCCAGCTGGCGACCTTGGCATTGATTGCCCAAAAGCTGTGTCCCTTCCAGGGCTGAGGCAGACCCCCTTCTTTTTTCCTTTTTTTTTTTTTGGGGGGGGGGGGGTAAATTTTGTTTTTGTTCTAACAAGAAACAAAAGCAAACAGAACAACAATCCTCGATCTGGAGGAAGACCGCCTCTGGCATCGTCTACAACCTGTATGCACAGACCGCATGCACTTGCCACTTCTGTGCACACGCAGGCGTGTACACACACACACACACACACACAGAGTTGGGGCGGGGGGGGGGGGAGAGAGAGAGAGAGAGAGAGAGAGAGAGAGAGAGAGAGAGAGAGAGAGAGAGAGAGAGAGAGAGAGAGAGAGAGAGAGAGAGAGATAGAGAGAGAGAGAGAGAGATAGATAAGGGGGGCTTGGGAGAGGTGAGAGAGGGAGACCCGGAGAGAAAGAGGGGGAGGGGGCGGCAGGCAGGCAGCAAGAGCACATACAGAGGGAGAACCCAGAAGCAGGCAACCGACTTTCTTTCTTTGAGAGAGTTGAGGGAAGGGCCCAGACTAAGTGCTGGGCTCCCCACCACGACTGCCCAGTGTCATCAGTCCTAGACCACAAGTGTGAAAAGGAAACTTTCTTAAGTGTTGAAAGCCACCAATGACCAGTCCTGCCGTGGGAGGGCACGCACAAAGGCACTTCTGCATATGTCTTCACAACTCCAGTATGCTTGCTTGCTTTGATGAGTATTTACATCCTGTGTAGGTCCCTTTCCAAAAGAGGCGGGGCGTGGGGGCCGGGGGGGATGGAGGGGGGCACCTGGATGCAGATAGTGCCGTCGGCAATAAGAATGGTCTGTCCAGGGGACACATCCTGGCACAGCTTGGCATAGGAGACGCCGATTTTGGTCTCTTCATCGTTCTTGTAGCCTTCCCAGCTGGTGTAGTCGGCCCCGACCGCCCGGATGATGACGCTCTGCCCGGACTCCAGCATGATGGGGCTGTGGTCCCTGTGCCACTCTCCTCCCCTCCATCAGCTATTAGAAAAAGTGTCAAGTGCGCATGACCCCTCACATGCGGAGCTATTCCCGCCAGCCCCAACTCTTCTGCGGGGCCCTCCCCCGTCCCACATGTCTCTCCCCGCCATCCCACCCCCCTCATTCAACGTAACCTTGCCAGCCACCAGTTTGGCCTACTCCCCCCCCTCCCCCCCCCCCCCCCGGCGCTTTCCATGCCCCCCCCCCCCCAGCGCACCCACCCGCCGGCCGGACTCCTCTCCGGTACCTCCCCCTGACTTTAGGGTTCGTCTATCAGGCCCCCCACTCCCCCCCTCCTGCCCCCCCCCCCCCCCGGGGGCAAGAGTTGCATAGAAACAGGCCCTCTCTGCTGGACACATGCGTTGCCATGTCTGACTGTGCTGGGCCCCTTGCATCTGCTGCGACTCATCCACACGTCTGCTGCCCCCATCCGAGACTCGTCTTCCCGACTTCATAACTGTGACAAAATGGGTGGCTGGGTTTCTCCATTTGTGTGTGTGTGTGTGTGTGTGTGTGTGTGTGTGTGTGTGTGTGTGTGTGTGTGTGTGTGTGTGTGTGTGTGTGTGTGTGTGGTCGTCCACACCAACCCCAATCAGAGGCTTTTTGTTGCCACAGCAGCTGGCGGGGACAGGGATGCATCTGCCGTTTGCTTTCCTCAAACCCGACCCTGCTGCTGGTGAAGCTCCTGCAGCAGGCCCCCTTCAAGCCTGCTTTGGGTTCCTGCTACGCCTGTGTTGCTGCGGGAGGGATGTAGAGGGTTGAGAGCATGGGGTCATGCAGCGAGAGGAGCGTACTTCAGCATGGCAGTACGGATTTCGGGACCTTTGGTGTCCAGCATGGTGGCCCACTGCGGTACACAGGGCAGGCCAAGCCTCCTTTTCCACTCCTCCCCTTTCTCTGCTGCAACCTGCAACCCCTCTGCTACCCCTCTTGGCCTGAACTAGCGCACGTCTGCTGCTGTTGAAAGCCACGCTACTCATCACCCTCTTTTTTCCTTTATCCCCTTTTTTGGAAGAGAGGGGTGGGGGGGAGCATTGAGCAGGAGCCCTTACAGTTGCCTCTCGACTTGTCACCCATGCTTTGGAGCTTCATATCAAGCCCCTGAAAATCATTTACCGAAACAGAGCCTGTTCCCATTCATGTGCACAGATAAACCGAAAGATTCTCCAGTCGCCCAACTTGGAAAGGCCAGAATGCGTCCCAATGCAACACCAACATCCCCCCCTAACCCCACCCCCCCCCCCCCCACACGCACGCACACACGCATGCCGGAAAGAGGAGGGGGGATAGAGGAGGGGGGATCGGGAGAAGTGGAAAGGGGAGGCGGGCATGGCCGGGGGGGTTGCATGTTCCGTTATGCAAACGTTTTGCAAAACAGACCGTACATCTAGTGCAAGGCAAAATCGGGAGAGCGGGCTGCGAGGGCACCTTGCGGAAGCGGTCCAGCACGGCCTGGTGGTCAGCGTGGTTTCCGTGCGAGAAGTTGAAGCGAGCAACGCCCAGGCCCGCTTCGATAAGGGCTGCCAAACTTTCTTCGCTCCAGCATGCGGGTCCCAGCGTGCAGAAGATGTTGGTCGCCCTGTACATTCCCACCCCACAAAACGACTCCTTCGGACTCCCCTCCCCTCCCCTCCACTCCAATCTTCAAGGATTTGGGGCCTGATCCTCAACCCCAAATCAATCCCCCCCCCTCTCTCTCGCGCACTCACACACACACACACACACACACACACACACACACACACACACACACACACACACACGCACACACACACACGCACACTCACTGTGCGTCACCAGCATAGCGGGCTATATACCCCTTCTGACACTTCTTCCTTCCCTCAGCACACATACACACACAACCTCTCTCTCTATCACACACACATACACATACACAGACACACACACACACACACACACACGCGCGCGCGCGTGCGCGCACGCGCGCGCTCTCTCTCTCTCTATCTCTCTCACACACACACACACACACACACACACACACACACACACACACACACACACACACACACACACCGCACACGCACTCCCACAAACATAAACAGAGAGAGAGAGAGGGGGTGTGGGGGGAGGGACCTTGATGTGGCTGAGAGATGGGCTCAAAGTGTCGAGTTGCAAGGGGGGGGGGGGGTGGCAGAGACTTGCCCCCACCGGGGGGTGGGGGGGGGGGAGGGGCCTTGCAGAAGGCGGGGAGGGGGCCCAAACCGGAAAGTATAGACGGGCTTCTCAATGATGTCCAGCCCGATGGAGGTGGCCGCCAAGCTGATGAAGAGGTTGAGGTTGTAGGGCGAGGTGTAGAGGCGCGCTCTGGAGGCGACGCGCACCATGGCAGACTGCGTGTCCACGTGGTTGCTGTCCACTATTGTCATGACCTCAATCTGTGCCTCCCGGTCAGCGGGGGCCTCGTCCACGCCCGTCACCACGATGATCTTCTGGCCCGGCATCACAAACTCCTCCACTGCGAGGCCCCAACCCCCTCACCCTCACCACCCCTCTCTGGCATCTTCCAACACACTCCTCTCAGGCTGGGAGCCTCGCTCCACCCCTCGCCCAGCTGCACTAAATGCATTGCTCGGTGGTGATCGCATCTCTGTCGCATTATTTAGGCACTTGTTAAAAGTTTCTTTTTGAGGGTGAAAGTGTGGTTTTAAGGGTTGAAGGGTATTTTAAACGGGTTCTTTTACAGAAGCTGGTCAAGTCGCCGCGCGCTTCCGGTGTCTCCCGGCCCCCCCCCCCTCTTTTCTGCTCCCTACCCCTCCCTCCCTCCCACGCTCTCCACCCCATCCCCACAACAATGCCCCCTCCCTCCTGCATTAGTACAACAAAGTGCATGCACCAGGGTGTTCACACCAACACCAGTGTTTCTGTGCTGGCCTTCCACCCCAGGGACGCACACGCACGGCAGAAGCACCCGCAGGGCGCACACGCTAGCAAACACGCCCCCTCGCACAGTCAGAGAGACACTCACGCACACGCACATGTAACTGCAGCCACACACGCACGCACACACGCGCGCACACACACACACACACACACACACACACACACACACACACACACACACACCCCAAGCCCCCCGGCGGGCGAGAGTAGAGCGGCTCATCATTGCCTTTCGCCATTCACAGCTTGCCCCTCTCGCCCCCGCCTGCGCCACGCTTCCGAACAGACTTCTGCCGACACACGCCTGCATTCTCCGTAGCAGAAGTTGTTGCAATGCGTCCCAGGGAGTCAAGTCACGGGGAACCAAGGCTCTCTTTACTAGTGTAGTCGGAGCGTTTACTAGTGTAGTCGGAGCGTTGTCTGAAAGCCTGGGGATTTGAGCGAGCCAGCTGATTAGCTTTCAGCTGTGCGGAAGGGTGGAGCCACCCGCGTCCTTGTCGGGACCTGCTGGTGTCTTGCATGGGTGCACGGGACACAGCCTTTGGGGGGGATCAGGGGAGCGCAGGAGCACACCGCTGGGGTCCGACAAGACTGCGATGGCTGCTTGCACGTGGCAGGCTGGCTCTCCGGGGGTTTCCTTAATACTTGCTTTCAGAGGAATCTGGGCGAAGTGGGCATTTGCCTGCCGCAGCACGTGGTCCACGTCGGAGATGACAAACACGGGGCATGCCGGCCGGTACTTTGAGATCAGGTTGGCAGCTGTCCCGTCCTGTACCATCTCTCGCCAAATTTCAGCGCCCCCCCTCAAAGTACATTCTGAAGTGCAGAGACAGCACCTGTACCTCACGTACCTTTCGAACTAGTTTCTTTACCATTGCCACCTTCCCTCCTACCTCCCCCCCTCCCTCTCCCCCCCCCCAAAAAAAAAGCCTTGATTCTTTGTTCCAATTCAATTACTCGGCACTACTTGTTTGTCCCCTTCATGCGTGCGTTCTCTTGCGCAGACCTGTGGCGGATGGCCCTTCCATTAGCACAAACCTCCAGGCAGATGCCAACGTCATGCCCCTGTCGTGAGTGTGTCTAGCAGGCAGATGGGGCCTTGCAGAATAGAGGGCACATATCTCTCAGCCTTGGCAGAGCAGGGGCATCCATCATCGCAGGCAAAAGCCTGACAACAACCGTGCCAGGCAACTCACACCAGCATGGAACCTCCGTCATCCGACAATGGTACAGGGTTCCAGACCCAGCCATCTGCTTTAGCAAGTCCATTATCATTGTCACCCAAAAAGGGGGGGGGGGTTAACTGACCTTGGAAGGGCCAAAAAGGGGGGGGGGGGTTAACTAACCTTGGACGGACCAAAAAGGCTTTCAAAGACAGGGACAAGGAAAAATGGCCCCAATGGCAGGAATACGAAAAAGGAAGTTTGACCTCAGTGATGACGACGGCGAAGCACGTCTCACTAGGCTCGATGACGCCATTGCCATCCGCATCCTCGGTGAAGTCCATCGCCATCTTGGCTACGTTTGACAGCATGGCCTCCAGTGCCGACACCTGGCAGGCCATAAACCCCAGCGCCTCTCTGTAAAAATACTCATGATGCTGTTCACAAGAATGCATAGTCCATGTCCATCCAAGTGCCTTCCCTGCTTGTGTGAATCTCCTCTTTCACGAGACTTGACACTGAAGCCGTTCGGGGGGGGGGGGGGGGGGGAGGGGACCCCTGCCCCGTTGGTCCATCGTTTGGGCAGCGCAATAATCGTTTTCTATCCGGCCCTGCAGACCGCCGCCCTCACCGGCAGGCTCACAGGCCACTCAAAACCACAATACTCTGGTGCGAGTGCAATGTGGAACTTGCGGCAGCAGAACCGGCCGGCTGCGAGGATTCGGAACCTGGCAACAGGAACGCCTAAGCCTAAGGATGAAGGGGGATGGGTGAGGACCAGGGCCTGACTTGGTAGCAGAGGGCAAAGGCACTGATAGACATGTGCGTATTTGCACTCATGTACATCGGGGGCACGTGTTTACAACAAGTACACAACTGATGCCAGATAATCCGAGTTTGCTAACACACTCCAAATGTTGTCCAGTCTAGAAGTTCAGCCAACACCCAAATTGTTGTCTAGTCCATAACTTTGGCCAACAGCCCAGGCACTTTCTAGTCGCACAAAAGGAGGTGGGGGGCGCATTTTCCCGCACCGTGTGCATGCCGGCGTTGCGGTAGCGGATGTTGCGGAATGCAGCTTCGTGCATGATCGCCAATTCGGCATTCTCGTTGATCCGGGCCATGGTTTTGCATGCGAGATCCGGGAATTTGCCGTTGGCAGTCTCACCGCTCATCATGGTACCGTCCACGCCATCAAACACGGCATTGGCCACGTCCGTCATCTCGGCACGCGTGGGGAGCGGGTTGTCTGCCATGCTGGCCAACATTTCCGTGGCGCAGATAATAAACTTGCCTACACCCCATTCCAAAAACCTTATTCTCCTCTGACAACAAGAAGAAGAAGAAGAAGACGAAGAAGAAGAAGAAGAAGAAGAAGAAGAAGAAGAGAGACTCTGCTGAAACAGACCTAGCCAGCTGGCACGTCCGTCATGCCCCTCCGCGTCGGACTACTTCATTGTCAACTCACTCGCAGCGGCCTGACAGACAAAAAGAGCCATTCAAAGAAGCACGCGCAGCACTCTCCCGAGAAGCAGATCTTGTCGTCATGACTGGTAATGTCTAACATTCATTCGTTTGACACTCCCAACAGGAGAACCGTTGGTTGCAGCAACGAGCCCCAACGCACCCTCGTGAAAACCCCAGCGCGGCATCGGGCCGCCCGGAGTGGGCGGTACGGGAGGGACCGTACCAAAGTAATTGGCTTTCGTGACCATCAGCTTCTGGGCAAGAGCCACCTTCTCGGAGGGGATCTCCATTGCCAGATCACCTCGAGCCACCATGATGCCGTCTGTCTCCTTCAGTATTTCATCGTAGTGGATGAGGCCGTGCATGCTCTCTATCTTGCACATAATCTTGACGTGTTGGCCCCCTGCACAAGTACACAACACCCTCACCTTCAGTGCCCCTCTCATCTCAGTAAAGGGCTCAATGCTACTGACTTGTTTGCAGGCATCCGAACAAGCAATCCAGGGCAAAGGACAAACAGGGAAGCTGGAGATGTTGTGTGAAGGGAGTTACATGCAAACAAGGGAGGGAGCATCTGCACAGCAGGATGCCGCACTGTCTGCGGCTGGGCATGCCCAGGCATTGGGAAGAGACTTTGCGCTTTTTCTATGCACCCTAGGGGCAGCTCTGGGTGGGTGACTGGGTGCGTGGCCGGAGACCTCATGCAGCTTGGGAACAGTGAATGTCCGAAATAAGCAGACAGGAGGAGCCTGGGATAGGCATCTGTCAGAACCAAAAACCTCAATTAAATGTGGGCCTGCACATGCGCGCTTTGCAGCAAAAGTGTGCAAAGCGTGCAACCCAAGAGGGGCCCGATGGTCTGCCAGCGAGGCAGGTCGTCCGGGCAAAACAGCACTGCTGGCCGATTTAGGTACCCACCCTCTTCTACCGTGTCTTAACTTTGTCTGACACTTGTCTGACCCCTCTTTTATCTTTGTCAGATCTGTGTCTGACCCCTCTCTTATCTTTGTCTGACCCCTCTCTTATCTTTGTCTGACCCCTCTCTTATCTTTGTCTTACCCTTGGCTTACCTTTGTCTGACACCAACCCTTGACTGACCCTTGAAGTGCACGGAGGTATGCGGGAGCTCCTAGCAAAGGGTTTCTGCACAGCAGGAAGTCTCACGGCAAGCACAGGGTGAGCAGGGCCAAGTGATGCAGGTCAGGGAGTGCGCGGCTCATCAGGAGGAGGAGGATGAGGAGGAGGAGGAGGAGGAGGAAACACCCACCAGCCTCGTCGAGGATCTTGCGAACATAGCGGACGTCTGCGGCAGTCTGCACAAAGGAGGCGGCGATGAAGTCCATCTTGTTCTTGCAGCAGAAGTTCTGAACGTCGTCGATATCCTTCTCCGTGAGCACGGGAAGATCGACCTTGACCCCTGGCAGGTTCATGTTCTTGCGCTGCCCGAGAACCTTCTTATTGAGGGCTTTGCACAGCACCTCTCCCGTCCGCACCTGGCCCAACCGCATGCGCTTTTCATGCTCCGAGCTCCAACCACAAGGGTCTTTTGGGCTTATTGAGAGCTTAAATCAGACATTTGGACACTGATGTTGAACTCAAGTGGCATCCACAAACCTGGCTTTAGGCCCCCCATTTCTCAAAGGTGTACGAAGTCATGTCGGCAAATGACATGCTTGGATCCCGCCAACGACCCAAATCCCCCGATTTTATAGGAAGGGCACCAGTTCCTGTGTGAAGGGGGATTCTGTATGGAGGCCACCCGTTCCTGTGTGTTCCTGTGTGAAGGGGGATTCTGTATGGAGGCCACCCGTTCCTGTGTGTTCCTGTGTGAAGGGGGATTCTGTATGGAGGCCACCCGTTCCTGTGTGTTCCTGTGTGAAGGGGGATTCTGTATGGAGGCCACCCGTTCCTGTGTGTTCCTGCGTGAAGGGGGATTCTGTATGAAGGCCACCCGTTCCTGTGTGTTCCTGTGTGAAGGGGGATTCTGTATGAAGGGTGTATTAACTCAAAGCCGGCACTTGCACACCTCTAACTTGTTTCCAATCGCTGACCGACACTGAGCTTCTTCCCTCCCCGCACTCCCAGGGAGCAAGTGAGCGCAATGCGCGATGTCTTTGCACACGTGAGTGGGGGCCCCTCTCTTTTATTGGCATGGAGTGTTTCTTTCGACTGCCAGGTACCTTTCCAAGAGGTTAAAGCTTCAGAGGTAGGATGCTGGTCCCCATCACCTGGATTTGCAAGGGATTTGCAAGGGACGTCTTACCAGTACACCTTGAGAGTCTCCCGCACCTCCCTTTGAAAAAATGCAAGCAACAATAAATGTGCAATATAGGTCCCCATGACAACGCCCTGGTCTGGTTTTACCAATTAACATACACACAAGGGGGCCATACACTTCGCTCACACCTTCCACTCAAAACACTTTGTTCCACAATCAAGTAAAATCCCAGATAAAGACAGCGCTGTTAAGAGGCTCCCACTCATATCCCTTCCACGCAGAAGCGAGTTACGGGATCTTGCGACATTCATAAAATGCCTTCTTCAGTATTTTAGGCCAGCTTGAGTGCTGACGCAGGCATGTTGAAGGTGCACTGGCTTTTGTGGCGAAAGGGCAGTCGCCCGGTGGTTTTTTTTTTTTTTTGGGCGGGGGGGGGGGGGGCTTTACCTCGAGGACTTGCAGAGTGAGGGTACCGTCCGCACACAAAATCAGGGATCCCTCATGCACACTGCTGCAAAGGGCGGCATAGCTGCATCCAATAGCTGTCTCCCCTGTCGCCTCGTCTTTGTAGCCCTCCCACTTGGTGTACTCGTCGCCCACTGCCACCACCTTCACTTCTTGCCCTGCAGGCCACAGCCACCTCGGCCCCTCACCTCCCAACTTCTTCGAAGACCGACCAAGTCCCTGACATGGACCCACCTTTGCGCCCACCTGATTTGGCTGTCTCAGCCCACTATGCTGCCACACCTGAACGCAAGATCTCATCTGCGGGAGATTGAACGAATCTCTCAGAATCTCTCTGGGAGAAGGAACGAATCAGAGGGGCAAAACACCGCGTTTTGACCTCGCCGGCAACAAAGGCGTGGTGATGAAGTCTTTCTGGCACCATTGTCTCGACTGCTCGCCTGCAACAGAGCTAAAAGCAGAGCTCCACCCAGGAAGCACAACCCAGGACGCACGGCCCAGTATGCATTCAAGCAGCCCCACTTGTCCAAGGTGTTGGTGCGGTGTAATATGAGATGGGGAGATAGCTCAGGTCGCATCAGACCACACCCGAAATGTGTCTTGTGTCCACCCGCTCCTCTGCATGTGTGGGTTCTCCCCCCCCCCCCCTCCTTTCCCATCTTGTGCACGTGCAAGTGAAGTGCGTCTGTGTGTTGGGGGGGGGGGGGGCGCCCCCCCCTCTTTTCCGCCTCCCCCCTTATCCCCCCCCCCCCCCCGCCAAAAAAAACAGCTTTTCCCTTGACCTGTGAAGCCATGACCAGAACAAGCTGCTCTGGCATCCCCAACGGAGGAGGAAAGTGTGTCGGGGAGAGCTCGGATGGGAGGGAGGCACACCAGCCTTCATGCCGCTAGCCAGCAGTGTTCAAAACAGGAGAACCTTTGACCTTGAATCATGAACCGGCATCTCTTCAAGAGCAGCAGGGCAGGGAGGAGGGGGAGGCAGCAGACATGCCTGCTTCGATGAGGATGTCCTTGCCGTCCCGCAACATGGCTGTGCGGATCTCAGGCCCTTTTGTGTCAAGCATTGTGGCCACGTAGCGATCCTTCTCTGCCAGCACCTATGGCCATGCCCACTCCCCTCCTCAGCTGTTTAAATATCTGAAAAGGGTTTAATAACTCAGAAACTAAATTTGAAAATGCTGCCTCGATGTCCACAAGCTTCCTCACCGCCACTGGCAGCCATCAGTAAGCTTCTGGACCCCCACAACAACACTCCACAGGCCTTCAGGGGTTGCCTAGTATTTCCTCCGTGTCTGCCAGGTCATGCCCACATCACACTTTGTTCTAACACCCCACAGACATCTCACCCCACAGGCATTTAGGCTATGCTGGGTGGAAAGGAGTACAGTGCTTTGTAAACATACAAGGTATGTTAAATACATTTCTGCATATCTTGCGATAAATCCTTTAAGTTTTAGTTTCCGAAAAATAGGAAATCCAGGACAGGGCGTACTTCAGGCGCTTACATAATTCATTCTCTCTCTCTCTCGCTCTCTCTCTCTCTCTCTCTCTCTCTCTCTCTCTCTCTCTCTCTCTCTCTCTCTCTCTCTCTCTCTCTCTCTCTCTCCCCCCCCCTCCCTCCCTCCCTCCCTCCCCCCCCCCTCTCTCACTCTCTCTGTGTGTGTGTGTGTGTGTGTGTGTGTGTGTGTGTGTGTGTGTGTGTGTGTGTGTGTGTCCCCCCTCCCCCCCCCCTTCACTCTCTCTCCTCCCCCCTCTCTCTCCTCCGCGAGTGCCGGGTCATGCACACTCTCTACCTTTTTCTGACACCCCTTTCACAGCTTGCACCAGCAGCACAACAAGGAGGGAGTCCAAAGGGCCAATGGGCTTGCCTCGCGCAGTCGGTCGAGGACTTCCTTGTGCCCAATGTGATCCCCATGTGAGAAGTTGAATCGGGCGATGCCCATTCCGGAATCCACCAGCGCTGCCAGGCCCTCTCTGCTCCAGCAGGAGGGGCCCAGAGTGCAAACTATCTTTGTCTTCCTTGTCACTGGGAACTCCTGCGCACCGCCCCTCATGTTTTTCTCAGGCCGGACCAGGCTTTTCTCATGTCTTTCTCAAGCTGGACGGGTCTTTCTCAATCCGGACCAGGAATTTCTTGGCGCCCCACAAAGATGCGTGGATGAAGGGAGCCCCTCCGGTTTCTGTGGCGCTTTTTGCAAACGCACACAGAACGGTCAAATTTCCAAACTCTCCTCCCCCCCCCCTTTTTCCCTTACGGATGTTGCGGTGCATGGCATTACAACATGGCAGAGGTGGTGATGGTCCGCGTTGGCCAACTGCAGCAGCGCCGCCTCTCGACCAGTGAGAAGGCTTACAAAGAATTGCGGGTTTAGATGGTAGCGCTGATCGTGACCCAAGCTGAATTACGACTGGCTGGAGTGAAGAGAAAAAGCCTTGTCTGTGCAGTGTTACCAGATTACAAACGTACATGTTTTGTGCTACCGAGGATATATCCAGCCCTTCCCCCCTCAATCTCTCTTTCATACACACACACACACACACACAAAGACACTCATGTGCTCACGCACGGACGCACGCGTGCGCACTCACTCTCTCTCTCTCTCTCTCTCTCTCTCTCTCTCTCTCTCTCTCTCTCTCTCTCTCTCTCTCTCTCTCTCTCTCTCTCTCTCTCTCTCTCTCTCTCTCTCTCTCTCTCACACACACACACACACACACACACACACACACACACACACACACACACACTCGCACATGCCATTCTGCTCCCTCTGCGTTAGATAAGCATACACAGCACATGGATTTAACAACAAAAATAGCAGACGGATATACTCCTGAATGAAGCATGCGGGAAGGGGGGAGAAAAATCAGCATGCAACTGGTAGATGCCGGGTGATGTGACTACTCTCACATAGTAAGCAGCCAGGGACGATTCCCAAGACACAATCTTCTACAGGCATTTTTTGGGCAGAAGGTGGCATGAGATGGCAAGCGAGAGAGTCAGCAGACCTCTGTGATCATTGCAAGGGAGCTGAGGGTGTAAATGTCGGCGACTGCACTGGCGGTTTTGTTAGGGGACACAATGCTGGCAGGCTTGTATTCTGGAGTCCAGTCCATGGCGGCGCGGCTCTTCTCGTAAGCCGCCTTGTCCAGGCGCACCCTGCAGCTGTCAAAGCGGGATACGTTGCGCGTCCTCCAGGTAGACATGCGTTCCAGTCGGGACCGCTGAGCCTGCTGTAACACAGCCCCATCCATGTCAAACAAGCAAAAAGGGGGCCCAGAGCTTGTAGGCCAGCTGCCCAAAGCATGTGCCAGCGCGTGTGCGGGTATCTTCCTTTCGCGAGCGAAAGGATCGGTGTTCCACAGCGATGAGTGAAAAGTTCCTCACAGACCTTCTTTTTGACACCAACGCTTTCCCCGCGGTTTCACTTTTTCAATTCACCCCTTTAAAAAGAGTCGTGAAAACCCCCTCTTCTTTGATGTGTGAGTTTTTACCGTTCTGTACCTCTCTCCTGTGTGTGTCCGAACGCAGGGGAGGTTGCTGGATGCAGAAGCAGTGACACACTCTAGATGGAGGAAGTAAAGACACTTCTAGACTTGTCATCGGCTCTCACTTAAATCAGTGCCCAGGTACAAATCAAGTAGCACAGGTCTGCTGCCTACTTTGGTCCCTACAGTGAACAAGACATGAAGGGTAGAAGAACTCTTCCACCGGATCCTGCAGACATGGATGCCCATAAGACGGTTTGAAAGGCAAAACAAACCCTGGTTATATCTCCTCGCAATCATCCACATGCCCAAAACCTAGTTGAGTGTTTGCCATGCACCAACCACGAATCACCATCAGCACACTGGTGGGGACTGCAGATGGCCTACGGCCCCACAACAAAAAAGCACTGCCTGCAGGTATTTCATCTGACTTTGAAGTTTTTTTTGTTTTGACTCAGATGTTGGCCAGTCTGTCTTCTTTTCTTCTTTGACCTAAGTCTGGTTGTGCGGGAGTAATTTTCATCCACTGCACCAATAATCTATCTTGACACCCAGCAACCTTGTTTACCTCAACCAGACCAACAATGCATCGTGTGATTCATCTCACTAACAGCCTGTAAAAAACTATCACACAGTAAGCGCCTGCAATTCTTATACTGTTGCATGTTGAGAACTCTGTCAACCACAACACCTTGACAATAGCAGGCACATGACCATGGTACCTCATGGGGTACTGGAGATACTGTACTACTGGAAAAAGACTGTGCTCCAAGATTGTACATATAGCACCCCAGCATCATACAGTGCAGTCTCCATGTGCGGTGTATTTATGCCACAGTGGCGGTTCCTGCTGGCTATACATGGCCAATGAAACAAAGTACTATAGCCTCCTCTGCCGCAGAGACTCCAGGACATGAACTTCCTAGCATGTGAGGGACCCTGACTTCACTGAGCCAGTGCACCCACCTAGGACGACGGTAGGCTTACCTCAAGTTTTTGCACCTCATCTTCGGCAATAGGCTCCATTTGCTCTTAATGGATACACTGTTCGCCTTTAAGACGGCGGATAGGTGTATGAAGTCCTGGACAGTCAACCGTAATGTTTACGACACCGCCGCTCCAGACATATTCACAAACATGCCAAAGCATCTTTCCGGAAGACCACTTCTACTTTTTTAATTGCCACAAATTTTAGTTAATCCCGGACTTTCTATTATGATTTATTTGAGATCGGCCGAGAGATTCCACTAGGGTATACGGAATGATCTGGTCCGAGCTCAAGTGTCGGTCCCGACCGGAAAACTTTGAGGAAGCGATCGCTGATATACTCAAAGTTATGAATTGTGCAAAAGATTGTAAACTGCAATGGTACACTCATAATTTCCCGTTCTAGGTTACATCTCCGTTAAGCACAGGGGTGCCGTTCTTCAACCGAATATATGACAATGACTTCAGGTCCCGTGACTTTTAATGGTCTCTTTTCAATGATGCAAGACATCAGGCGCAAAAACACCGTGTGCACTATGGTATTTACAGGATACCTGATTAGAATGGCTGAACGTGCCAGCGCCCTATAGATCAGGTGACCATCCTTCCTTCCTCATCTTGCATTGTTATTGCGCATTCTGAATACAGTTTAAACTTTCGGAAGCCCACGCTGCGCACGATCTGTGCGCGCTTTTATGGCTCAACGAGCGGTGGGGATAGGCAGGCTGTCCACACAGAGCCTCACCGAACCCATCCTCACCGGCACCGTGAGCCGTGTCACATGGCCCATATGACATGGGGCCATGTGAATTCTTGTAATCTACAGAGTGTCAACAGATTCACTCGCAAACGACACAAACTTCACTCCAAAGGTTCGCCTTTAAATACAACATAGAAGGTATATATCCTCCGCATGCATGCATGCATTTGTAGAATGTGATGTTTGCCTGTTGGTCCCCTGTCTGCGAAATCATCTCCTTCTTGGGCGTCTTGATTTTCCTTCCTGTTGAATGTAACTTCAAAGCCATCATACAGTTCCCTCTTGCCTGTCTGCCCCAAACCCCATTACCGTACGAAGGCCGGCTTTCCCAAGGGTGACGACCTACAGCTTGTATAAACTCTTAAAAGCTGGGACCAGGATGGGGCTGGCACTATGGGCCTTGGACCATATCGCCCCCCCCCCCCTTCCCCCCATCCCCCACCACAGTCCAAGTGTGCCCCTCACACAATGTGACAAGCATGGGGCCGGGGTGGGGCCAGGTCAATCCTGGCAATATTCTCTGAGGTCATTCCTGGATCAAGACGGAGCGTGGCCAGCGTGGGAGCGTGACTGGAAGGTGCAACGCTGGTCTACGCTACCACCTGGTACCTCGTGTGGTAGACCCATCCGGCCCCACGTGTTATCATACTACTTGAGGGTAGCAGTAGGACTGGGGTGGAAATGCTATCGTGTGATGGAAGCCCTCTTGTGCCAGGATGGCACCAGCCCTATGTCCTTCTGCATCAATCAGAGTACTGACGTGCACAAAACATAATGCCATACCTTCGTTTGTCACAGATCAAATTCTTAACGGTTCTGCTCACCTCCCGCACCTCTGTACATGCATGCATCGAGCGAGTTGCTGACTGCACTGCAGCTCAACAAGGTCAGCAAATCGCGTAATGCCTGGATATGTAGAGGGGTGGGAGGGGAGTATACTACGTAGGACTACTCTGCCAACGGCTCCGAATTAGCATAAATGGCTTAAACCGGACAGGCTTGCTTTCAGCCACCAGGGGATGAAAAACACTGGGTTGCATGTATGCCCACCAACGCCAAATAAGAGTGCTACGCTTCTGCTGCAGGAGTGGTCAACACCTGTTGGCACCTGTTCTATAGCGGAGTTTAAACCTACCAAGCCTATCGGCATGACTGCAGAGCACGCTGACTTCAACTCATCTAAAAGACCATGCCCCAGTACCAAAGGAGCAATGACAGCTTGTTGTAAGCTCTACCTCAAGCTCCCCCTTCCATGGTCAGCTGTAATGTAATACCGAGCTCCGCATGTAACGGAAGGCAGGGATTTTCTCGGCAATTCCCCATACCCCTAGTCTTGGCCTTCAATGCCGCACAAGCAATGCGAGGGTGCCAGTGCTCACACGCCTAGTCTTGCTTACACAGCCGTATCTTCTCAATGCTTAGGTTGCTGTGGGAGTATTGTAGTGAGATTCAACATGAGATAAGAGACATTATGGCGTGGGTAGAACGGCTAGTGTCGAGCACACACGTCGTACACATTGGACGGTATTCGGGGGCCCCGAATCGGGGCTCCCAGCTGGCTCTCAATGGAGTCACGCCTCGCGTCAGGAAGGCATAAACCACATTAGAGGAAAGACAGACCACAAGGGAATGGTAGCCACCATGAGGTGGGGGTTGTGTTGGGTTTTGTACTTCAGTATGTCATGTTAATTAACGTGCGTGCGTGCGTGCGTGCGTGCGTGCGTGTGTGAAGGTACAATCACATGTAATAATCAGCTGTAAGTTAACCAAGCAGTTAACTCAAGGTAAAGACATCTTGACAATGGCTATGAACGATCAATCTATGAGTATTAATGCATTGAGAGATATTTATTCTATGGCTCTAAATACCTTCCAGCCTTTAGTGGCTGAAAGACATGCATCTAGAGTTAATAAATGTGTTACTGTAGGATAAGGGTCCAAATTCTGTGGATAGGAACCCTGAGCATGTCCTAATGTTCGTGAAAAAGGCCAGTAGCAGTGCTGGACAGCGCGTTTCCCACGCGCTGATCTGAGTACAGATAGCCAGAGACCCCGGACCACCAGGCAGTCATTCGATCTCTTTGGCTTGTTAAGCCGACTCCTGAATGGACTCATGTGAATTGCTTTCTCTCTCTCACTTGTTGTGAGTAACTTCTGTGGAAGCAATTGCTATACTTGGTAAGTCGAGGCTCTGCCGGTCATGTTTTTGATCACGGCCATAAATGCCGTGTTGATGATCAGAGACTAATATGGTTATGTGAATGATGCAGAATTGTTCATCAGTTTGACGCTGTCGACTATGTATGTCTTGGTCAAACTGATTAAGTACATGGTAAGTCAGCTATGTGACGGCTGAGGGGTGCTAATAGATAAGGTTCATCATATGCAATGAACTAAAGGTGTTAGTGTGTTGATGAACTTGTGAGTATAGTCATCATTTATGATTAATCTAACACCTTTGGATCTTTGCAGGTAAGACTAGTTAGTGTGTGTGTTCGTTCGGCAGTAGTTTGTAAGTCATTCGATCTCTTTGGCTTGTTAAGCCGACTCCTGAATGGACTCATGTGAATTGCTTTCTTTCTCTCTCACTTGTTGTGAGTAACTTCTGTGGAAGCAATTGCTATACGTGAATTGTTCATCAGTTTGACGCTGTCGACTATGTATGTCTTGGTCAAACTGATTAAGTACATGGATGATATACTTGTGAGTATAGTCATCATTTATTATTAATCTAACACCTTTGGATCTTTGCAGATCACAATGGTACTGGGCCCACATCCATAGGGTCTCGACGCTTAGAGGCGCAGCGAGCGAACGCCACCCTCTTTGACGTTGAACATCTCCGCAGAGGATGCTTCTGCTGTGACGCGTGCGAAAAGTATTTTGTTGGGAAAGTCCCGTTAGTGCAAGTTGCATCGGCCATCAATCGTGCCTGTTATCTATTTGAACGATATTGTGACATTGGACTTGCCTGGAAAGAAACACAAACACACGTACGCATTGGAAGTGAAGTAAAGTATCCCTATCGACCGTTTAGGGAGCCGTTGGATGACTAAGCTTGAAAGTTCTGGGAATTGAATTTTGTACAGCACAGGTATTGGGTTGTTCACTGCATAAAGAAGCTGAAGTGCTGTCAAACTCTGGCATTGAACGTCCGTTGAATACATCTCTGTATCGCTTGTTAATTGTAATTGATATCCTTAAGACATTAGCTGCTGAATTTGATCACAGATTGCCTTCACGAGTGGGTCAGCTGGTGCATCTGCTCCTGGTGGAGCAACTGGTACAGGTGTTACTGCAGCTGTTGTATCAGGCAGCACAGGAGACCCACTAAACCCAGTCTATAACACACAGAAGTTGGCCCAATCACTTGATGTGTTATGCATAAATGGTTTCAGATGGATGAAGGATGTAGAGAATGTTGCTAGTAGCAAGAAAATCAAGGTGTGTTTGGACGAGGAACATCCTGATACACCAGGTGTTGCTTTGGCTAAGAGCCTGGTTACTGAAAAAATTCCAGATGAGTGGGTTGATGCAGCTCTGGACAAGCCTTCAGCCAAGGAGGCGTATGACTGGCTGAAAGGCAAGTTCACAGGCGGAAAGAACCAGAAGCTCATGTCAAAATGGGCCTTTCTGCTTGACTCGGGTAAAATTGAGGATGCCCAGACTTACATGGCATTTGTGGCCATGAAGTACAAGCTGGCTAGATGTTTGAGGGCTAACAAACACCCTGTTGATGAGGAGCGCCTTGCCATGCGTATAGTTAGCTGTCTTCCCAAGGCCTTTACCCACAGTCAGTCCCATTTGTATGATTCATGTGTGGGGAAAGATGAGGATGAGGTTGTATCTCGTATCAGTGCATGTGCCAAGTTTCTGGGCATTGATCAGGAGAAAGCTCCCTCTGCTTCGGCAAATCTTCTTCCCTCTGGTCCCCCTAGACCAAAGAATGCACCTGGAATTGATGGCAATAGACCCAGGGGCATGCCCCATGACGTGCCTACCAACTTTCATGGGTGCTCGTTCTGCTTAGAGGAGGGTCACATCAGGCTGAATTGTCAGAAGTACAAAGATGATTGCGCCAGAAGGGCTGCAATCCTGGCTGGCAGAGGGCGACCTCAAAATCCTGTAGGAGGAATGGCAACTACATACTCCTTTGACTCGGGTGAATTGTCCTCACGGTGGGTGATAGATTCTGGGGCCTCCACACATGTGTGTAATGATGTACGTCTGATGCATAATGTTCACTGGTATCCAAACCAAAGGGTTTAAATCTAGCCACTGGCGAACACGTGGCGCAGCGTAAGGCATGTGGGACTGTGTGCTTGGTGGATCAGCAGGGAAATACATGCATATTGAGAGATGTTGAATTTGCTCCAACTGCATTGGAAAATTTAATGTCAGTGTCTGCTGGAGTTGTTGATGGTTTAAATTTTTCAACAAATCCACTAGGAGAAGTCACACATGTTTGCTGTCAGAAGTCATCGTTTCAAGTAGAAGTAACAAAAGAAAGAGGACTATACTTCTGCTCAGTGATATGTCAGTCAGTAAAGTTGCCCCATGTTGCTGGCATTGCACATAAGTGTTCAGAGTACGACTTATGGCATGCAAGACTAGGACACCCTAGCAGTAAAAACATGGAACGCTTGCAAACCGAAGATATGGTGAAAGGCATTGAGACGTCATTATCACCTTGCAATCATGGTCACTCACATTGTGAGATTTGTGCTCTGGGGAAGCAGACTAGAGAGAGCTACCCACGCTCTCCGGCAACGGCTATAGAGCGATTAGAGATTGTCCACATGGATATTGTGGGTGAACTGCCTGTACCGGGTGCTGAAGGAGAGAGATACATGCTCAAAGGCGGGTGTTGCAAGGGCATTGGTCCTGAAGTCTCAGGTGGGTGATGCTGTTAGAGCAATTCTCCTGTACTTAGAAAACCAGACTGGCCATACTGTAAAAGTCGTCAGGACTGATAGAGGGACTGAGTTTGTAAACTCAGATTTGCGTGAGTTCTTTCAGTCAAAGGGGATAAGTCACGAGACGTCTGCCCCTTATACCCCGCAACAAAATGGCCGGGCGGAACGCTTTAACCGTTCCTTGAAAGAGAAGGTTAGAATGTTGCTGCTACAGGCTAAGGCTCCACAAAGCTTGTGGACCGAAGCGCTGCCTACTGCTGTTAGGTTACTAAACCTCAGGACAATTAAGGGGAAGACTGCTACCCCTTATGAGCTATTATTTGGCAGGAAGCCTGCTGTTCATTACTTGAGGGTATTTGGCTGTCTGGCATACATCAAAACGCCTGACAAGGATCTGTCTGCCTTTTCTCCTAGATCAGAGGCAGGAATGTTTGTCGGGTACGAACCAGCATCTAAGGCATATAGAGTGTTGGTTGGGGATAAGATCAAGGTGTCAAAAAAAGTGAAATTTTTTGAAGACAAATTGGATATCCACACTCTCTCTACTGATACCCAACTGCCCCCTGATTTCCCACGTGATGTAAACTGTGATCAGGTGCCAAGCTCTGCAGACGAAGAGGACTGGGATTTTGTCCCAGTTGAGATTGCTGAGGCAGTGGACATGAACAGGGAAGCTGGAAGGGGAGAAGACCAAATCCTACCAGCTAACCTAGAAGTGTTGCAGAGACTCAATGAAGTACTAAGGCAACAAGCTCAGGCGGAAGAGAGTGGGAACAGGGATACACATGGTCCAGGCGTCTCAGGGAAAGAGTCAATGGGCCCAAGGGATGAGCAGGAACAGCCAGGAGATGGTGAAAATGATCCCAGTAGTGACTCGGATCAGGACCGCTCATCACAGGAGTCTGACAGTGGGGATGAGGCGCAGGACAGGGTAAGAGGTGGGATGAGTAGGTATGATCTTAGAGAGACACTTGCTCAACCTGATAAGTATATACCTGGATCTTACTTTGTCAAAGACGATGCGATAGCAGGAGCAACAAGGGTCACATCACCTAACCAAAATGGTGCAAACGAGAAGGAGGTCCTATCCTCTAGGAATGTAAAAATCCCTAAGGATTGGTTCGAGGCAGAGGAATTCACCTCAATGGGTATACTGGAAGGAGGCTATGAATGAGGAAATGGACTCAATTGAGTCTCATGAGACATTTGAATACTGTCACAAGCCTTCCCATGCCAAGGTGATCCCACTGAAGTGGGTTTATGCAATTAAAACTGATGGTTTTGGGGATGTAATCAGGTTCAAGGCGAGGCTTGTGGCACAAGGATGCAAACAAAGACCAGGGGTGGATTATTTTGAGACTTTTGCTCCTGTCAGTACACACCCATCCAGGCGTGTGCTTCTGAATCTGGCAAACGCTAAGGGATGGAAGGTACATCAGGTCGATATTAAAACTGCCTTTCTTAATGGGTCCTTAGAGGAGGAAGTTTATGTAACTCAACCCCCCTGTTTCTCTAACGGTGATTCGAGTAGAGTATGTAAGCTTCTGAAATCATTGTATGGCCTGAAGCAGGCCCCACGCGCGTGGCATAAGCGCCTTGTTGAAGAGCTTAGCAAGTTTGGCTTTATTGCCTGCAAAAGCGATTCATCTCTGTTTGTCAACAAGGAATCCTACGAGTCACATGTTTACTTGCTGACTTATGTTGATGACTTGTTGATTGTATGCAAGGAAGGGAAACCATTGAGCAAGTCAAATCTAAGCTCACTTGTAGTTTCTCTATTCATGATCTTGGTGAGATTAAATCATTTCTGGGATGTGAAATCACCAAAGATGAGACCACTGGGAGCCTCAAGATGACTAACGTATTAAAAATTGAGAGGCTGGTGGAGGAGTATGGACTTCCTGCACAAGGCAGGGATGTTGATACTCCAATGGCGCATGGGTTTGTCACTTCACAAAATCCAGAGCCACCCTTGGGGGCTGGTGGTGAGCAGGTAGGAGCAGGCACACCATTGCCAGAGGGTCACAGGTATCTGGAGCTCGTGGGATCACTACAATACCTAGCTACCACAACTAGGCCTGACATAGCTCAGGCTGTGGGGGTTTTGAGTCGGTTCAGGGGGCAACCTACGACAGCGCATTGGAATGGTGCTATAAGAGTACTGAGGTACTTAAATTGCACTAAGGAAATGGGCATAACGTACACTAAGTCTGGTGACAATGAGTTGGTGGGATACGTGGATGCAGATTTTGCTGGTGACTTGGATGGAAGAAAATCAAGCACAGGGTTTGTTCTTCTTCTAAACGGGTCAGCAGTGTCTTGGTGCAGCAAGAAGCAATCTTCAGTGTCTACATCTACTGTGGAAGCTGAATTTGTTGCGACTGCTGCGGCAGTAAAGGAGGTAATGTGGATGGGTGGTATGCTGGAAGAGCTTGGAGTCACAGTGAAGACTGTCAAGCTATTCTGTGACAATCAAGGGGCTATACAGCACTTGAAAAATCACGTAGTGTCAAAGTTCACTAAGCATATCAGCATCAGCTATCATTATGCACGTGAGAAAGTGGCTTGGGGGCAGATTGACCCTGTCTATGTTGCTACATCTGAAAATGTAGCAGATATGTTTACCAAACCACTGGCATCTGCTGCATTTGAGAAGCATAGGGCTAAATTGGGTGTGTCATGACCTGCTTTTAATTAACTGACATGTGAAGCAAGGGGAAGATTGTTGGGTTTTGTACTTCATTATGTCATGTTAATTAACGTGCGTGCGTGCGTGCACGTGCGTGCGTGCGAGCGTGCGCACGTGCGTGCGTGCGTGTGTGAAGGTACAATCACATGTAATAATCAGCTGTAAGTTAACCAAGCAGTTAACTCAAGGTAAAGACATCTTGACAATGGCTATGAACGATCAATCTATGAGTATTAATGCATTGAGAGATATTTATTCTATGGCTCTAAATACCTTCCAGCCTTTAGTGGCTGAAAGACATGCATCTAGAGTTAATAAATGTGTTACTGTAGGATAAGGGTCCAAATTCTGTGGATAGGAACCCTGAGCATGTCCTAATGTTCGTGAAAAAGGCCAGTAGCAGTGCTGGACAGCGCGTTTCCCACGCGCTGATCTGAGTACAGATAGCCAGAGACCCCGGACCACCAGGCAGTCATTCGATCTCTTTGGCTTGTTAAGCCGACTCCTGAATGGACTCATGTGAATTGCTTTCTTTCTCTCTCACTTGTTGTGAGTAACTTCTGTGGAAGCAATTGCTATACGTGGTAAGTCGGGGCTCTGCCGGTCATGTTTTTGATCACGGCCATAAATGCCGTTTTGATGATCAGAGACTAATATGGTTATGTGAATGTTGCAGAACTGTTCATCAGTTTGACGCTGTCGACTAGGTATGTCTTGGTCAAACTGATTAAGTACATGGTAAGTCAGCTATGTGACGGCTGAGGGGTGCTTATAGATAAGGTTCATCATATGCAATGAACTAAAGGTGTTAGTGTGTTCACAGGATGATATACTTGTGAGTATAGTCATCATTTATGATTATTCTAACACCTTTGGATCTTTGCAGGTAAGACTAGTTAGTGTGTGTGTTCGTTCGGCAGTAGTTTGTAAGTCATTCGATCTCTTTGGCTTGTTAAGCCGACTCCTGAATGGACTCATGTGAATTGCTTTCTTTCTCTCTCACTTGTTGTGAGTAACTTCTGTGGAAGCAATTGCTATACGTGAATTGTTCATCAGTTTGACGCTGTCGACTATGTATGTCTTGGTCAAACTGATTACGTACATGGATGATATACTTGTGAGTATAGTCATCATTTATGATTAATCTAACACCTTTGGATCTTTGCAGATCACAGGTTGTATCCATACGTGTACGTTCACACGCGCATGGTACAGGTGTACAATGGGCCCCCTGCGACCGTCAGTACAACACCACCTGGAAACACATCACAGCAGCGCAGCGGCTGAGAAACCCCCTAGATTCCGCGTCCCTACATGATGGATTTATGGTATGCGGTTAGAATAGGCTTCATTCTAAATTTTAAACCCTTCCAGAGCCGCAGCCATCTGCCACTCTGTGAGGAGGGGGATAGAAATCATTAGAAGCAGGGCAGACTAAGAGTCGAAGGCAAAAGAAGTAATTCTTGTTGTATACCATCACAGGAGGATGGGTCAGAAATTTTTCAAATTTCTTCTCAGTCTAGATCCACGCCTTGCTATCAAATGCAATCTGGCATGCTGGATTCATGGTGTGCGGTTAGGATACGCTTAACTCTTTATTCTATATGCAATTTGGCAACGAAGAACACAGCCCCAACCTGCCGTGTGTACCTACAGCAATTAAAGTAAAAGTGAAATATATCAGTCTCAGGCCCTCGATGCCCGAATAGTCACGTATCGACATCCGAAAGGCCGTGAGTGCAGAAAGTGGAGAAAAAAAAATAAAAAAAATAAAAAATAAAATAAAAATAAAAATGAAAATGAAAATGAAAATGAAAATGAAAATAAAAATAAAAATAAAAATAAAATTTAAAAATAAAAATAAAAATAAAAATAAAAATA
>KV908364.1:95000-100000 GCA_002005505.1 Botryococcus braunii
AGAGAGAGAGAGAGAGAGAGAGAGAGAGAGAGAGAGAGAGAGAGAGAGAGAGAGAGAGAGAGAGGAACAGGGAGAGGGAGGGAGAGGGAGAGAGAGTGGGGGGGAGAGGGGGGGGAGAGAGAGACAGTGAGACAAGAGAGAGAGAGAGAGAGAGAGAGAGAGAGAGAGAGAGAGAGAGAGAGAGAGAGAGAGAGAGAGAGAGAGTGAAAGAGAGAGAGAGAGAGGGAGGATGTCTGTGTGAGAGAGTGAGGAACAAAGAGGGTAGCACAGAGGGGGGGTTAGGGCAGGGGGGAAGTAGGGGAGGGGGGTGGAGGGAGGGAGAGAAGGGGGGAAGGGGGGGGGGACCGGGGGGGGAGGGCGGGGAGAGAGAGGGGGCGGCAGAGGGTGGGGGGGGGAAGGGCGGGGAGAGCGAGGGGCGGCAGAGGGTGGGGGGGGGGGGAGGGCGGGGGGTAGGGGAGGACGGAAGAGGGAGGTAAAGGGGGGGAGAGGGGGGGGGGGGAGGGAGAGAGAGAGAGAGAGAGAGAGAGAGAGAGAGAGAGAGAGAGAGAGAGAGAGAGAGAGAGAGAGAGAGAGAGGGGGGGGGGGGGGAGAGAAAGAGAGAGAGAGAGAGAGAGAGAGAGAGAGAGAGTATGTGTGTGTGTGTGTTAGAGAGAGAGAGAGAGAGAGAGAGAGAGAGAGAGAGAGAGAGAGAGAGAGAGAGAGAGAGAGAGAGAGAGAGAGAGAGAGAGAGAAGGGGGGGGGGGGGGATGGGATGGATGGGAAGTGTAAAGGATTAGATCAAAAGTGAGATTTTTTTTTTTTTTTTTTTTTTTTTTTTTTTTAAATTTTATTATTTTTTTTAAGCCCAAAATAAGCGAGTTCCTTGTGCTTGGGCAAGCAGCACATGGTCTCATGTGTGGAAGACAAAGGTTTCAGAACTTGCTCATGGGTTTGGGATTGTGCAGCTGGTGCTACCGGTCATGAAGCGCTTCAAAACAATTGAGAGTTGCTTGGAGTGCTCGGCTAAGAAACTGTCCAATGTTGGAGAGGTATTCTACTACGCACTGAAGGCGGTGCTGCACCCCACTGCTCCACTTTATGATCCTTTCGCGCAGGATGGGCAGGGGGCCCTGAAGCCACTGGCCATACGTGCCCTGAGGCGAATATTCTTTATTTGTGACGAGGACAAGGTGTGTTCCTCTGCTTCTCTTTCGCGAGTCACTTCCCCCCATTTTGGATCTTTAGATGTGCTGTGGCCTTGGGGCTTGGGGCACAGTAATGTTGCCCAGGTTGACTGGTTTGTAAGTGGGCAAAGCGGGTGTCCTATGGTGCGTGGCTCCATTTTTTCTGTCTGGGGTGTTTGGCGTGCTTCGAGTCTGGAACATGGTGTGGCAGTACACTGCCTTTGATGTCGTGGCCAGCATGCTCCTCATAGATTTTGACCTTGGGGGGTTGTGGGGCTGTGCATATCAGCATTCTGTTGCTTGTCAGAAGAGCACATGAGAAATGGTGACAAGGACTGTCATTAGAAAAAGTCTAAGGTGTGTATAATGCGGCACACGCGGAGGAAAACATTGGGTAAGAACATGAAATGTGGCATGCTCCCACCGTACAGACACTTACTTCGTGTGGGTTGTGGGCCAGGATGGGGCTCTGAACGACACGGAGCTGAATGTCTTTCAAGTTAAGTGCTTTTCAGCACCCCTTCAGCCAGAGGAGATTATTGGGGTAAAGCAGGTCGTCTCAGAGAAGATGCCACAGGTGAGATTCACGTACCTAATGGTCGCTGTTGTCACTTTGCTTATGTCGGCTTCGCATGCCATAACATCGCGCGCACTTTGTCATTGTGCTCTCTAAACCCCCAAGTCTAGCAGACACGGGGACTGATATGTCCTGGGCAGACATTGAAATGTACCCGGTGTGGTTATTGCTAGAGGTGCTGAATACCTCTTCTCTGTGTTGTTCCGCTCGGGGCAGGAATGCAGCTCGTTTATTGATATGGATATGGATATGGATTTGTGATGAATATACCCCGGGGGATGCCAGATTACTCCGTTATCTTTTTATAATGGTAATGCATGTCGACGATTGCCAGCAGCTTAAGCAGGCGGCCAAGTAAGCGTTAGAGCTGTCAAATGGTTTTTGTAGCTGCTCATGGTCGTATAAAGAGCTCTCATGTACTTTCGCAGGACTGGGAGAAGGTTTTAGCTTTTAGTGTACTGCATCAGTAGAGGGTGCTATTGCACTGCATCAGTAAAGGGACTGCAGGCCAGGAGAAGCTGGATGAAGGGAGGGGTTATCAAAAAATTCACTGGAGGATTCTGAAACTGCCTGGCATAATAGTCAGCTTCCTGTAAATCTGTCCACCGCACAGTTTTACAAAAGTATCAAGAAATTTCTAGTTTTGACGAATGATGAGATCTCTAGCCCGGTGACGAATGGTGAGATTTGAGGAGGGGGGAACAGGGTGTAAACAGCAGGGGGCTGACGCTGGCGGGATTTCTCTTCCTGCATGCCCTTTTCATCACAAAAGGCAGGCTGGAGACCACCTGGGCCGTCCTGCGGAAGTTTGGCTACAATACCTCATTGCACTTGTCGGATGAAGTGCTATCCTGTGTAAACTTTGCTCATGCGCCTGATCAGGTGTATATCCCTCTCTCAACATTGTGCAGACAGATGATGGGCCCCAAGGACAACACTTACCCGTACTGTTCAGCTAAATACGTCTCAGGAACTCTGGGGTATGTCTGTGAATGCACACCCCCGCGCCCACGCACACACACACTGACCTTCTCACACCCACACACTCATGTGAACACACACTTACACACATACACATGCACACAGTCACGGAACACATTCTCTCTGCGTCTCTCTCTCTCTCTCTCTCTCTCTCTCTCTCTCTCTCTCTCTCTCTCTCTCTCTCTCTCTCTCTCTCTCTCTCTCTCTCTCTCTCTCTCCCCCCCCCTTCTCTGGCCCCCCTCTTAATCTCTCGCATACGATCGCACGTAAGTCCACAAACTTTTTACTCGCCCATACCCCACTCCTAACGCCTGCTCACACGCATATACACACACAGTGTCTGTGTGTGTCTGTGTGTGTTTTTGTTTTTGTGTGTGTGTGTGTGTGTGTGTGTGTGTGTGTGTGTGTGTGTGTGTGTGTGTGTGTGTGTGTGTGTGTCAGAGAGGGAGGGGAGGCGAGAGGTAGTGAGGGAGTGGGGAGAAGCAAGTGTCAAGCCGTCGTCATGTGCTAAGCTCTTACAAACCCCCTGTGCACATTTAATGGCATTTTCTACTTGGGAAAGTGGTGGCCGCCGTCTCCCCTGTGTGTGTGTGTGTGTGTGTGTGTGTGTGTGTGTGTGTGTGTGCGTGTGTGTGTTTGTCCATGTGCGCATGTGTGTGTGTGTGCGTGTGTGTGTTTGTCCATGTGCGCATGTGTGTGTGTGTGTGTGCGCGCGCGCGCGCAAGCGTGCGCAGGCTCACGAAGGCATGCTGGTACATGAAAGTGGGTGGCGGAAGTCATCTGGAGATAGGGTTTGATATGCCCCCCAACGAGGGGTGCTTCTCCAAGCGAGCCAAGACGGTGATAAGATTTGCCGATCTGCAGTTCCCTTCAAAGCCACCACCCAATCCCCCTCAGTTCCTTGGAATTCTGGTCAAATGGCTATTTTGACCAGAAGTTGGCAATTGGCACATGTCATGACTAGGATTGCCTTTGCAGGTAGTGGAGTTGACAGAAGTTGGAAGGACCTTCCTCGAAAGCGAGTTTTTGCGATTTAACACAAAAAAGGACGACAAGCTCACGCCCCAGGAGCAGGCTGAAATGTTCTCTACTTGCCCATCAAGGTCCTTTTCACTATCCCCTGCCGCCCCCTCCTCCCTCCCTTGCCAGGCATCCTGAAGTCTGTTGAGATCTGTTTACGTTTGAGTGCCAGTCACAAGAGACTCCCCCTGCCGGAGACGAATGTTTTCCAGCAAACTAATGATTCGGCTGGATTAGTGACTGTGCACGGGGTGGTTGAAGCCCAAGCTAGTCTTGTGTGCATGCGGTGGCTTCAATCCCCCCTTCCATTCTTGAACCAGCAAGATAACCAGATGGATTTCCGGGAGAGAAAAGTGAAGAGCAGGCACTGGCCTCAGTGTGTCTGCATCCTGTTCAACTCTTCCTTAGTTGGGACTTCCCGTAGAAAATCAGGTTTGGAGCTTGCACCCGATTCCCCCAAGCGGCCCTCGCGAGAAAGGTGGGGGGGGGGGGCGCAAGCTGAGAATGCAAATTGCTCAGAGGCCTCAGCTCCAGCATCTACGCCGTTTTGCATCAGGCTGGCGGTAGGTGGGAGCTCCCCTCCTTTGCTCGGCGAATGAACTGGAAGAAGAAATTCCACATTATTATGGCCGGCGCCGGTGCGTGCCGTCAAAGCACACACTTGCTTTTGTAGAAGAAAGGCTAAAGTGGGCAGTGGGCAGTGGATGACCCTGCACACCCTGCACTTTTACCTGAGAAGGTCGTACGAGCTCCAACAAGCTCCGGCCAGACATGGAGAGGCCTGGCCTGTGGTGTTGCAGAAACCATTGAAGCAGATGCGGAAGCCGAAGAGATTTGAGGTGTGGTTGGATTGTGCAGCCCATGGGAGGAGGAGGAGTATCAAAGGGTGTTGGTAGAGGCAACCCCTACTGGAAGCCTGACCAAGCAAGGCTTCCTGTCCAAGTGGGCATACATGACGGCGGTAAATCCACGACAAAGCCTGGCATACATGCTGTACCTCGGCTTTCAGGGCGATCCCTCCCATCTCTTCTGCTTCAGCCGGCCCCGTCGCCAAGAGCGAAAGGGCGACACGCCTTCCCGCTCATTTTACCGGGTAGCTCTGCCGTCTCACACCCGGGGTTTATGACTGTGCCACAGACCCCCATAACTCGTTGCTGTCCAGTAATTCCTGTGCTCACACTTCTTTCCCCTCCCTTGGTCCTCCCTCGCACTTGAGGCTCTCTCTCTCTCTATATCTCTCTCTCTCTCTCTCTCTCTCT
>KV908364.1:102500-105000 GCA_002005505.1 Botryococcus braunii
CGGGCATGCGTGCATCCTGATGTGTATGGTGTGTTGCCCCATGCAAGTTTGTTGTGCAGTTGTCAGGGGAGAGGGGGGGCCTTTGTCTGGATTTGGTGTACTATTGGGTCACCATCACACCCTCCTACCATTGGCTTCCCGGTGCCTTTTTCTTTGTATCTACACTAAACTACAAACCCCCTGGACTACTCGTAGCTGCAATCCACTACAATCTCTGTGGACTCCCACAGGCATATCAATAAATGGCTTCGGCTCTGCAAGTACAAGCTCCCAGCAAATCGGAGTGGTGGCCCCTTGTTGTGGCACCCATGCCGTGGCATGTTGTGGGACATTGATTTCGTGAATCCGAGAGCCTTGCTAGGCTGAATGGCAATGCTTCTTGACCGATGACATACTGCCTCCTTTCTCTGTCTTCCTCATTCATCCATACTGGCGCCTGTTGGAGGAAATACCCAGTCCAGACGCACACGCAGGGGCTTCTTCCAAAAGCTCTTAATGCGGCGGCCGTTGGAACCGGAATGAAACTAGGCATTATACCTCAATGATGTGAATTTATCACACATGCTTGTCAATGTACCAAGGAATCTTGCTCCCTCGGTTTTGGAGAGATTGGTTTCATGCATGATGAGGGTTGCAGGACCTGGTCCGAGAATGTGGGGAGGTTTGTGGATTGCTGGCCCTACCGCTGCCTTTACCCCTGTCCATGCATCGAAGAACAGATGGGCAACATGTGTATACAGAGCTCATACAGGCTGCTCGGCACCCAGAGCGAGCCATTCCCCTGACTCCATCACTTCGAGTGAGCTACTCCCCACCCCACTCCATCACTTTCGAGCAGTGGCAATGAGCGAGCTAACCCCCACCTCACTCCATGACTTCGAGCAATGGCAATGAGCTAGTGCATCATGGTATTAAACTGCATGATAAAGGGCAAGGCCAGCGTGGCCACAAATCCTCTGGCGCGGAGACAGATACACAGGAGCGGCAACACCACAAAAGGCTGTGGAATTCTAAATTATGAAACCAGAGGTGGATTTTGTGCCATTGAGTTACACGTGTTCATCTCTTGGATACCCTCTACCTATCTGATTGTGGCTCATGCCAGTGCAATGCAGATCTGTTGACGTTGCATTGTGTGTATTCATCAAACCACCTGTCGGTTCCTGTGGTGGAGGGAAGAGTATGAGTTCGGTAGGCCAGCACCCCGAGTGTGGTCTTTGGTTGCATGTCCTGAGGTACACAGATTTCTGTAGAATGTGAAACCCCTTTCTGGCACTGGCACAAGTTCTGCCACCTATCCTGCCTGCACCATGTTAATCACACAAACTTGCCCATACTGATGCATCTTCGGCACATAAACCTGAGTGTGGAGATAATTAAACTAAAGCAACAAACAACCTAGTAGTCTCTACAAGTGCCGGGTCATGCACACTTCATATTCTGTCTGATAACTTGTATCCTATGCAATACGGCAATGGATGTCTGCCTTCTTGTGAGGGACACCAATGGCAAAAGGTGTTTCTGTCGTTGGTATAATTGATAGCTATGTCTGCACTCATTTCAACAACCCAGGACCTGTAGATGTTACAATTTCAGTACCCTGCACCTTCTGAAGGGCATGGGGTTGCAGGCCCAGAGGCAATACCGAAACATGCTGAAACGAGCTGCGCTATATACAGCCCTTGGAGTAACAAGTGGATTGGTCGTTTACGGGTTGTATCGACTCCATAAAAGACAGCAACAGCAAGAGCGCCGAGGCAGCTCATGAACATCAGGAAGAGTCCTGAAACGCGGATGAACACTTACATATCTCCCATGAGAATAGACTGTCTGTTTGGGGGGTACACCCCACGCGGCGTGTGTGATCCGCGATTCCTGAACTTGCTGGAATCTGATGATGCGGAATGATTTTCAGTAACACTTCTTGTGCACATAACAAGCAAGTGCAACTTGATCTGCTTTCGCTAACTTCAATCTTGAGCAAGTGATTTCGGTCATGATTGCTATCACCCCACTTCCATTCACCCGTCCCATGGTTAGCGTCATCTATGCACTTCATTGGGGTCAGTGCTGATGTTTCCACCCAAGCAAAGCTGCACAAACCCATGCTCATTTCTTGTAAGTAAGGTTCAAACGGTGCTACGAGCATAACATCAGATTCATTTGAGTTGCAACAGTCAGCCTGCATTCGCTTACCTTCAATCTGTGCATCTGTCACTTTCTCTCCCAGTACTTTCTGTTGAGCAAGGCAGAAAAGGAGGTTACTATAGGCAAAGCTGTCATACATTCTCGTTAAACGTCAAAGGAGGAGCAGATTGTACCTTTAGAAAAGATCGTTCTTCCTGTTCATGTGATTCAGCTTCATGCTTGTCCGCCTGTCAGCAACCAGGTCTACAGTCAGCACCCACACAGTTTCAATTAGCCAGGCTTGCAGGTTTCGTATTATTGCACCTAAGCTCATACCTGATCTGCTTGAGTCTTCACCTTCTGTAGTAACTTG
>KV908364.1:110000-127076 GCA_002005505.1 Botryococcus braunii
GGCTGCGGGCTTATGGGTGTGGAACATACAGCTTGGGTGGAATGGAGGTCCTCTTTATATACAGGTTGTGGTTTAGGAGAGGGAAGGCTGTAAAACCTCTTTTCATTGAGCTGTTGCCGGGCTACTTCCATCACTCCCCTACATGGATTGCGGTTCAGAGTGATTTTGAATAGCAGATTTAAATCATTAAGCAGAGCAAGAATTTCGCTGTTTGAGTACCTGGTGGACATCTTGCTGCCCTGGACTTAGGGTTTGTACTGTGGAGTACTTTCAAGGTGCACCTTTTGGTTTATATGACCTGATCTTGAATGTTTCGAACTGGTGAGCAAAAGTCCATATTGGGATAGTATCGCACGTAAGGGGCAAAACCCAGTTTCAAACATCAAAGATCATACAAAATGGCACTGATTAGACATCTTTCCTGTGCTGTTACCTCTACTGGAGGGCGATTTAAGTGTGTCCTTTGTCGGGGTACATGCACAATCAGCATTCAGTGTTATTTTTGGGAGAGAATAGTAGTGGCTCCACCGGAGCAATCAATATTTTGTAGATTGACATGTATGACGCAAGGTTTGCGGTTTACACAAGCTTCAGTGTGATACAAATGGCATGCATTTGCATTTATCCTGGATAACATCTATGCAGCATCCCATATCAGCGTGCAGTTTTCATGTAACATGATGGATGGGCATAAGTTGCGATATGCGTCTGGGTAAATAGATGTCGAGGTTGATGGGCAAGGCTCTTGGATCTTGACGGAACAACAGGCCATCTTTTGAGGAAATACAGGTGTGGTACTAAAATCGCATCAGATGATCTTCCCAAAGGTCTACTACATATTTGGTCTACCAGAATATTAGCAAAGCGGGTGTTAGGCCCCCTTCCTGTTGCGATGGCCACTTTTGCATCCATGGTATATTTGAGATAGCTCGATTCGAAATTGCTCATCAAAACCCCACACCCAGACGCATTGGGGTGTGGGGCAGTTGCGTGTATGATTATGTATTTGGATTGACATGCCCACAGCCGCATGGATCTGGATCCAGTAATCTCCACAGAACTCGGGCTTTTTCTGCCGCTATTCTGACTCTCACTCTCGTCCAACTTTTTTTTAGACTCGGTCGTGTTAGCTCTGCATCACTTCCGACTACGGTTCCCAAAGCCCAAAGCAGTTTCTTCAAAAAGCCTATCTGGTAAATTCGGTCTTTTACTTGGACGATACTTACACAGCCCATTCGCCGATCAAACTGGACATATGACCGACTCACACGACATCAGTCCTCCTCATAACCAGTCTGGTAGTACCAGAACGCCCTTAACAGATCGGCAGGGCTCGATTGGGCCTGCTTCTTGCATGCGTGACGCTTGTTCACATTTTCACAAGTTGCCCGCAGCTGAACCTTCAGTTTGCGATCTGTACAAGACTACACAGACCTTCAGCGTTCACGAAGACGTGAGGTGTACGACAGTCATGTCCATTAGAACCACATTGCGGAAGTTCACACCTGTAAGGAAGTGGCGAAGAAGATGAGACCTGGGCGGAAGAGGGGGGAAGGCAGAGGGCAGAAGATAGAGAGGGGGGAAAGGGATGTAGAGAGAAGAGAGAGACCGGAAGGGGGTCTGAGGTAGGCAGGGAGAAGATGGACGGGAAAAGGGTGGGGATCCCCTCCGGAGGGGGGGTGGGAGGGGAGATTTGAAGATAGGGTGGAAGGAAAAGAAAGACGGGGCGTGGATGAGAGGGGAGAGAAAAGTGAAGGGGGGGGGGGGGAAGAGAGCGAGTGAGACAGAGACAAAGTAACAGGGGGCCGAGAGATTCGTCTATCTGGGTCTTGGTCGGTTCTCACAATGATGTCCTTCTTCCCCTGTTTTGCTGCACATCTCGTTCTGTGCAAAACGCATCGACAAGCCCCATAAGTGCATCCATGTCAAAAATCGTCAGGCAAAGGGTTTGTATGCCAACAGAGGGCGCTGGGCTGAACTTCTGCCGCTCTTTGTCATTGTAAAACATGCATAACACATTTACCTTACTTCTTGCGCTTCTTGATCCCCAAGCTTGCTTGAGGGACATCTTTGGGGTCACGACAGACTTATATTGTAAAATCACTATCCCAGATAGAATCGGCGTCACCAGGTTTGCTGGGATGGTGACACGTACCGTGTCGGTGCTAGGGCTTGGTGCTAGAGGGAGCACGTTGGAGCCGCAGTATACTGGATGCCTTGAGGCCAATGGGTCAGGGGGCTGTGGGCGTGTTGAAGGTAAAGCCTAAAGGTGCCCTTTCCTGTCGGAAATGCAGTTTGGCGTCGACGACATCACATATGTAAGTATTATTATGAGGAATCCTCATCGAGGAGTTGCTCTGACACAATTCAGCGCCTAGACTTGCTTGATGGCTCAGGCCGAATGAGTTCGAAAATTAGTGCGTTTTGTTTCTGCCAAGGTAGGTTGTTCAAGGATAGGATAGTAGGGTCGTAGGGAAGGTTTTCTTTCTGCTGGGGCGGTACCGGTCGGCAGCTTGCTACGAGGCTGTCCTTGTGGGGTGATGAGTTAGGTTTTCCCGCATTAGTTAGGGTTTCTTCTTCGGGTGGTGTTGTGAACGGTTGTAATTGATATTCAAGAATAGTAGATAGGTCAATAGAGCTAAGGAAACTTTTAAAAGGCATCATTATGGACTGAAGCGCCAGACTGCAGGGCCGTGAGGTGAATTTGGATCACAATCTCGAATATAACAGGGCTAAAGCGCTTAAATATTATGCTCGCTCTTTCCATAAGCCCCACCAATGTCGATGGAAGTGCCGTAATGGCACTCACAGTGGACATTTAAGAAATATAATAAAAAATATAGCCTATCCTAACAACGCACCATGAATCCTGCATGCAGGTACGCGGTATCTAGGCCCTGGCAACCAGGGGCCGTAGACAAAAAGTTGATGGTGTGCGGTTAGGATAGGCTTCATTCTTTATTCTAAAGAGGTGATGGTGATAAAACCTAGGAACATGGCAAGAAGAAAATCATCTTCCTTATATATTTAAAACTCCCCTTCATGCAGAAGGATTACATCATCCCAGCCCAAAGGGCTGATGGGAAAACCAAACACAGGCACGGCAAAAACACCGAGAGAGACCAGACACAAACTCAAAGAAACGAGTGGTGAAGGAGTAGCACGGAATAAGGGGCAAGAAAGCCCCAGAACACCTTCCAGGAGTGAGCAAGGGCCAAGACAAAATCCTAAGGCCGAAACTGACTACAGTCAGAGATGAATTTAACCACAGACGGAAGGTCAGATTGCCAGAAAAGGTACGGAGAGAGAGGTCCACGACTTGCGGTCACGTGAAACACATGGGCACACTCAAAACGTTGCACTTCAACCGTTGGACTTCAACCGTTGAAGATGACCCAGCGTAAGGCATAGAGCTATGAATTTATCGTCGCATTCATTGTTTGCCAGCAAGTTCAAAGTCGGTGGAATATTTTCTTCATCGCATCAGGCAGTATCAGAACAATCTACTTTAAATGCACACAAAGAACTACAGCGGAATTGGCAGTTATAGAGGAAGCACAAGAATGGCTCGTCGTTTGTTTGGAACAAATCGAGGGACGATTGGCCTTTGATTCTCTTTATCAGTCAGATCTTTACATCTTGATGATTGGTATCTAGGCGCTGCAGTTGCGCATGAGCAATTCGTTTTCGACACAAGGCTCTGTGTTGGGCGAGTAATCCCAACGTGAACGCATTACCGACATAGTCAGAAGGCACAGTCTAGAATGAAGACTCTTAATCGTAAAGAAGTGGACACGTATCCAGGGAGTGTTGGTAAAGTCACTGTCATTGCGAGTGGAGAGCCTTGCATTGCCCGCAGCTGGACGTCTGTTCCGCATCAGTTTTGAAGCACACTACTTCAGATTCATCCCTCCTTCCCAGTGTTTGGTCTTATAGAGGCAATCTTGTTTGCACAGGGTGCCTCCAAAATCCATTTCCGAGAACGGACTTCTGGGATGCGTTAGAACTCGATGACATATCCACGCAATTCGAAGGGGAATGCCCATCAGGCTTAGACTCACCCCCTTTCCCTGGCTACGAACAAGCAATGCATGAAGATTCAGAGGAGCTCTGTCACATTCCCGATGATGCTTTTCCGGAACTTCAACACCTTCCTGAACTACAAGGGCCTCACCAAACGGGCTTGGCTGCTCCTTCTGATGCCGGTAGGGACATTAGGAAACATAGATGAGGATGAAGCAATTCCCAGATTGCAGCAAGCATATTCCATTATGCTAGTTCAGCACCGCTACGGCAAGCGTTGAAGCCATCCTTAGGACCCTGTCGGTGACGGAGTGAGAATGAGTCCCAATGGTACCCATATTGTGTTTAGATGCAACATATCTATTTGTCCCATCAATTTCTTCCCATTCTGGTGACAACGTCAAAGCCAATTTTTAATGCATTCAAACAATGACGAGTCAAAGGTTGTGACGTACTGGCCTGTTTCTCGGGCCAGTGATGGGCGAATTCTCCCGTCACAGATGGGAACTGCTAAGTATGTTCATGACAGAATCAATCCAGTGCAGGCCAAATTGAAAATCAAGCAAATAGAACTTTGCGGCGAGGACTCCCATCACGCAAGAAATTAACCAAGCGCCGAAAAGATCCTAGGGATGCATTCATACGGACAATTGAGGTAACAAAACCTGTACCAGTGAAAAAAGACTTAACTTACATTTCAGAACAAATACATCTTGCAAAGAGCACTGGACACTCTGCTGGGACAGAGGGGAGGGTGAGGCTGCCTTCTTTGTGCTACTCATTCAGCAACCATCAACAAAATGCAAAGATGTGGAAGGAAACACATTGTTGTAGGCTAACACTTGCCGACAAAGGGTTTTGTTTGACATGTGGTTGGTGTATTCATCCAGCCACTGGCTGACTGGTGTAGGCTAGTATCAGCTCGTCAGGCAAATGCTGTTGACGATACATCGGGGAAGCATGACAAAGGGGCGCAACATCTGAAGGGACCAAGACTAAAACCACAAAGGAATGAGGCAAAGTGGAGCTTGCCAGAGCTTGCAAAGCTTGTGATAAGTGACACTGCCTGTGGGGCTTGCAGAAGTACGCAATAGCAGAGAAAGAAGCATCGGCACCTAAGCCCGTTGAAGAGCATCAGAGGGATAGAGGTGGAGGTGTTCGGGGCGGAGCAACAGCACCTAATGTTCTTGAGCAAGAGGGCCAATGCAGCAGCCAGGCAGGGACCTGTTGCCCACATGGACCTTCCCCACCAGTAGCCCAAAGCCTGCCTCCCTCGCATGCTGCAATGCTGCAGGCCCAGGTGGTTCAGCTAGCTCGCGCTATGACTGCCCGAGCGCTGCTGCTTTTCCTTCCTCAGCTTCAAGCTGCAGGTGCTGCTCCTTGGCTTGCCACACCATTCACAACATCCAGTGTCCTGAATGTTCATTGTCTTGAATGTAAGTTTATCTAATGGGGCAGAATGCCTAGCAGAATTAGAGAGTTTGAGCCAAGGGTGTGTGCATTTGTACACAATGAACGCAATTTACCACCGACAGAACAAGAGTACATGAAAGGAGGCAGGGCTTCAGAAAAGATTTGGACAGCCAACACCCCATACAGGAGGGCAGGTTGTCCCTTTCCCTTTGGCTTTCTCCCAGGGTTCTCCACTTTCCCGCCTTCTTTCCCTTCTTCTTATTAGGAACTTTAGAGACAGAGATGCTTCCATATGGCTACACCCCCATCCCAAGAATTTGAAGAAGGCTCACAGGGCAGGTGTGAGGCTAGACACCGGATGGGCATGTTAAGTCGTGATTGGGGCTGGACCGCTGCCAAATGTGCAGGTGTGGCTGTAGTGGATGAGGCTGGCTTGCTGTCGGCAGCAGGCCCAGGCATGCTGGGCATGCTGCAGATGCCGGGGGGGGCCTGTGCCTTCCCTTCGCCTTCCGCCCCCGTTGGCACAGAGCTTGACCAAGTGCTGGAGGGCGCCCACAAGACAGCCCAGTTGGCCGACTTTTACATAGCGGGCTACCGCCTGGGATTTGCAGCCGCCACACAGCGGGTTTCAGGTGGCCGTGTGGTTGCTCAACCCTGCCCAAATGATGGCTTGCTGCAGTTGTGCAACACGTTAATGCTGACTCGTGGGGTGGCTAGCCAAATACAGGCTGCGGCCCGTGCTCAGCAGCCCGATCAGGCCGCCAATGAGCAGCTGCAGACAGTCGTGCTTAAGCATGGGGCCCCAGACGTGTCCCTTGGCCCTGCTCCCGACAGCGTGGGCCCCCCTGCTTGCCCACCTCTCCAAGCCCCCGCTTGTGGCCAATGAGAAAGGACCTACACTTCCTCTTAAGCGATGTCCAGCACAGAGTGAACTCCAGTTTGATGACCTGCGCTGGCCATTCATCCTCCAATATTCAAAAGCGTGGGCGGCATGGTTAAGGTGCTAAAGCTTCTGCACTGCAAATGAGACGTTTCTGAGGGCCCAAATTTCCCAGCGTGGTCAGCAGGGACTAGTTACTTTGATTTGCTAACCGGAATTCATGAAACTTGGAAGGTTTGGTGGCCTTGAACATGGAAGGGCAGAATGGCACTTACGGACGTATTTCCAAGACCCGTGGCCACTTTTACTTGAGAAGTCTTTGATTTTCTCGACACAGGCAAATTCTCTTCCATCAGGATGGTGCATAGATTTTCGCACCCCCTTGCCGATGTGTGTCGTGATGTGGGCTTCTGCTAGCACCTGCTGCCATATCAGTTTCGTCCTTTTGTGCAAACGCATTTCTTGATGCTGATGCTTCTGCCATTGCTCAATGAAGGCAGCACCCCTGAAAGCACAGCAGCTTGGTGAGTTCCTTTCTCCATAGCTGCTAAGCCAAGACTGCAACTGTAGCAGTTGGATTAAATGATTATAACCAGGGCATCGGGGGCATGAAGCCTGACCTCAATTTGTGCCAAACACGCAGTTAGCTGAGTGGAAATCTTTGTGAACACTGAAGTACATCAAGTGAGGTACATCAACTGAAGACCGGCGAGCACCAAAAATTGATTAAGGAAAGGGCATTGCTCAAGAGTGTTGCTTTTTGTAATGTCACTGTGTCCAGAACTGACCTGATTGAAATTGGGATGCAACCTTCAATCCTGTATGACGACCTGGTGAGTGGCAGTTTCAAAATGATTAAGCAGCCTTTCCTTTGTGTAAATGTGCCAAGTAGCAAATGTGAAGTTTCGGTTGCTGTACGTTTTTCCACATCTATCATTGAGATGTGTGGAGCAACTGCAAGAAAGTATCGTAAGAAAAAACCAGAAAATATGAAAAAGTACCCGAAGAAAGCATCATCTGTACTATGTGTTTTTTGGGTAGGCGGTACTAAACTTATTTCCCAGTATTGTTCGTCCGCGTCCCTTGAGATTGGCACCCAACATTTTTTCCAGTCCTGGGGAGGACATAATACCAGTTGTTCGTGTCAAACTTTACCCACCATTTGGGAGACGAACACGAGTTGTTGTACTTTTTGGCGCATGAGCCTTCCAGTTGTGTAGACCAGAGATCGGAAAAGTTTTGAGACATGTTTTGTACTAAATGTACTAAGAGGCCTTTGCGCAGATCAGTGCAAAGCACACATGTGCAAGCCTGGGCCATTAGAATCTAACGCTGTGAAGAATAGCGTCTATATTATTCAAGCAGAAAGGCGCAGTATTTCATTTTAGCTTAAGCATTGCTGAGACAAATCATGAAGCATGAGTGCACACTCATGATGCTGCTTTTGTACTTCCTTGCGAGAGTGCTTTTACTGACCAGCAGCACAGTGTGTCCGCTGTTATTGCTGCGATCATTTCTCTCTCTCACCCCCCCCCCCTTCTCTCTGTGTGTGACTGTGCGTATGCGTGCGCGCGCGCGCGTGTGTGTTTGTGTGTGTGTGTGTGTGTGTGTGTGTGTGTGTGCGCGCGTGTGTGTGTGTGTGTGTGTGTGTGTGTGTGTGTGTGTGTGTGGGTGTGAGGGTGTGAGGGTGTTGGTGCGGGTGGGTGTGTATGAGTGTCTCTCTCTTTCTCCCCCCCACTCCTCTCTTCCCCCTCCCTCTCTCTTCTCTCTCTCTCTCTCTCTCTGTCTCTCTCTCTCTCTCTCTCTCTCTCTCTCTCTCTCTCTCTCTCTCTCTCTCTCTCTCTCTCTCTTACTCTCTCTCCCTCCCTCCCCTCTCTCTCCCCCACTCTCTCTCGCTCTCTCTCTCTCTCACTCTCTCTCTCTCTCTCTCTCTTCTCTCTCTCTCTCTCTCTCTCTCTCTCTCTCTCTCTCTCTCTCTCTATCTCTTTCTCTCTCTCCCCCCCCTCTCTCTCTCTCGCTCTTTCTCTCTCTCCCTCCCTCCCCTCTCTCTCTCCCACTCTCTCTCTCTCCCCCTCCCCTCTCTCTCTTCCACTCTCCCACCCACACTCTCTCTCTCTCTCTCTCTCTCTCTCTCTCTCTCTCTCTCTCTCTCTCTCTCTCTCTCTCTCTCCCCCCCCCCCTCTCTCTGTCTCTGCATCGGTGTGCGTGCGTGCTCGCGCGCATGTGTGTGTCTGTGTGTATGTGTGTGTGTGTGTGTGTGTGTGTGTGTGTGTGTGTGTGTGTGTGTGTGTGTGTGTCGTGTTGTGTTGTGTGTTGCTGTCAAGCTGTTATCCTTCTGCACGACTTAAAAGATGTTGTTTTGAAAGTTCTATGCACAACCTGCCAAATAAGCAGATGAATATTTGGAGGAAACCAGCATGATTTGCATAGAATGAATAAGGCTAATATGACTGCAACAGAGCAAAAACCTATACTCCAAGTCTTATAAGATAATTAGATTAGATAATTACAAGATAATTATGTACTAGGGTAATAATACAGTACGTAAATTGGTGAATACAGTAACTGAAATTGTGATGTGAAGGTAGAAATGCAAACCTGTCAGTAATGTCCTGGCTGCCTCTGTCAAGTAAGATGCACCAGCTCCAAAAATACTTTTCCTGCCTGCCTGGCACTGGCTATTAAGATGAGAAAGGGGGAGTTCTTCCCGGCAAGATTCGACCATGGTAGTACCAATGTAATAATGACATAAACTACCGACGCTAAGTTCTATATTTAAAATAAATACCGGTATTACCGGTGATTCTTTAAATATCTACTGGTATTTATTTTAATATAAACACCGTACCGGCCATAATTATGGACCCAAAATTCCCCAAAAATGTATGTTCAAATTCAAGAAATAATGCAATTTAATAGGCAGAGGAATATTATGAGGCCTTCCGGACGGTCTAAATATAAATAATGGTCAGTAATTATGGCTGATACGGTATGTATATGTATATATATATATATATATATATATATATATATATATATATATATATAATGGTCAATAATTACCGCCGGTACGGTATATGTACCGTACCGGCGGTAATTATTGACCATTACCGTACCGTCGCAAAATATTGACCCATATTTTTATTTTGACCCCCCAAAAATTCCCGTTATTTTCCCCTTCCCTGCGGGATTTCAGAATATTTTTAATGTTGACCCCCCATTCCTGGGTCAATATTTTGCGACGGTACGGTATTTATATTTTGACCATGTACTAAGGCCTCAATTCTCCCCTGTCTGGCGGAAATTGCATTATTCTTATTCTTAATTTTGACCATATACTTTTAAAGATGGGAATTTCGGCCAATAATTGTATATAAGGTGTATAAATATAAAATTAATGTAATTGAAGGTTGTACGGTAATTGTAGCCTTGAAATGGTAGTTTACAGGTATAGAAAAATTGTGGGTTGTTATCCCAGTGTTACCGGGATAAACACCATAAGTTGGACAAATTCAGCGCGGTTAGGATAGACTTTTAGGACACTCTTAAGATTAATTTATAATAAAGCTTTATTATAAATTCTGCGCTGATTGCCCGAGTCCCGGGTTCCACCCTGCAACCATGGTTCCACCCTGCAACCACTGGCCACTGGTTGCCAAGCACATATCTCCCCCACCCCTGCGTCCACCCATCTTTTTTGCGCACCCCCAACCCATTCGGTGCCCATGGAATTGTAGCATTTTGTTAGTATGTACCATAAGGGACCCTCCCCCATCCACAGGATTGTATATGCAAACTGTTTTTTAAACTGTTTGAGTTCATTCTCTGGAGTTGTCTCTTTAATGGTTCATGTGATGTTTTCGTTTGGCATGCCAGGTTGGGATATATTCATGAGGGGGTTATATAACCCCCTCATATATGTCGATGTCGTTCTTACCGTTGTTGTTGTATCGTACTTGTGTGTTTGGTCGAGGGTACTGCTGGCAGGGATGACCATGGTACTACACATTAGTTGTAACAACCGTACTGAAACTATTTACCGGTAAACAATAATACTACTTAGAAAAAGGGTAAATTGTGCATGACCCGGCACATGCGGAGAAGATTTCTAGAGGTGATGTAAGCAACACCAAGATTCCCCGTACATACAGGAAGTTTCTTTTCCTCCACCTAGCATAAACAAGCCCTTGAGGAACAGCACAGACAGACAATTGTGCATGTAGTTGTTTCCTTGTTTGTTGTTGGCGACCCCGACATCCACGTGGTCGTGTGCACAGCATCCCCAACAACTTAGCTAGGAAATGGAAGATGGGGGCGGGAGGCCTGAACTCCCACCCCAATACTCCCGGCAGTGTGGCTCCGTGGCCAGAAACTGTTAACCCACCGTTAGAACAGGAGTCCCATACATGCATGCACACCCCCCCCCCCCCCCCCCCCGGATGAGGAATAGTATTAGTAATACTATCTGTTCCGCCTGGATCGTTCGGAGGCTTCGGCCCCGAGCCCTGTGGGTGACAGCCTGTCACTGACAGGGCCCCCGGGCGGCCCCTTCTGGACCCAAGGGTCCGAAACTCCCGGACCTGGCCCGGATCCCCGTACTGGATTCCAGACGCTAGTAAGGAATCCCAACTCGGGAGCTGGAAAACGGTATGGCTCTGGGCTTGCACTGGGACAGGGTTTCTTTCAAGAAAACGCTACATCCACAGGTGAAGTAATCATGGTTGTTCGTGAAATCAAACTTGAAAAAGATTGGGATGAAACGCTTTCGAGTTCCAAGGCGAGTGGGAAGCTGGTACGCTGGCCCCTTTATGGTAGCTGTTACCGTGGTTGGGGGATTAGCTTTGATTTGACTGTAAAGTTGCAGGTGCTGGTCGACTTTTCCGCGGAATGGTGTGGGCCATGCAAAATGATATCTCCAGTCTTTGAGGAGCTGAGTGAGCAATACCCAGACTTCATCTTTTTGAAAGTCGATGTAGATTGTCTTTCGGTAAGTTTTTAAAAGGGCACGTGCCTTCATTTGCATGTTCAACCCCTGTACCGGGTTTTGAACAGGCTCTTTGATTGAACAGGCTGTTGCAGTAAGGGCAGAGATCTCAGCAATGCCTACCTTCCAAGTTTATCAGGACGGAGCGATGGTGGAGCAATTAGTGGGGGCCTCCAAAGAGAGGCTTGGAAGTTTGGTGCTTAAATACGCAGTGTTGGATCCCAACAAAAAACCTGTAGCGGTCTAAAGGAGTTATGAATGAAAAGTGGCAAGACACCGCGTCATCTGAGGACCTTAAGCAAGGGTCTAGCAAACATTATGGTGAGGGCTTGTCCTGCATGTCAATTTCCCATTATTTCTTCAGGGCAAGTTGTGAGTGCTAGGGCTGAAACGATCTTGTAGAGGAAAATTGTCTCTATGGTCTGCTTTGGACGTTTCTACGGTCTGTTTGTAACTCACAGGTAGAGTCGAACAGGGACAGAAAGAATGGCGTGGACTTCATGATGTTCTTAACAAAAGAAACCTAAGGGATTTACAAGTTGTCCTACTGCTCCAGGCACCATAATCCTTGCAGTGTTTGACACGAGGCACAAGCTCTATCCCTGTAAGATTGATCGCACTCTTACAACGCCGTTTCTTTTTTTTTCTGTTTTTACACTTTCTTAACCCTCTTTCTGAAGAGTTTCTCTGCAATTCATGCTGGTGAGGAATCCTAAGCCTCATGCTTGTGTTTGATGAGGATGCAAGCTTGCTGACTTAACATGGTGGATGCCTTTTTTCCTACATTTAAGCGCCCTCGGAATCATGCATGGATGCAGCTTTCACATGTCAACTCAGGGCAGAAGACTCTTTTGCATGACCAGAAGGGTCACGGTTTCTTTGACGTGGATTTGAAGTGAATATCGATGTTCGAGAGCTCAATGCAATGGTCCTGATAATAGTAACCAGCATGGACAGAGTGGCTTAGGCGGACCACCTGCGCATGCGGTGGACTTCTGTTGAGGACTTATTTTTGCTTGTCATGCTTTGGTAATTGTAGTGATACTGTATTTTCCCATGATGCTCGAACACTGGGGTTCTACAGGTTCCAGTTTCTTGTTGTGTGCGTCATGTGCACCTTCCCTGGCTACTTTTTACTGATGATAAAAATCTGAGCCAATCACACAGGTGAGGTCAGGCTAGGAGGTATGCCATAAACCTACGTCAATGAGAGCCGAGTGGTCAAAATAGCATTTACATGTTCCAACTAAGTGTTGCACCTCAAATGACCCTGGGGCGTACCCTTGCTTATGATTCCACTTCTTCCCCATTTTTCTTTTTGTTCTGGCAGAGATCAGGTCATTTGGACCTCAAGTACAGCTGGCTGGTCTAAACAACATTTACATGTTGTACAACCTGTCCCTCTTCTGGGCACACCCCTGCTTTCTCTCCATTCCCTCTTTTCTGTTTCACCTTGTGCTGACAGATGTCGGGACAGTCAGACGTCAACATTTGCACAAAAGTTTGATGTGTTGCTTTTGCACAAAAGTTTGATGTGTTCAAGGGCATGGCCCTTACGCCATCGTTCGCGAACCCTTCAAGTGATCGGAGTTTTTCTGCCACGTCAAGTGCACTCTTTCAGTCCAATTAGGGTTGGATAAGGCTGCAGAATGGGTGGCAGCGTAAAGCCCAAGTCTTAGACTACAATATATCTTATGTGCAAGCAGCCTGATGGCCACCCACAGGGGCAGCTGTAATGAAACTCAAACGATGAAGAACAACATATCCTTTACATACCTTCTATGCAATGATGCTTAATTTGCCATAGGGGCTGCATTATGCAAGCAAAGTTGTCCAATTGCAAAATCCCACATGTAACGGCAGTGGCCTGTTAATTTGCCCCCAAACTCCTTTAGGAGGTCTACACAAGTAGCACCTTTAGGGGGTTGTCCAAGGTAGCACACCCGCTAGCCCCACCAGGCAGGACGTGCTGGAGTTGGCAAAAGGTGCGGTTAGAATAGGCTTCACTCTTAACTTTAAAAGGTGGGGTGGGACGGCTTGACGATGTCAACATGAGGTATCAACAGTGCTGCAACGCAGAAGACAGAGCTCGGCAAGTACTAATGCCACTGCCCAGGGGGGAACAGCTGGTTCCCTTGTAAGGACGCTGCCAAGTGGAGGTGATGACGACATCTTGGGGATTGCAAACAGGATAATGCTGCAAAATTCGTGTCGTATTGCCGTTTAATGGCAGTCGACGGTCGCCTTTGTTAGCCAGGTCCTCTACAACATTAGGAGCACTGGGTTTCACGTTGCCAAATGGACATCAACTTGCGTACTCAAGGTGGCATAGGAAACACGGAGTGAGAGCTCCAGCCTTTAGAATAAAGATGTTGAAAGTTGATGCCTATCCTAACCGCACACCAGCCTTAATCAAGGAAGTGAGGGATGGCATGAATCATGCTGCATGATTGAGAGCACATTGAAGGCTAGCCACTATCGCTTCACCCGTTTAGAAGTGCTCTAGTAGTGCCATATGCTTCGATTTCTTTATGAAATCTCAACGCATTGCGGCACTGCCGCACTGGCAGGTGATGAGCACCAGTTCACCTTTTCGTGCCCTTCGTTAACCTCTGTGCGTGTGTATCACTCACTTTCTTGCCTCGGGAACCTGATGTCGGCAGATGTGATTTCGTAAAAGCTTTGGTGGTGCACTTTCATTGTCAATGAGTGACATGTGTAAGGTTCTCATTTCACAGGCTCGCTTCCATGAGATTGTAGTGGCTGTGTAAATGTACTTTCTTATGGACCAACGTGAATGACAGAAGACCACTTGAAGCAAGAGTTAGCCCCTAACCCACAAGGTCCTTTCTAAACGGCTGTCGCAGCTGCCAAGCCACAAGTTGCCGGCCTGCTGCAGCAGTCACAATGAGACTGAAATGAGAACGAACAAAAGTTTACTCCAAAACTTCCTCTGCAATGATAGCTTGCTTCAGGGAACCTCAGAGCCGTCCCAACAAGGCCATGGGATCTGTGATCAGAACTCCTGCCCCAAAAGAAAACGTGAGAAGCCATTGTTGATATGCCAGATAGCTGTTGAAATGCCAGCAAAACAGCATAGCCTCCCCCCCCCCCCTCCGGTGTTGAAGGGTGGCGAATCGCCACTGGCGACCGTGAGAGGAGAGGAGCAAACAAGGTTTGACATAACGGTTGCGTCCTTCCTTCGACAGGTTGACAGAGGGCTCTGAAGTCTGTACGACGACCGTGTGTGCCAGGAACGGATGTGGAACAGGCTGCTTCGCAAGCAAGTCGCTGCTGATCTCAGTTCAGGACAGCATTGATGCCATCAAGACGGAGTTCACCCTGATGAAAGCTGCCAAAATCTCAAAGGTGCTGTGAATGCGTTGGTGTGCTCGTCTTGTGGTGTGCTTGCGCCCGACATTGGCACCCTCAAAAGGAGAAGCACTGGGAAGCTTGTGCTCCAAGATTGGGGCCTCTCGTCCACAAGAGAGAATTTGTTACTGAAGATCCACAGCGGAAAAGCCTGGGGGTACGGGTGCTGGACAAGGCGACCTAACCAACAAGCCAGAAGCACCAAGTTGTGCGAGGGAGTATGGCACGGCACACTCACAATCCGATCCGGTTGCATCATTTACTAACACTCGATGTTTGTGTGGGCAAACAAGGTTTGCAGAACTGTGCCTGGACGAACAGCCTTTCGTAGGGGCGGGTGGCGCCTTCTTCTTCTGCATCTCCATGTGTAGTGTATGGAGATGAGGAGGCTGGCGGCAGCATTGCTTTGACCTGTGATCCATACAGTTGCTCAGCCTTGAAGTATTTGTAGCGGTTACGACCCGTCCTCCTTGGTTTTGCTCTTGCGAACGCACACTTCATAACCACGGCAATTTATCATGCCTTGCACACGAATGCAACCTTCCGCCTTGTTACAAACAACCATCGAACAGCTTTACTTGCTTTGTGTTCCGTATAAGCAAGACACACACGTGTAGCGCTTGTTACAAGAACATCAATACTCCAACAATGTGACAGTGCACAGTATCTGTGATACGTACAGCTATTTTATTTCGAAGTCTTTGCAGTGGTTTCGGCAGTAACCTATCCGAAGAATTGACCGCATGCAAGGTTGCATACATTCCGTTGAGAACACCACTTCAAAAGCAAGACAATTTTTCGTACCTTGCACGATCCTTCCTGCATTACTGTGAATCTTAAACAACAAAAAAACAAGCATGACACACATTGACACTGATATCATGATCTACGGACTACTCACACACAGCGACAGCTTCGCTTGCTTTGTTTTCCATAGGCAGGAGACAGAGAATGTGCACTTGTTCCAGGATTGTCAGTACTCCAACAATATGACCTCCCTGCTCCAGGCAGCCCACAGATCACTTTTCCGGATTTTATCATACATTAGTGTGGCGTTTCCCTTCTAACGCCTGACTTGACTTCATCACTAATGTCCTTCGTACGTCTCAAGCAATACGGACATATGCCTTAACATACAGAACACCATGAGGAGTGACGTTTGCAGGCCGTAAGGAAATGTGATGTTGATCTGGGCCAGCATCGGGAGGCGCATGCCATGAGCTTGGAAGAGGTTTGCAACCCTGTTGATCCCAATTGGCATTTGTACGTCCGCAAGTGGACGCCTACTAAACATAGAGCGTATATCAGCTCTAAATGGGCCCCATCTACTTTCTGTACACTCGTGCATGCAGCACGATGTGCCCTTTACCGCGCAGTAGCACGATGTGCCCTTTACCTTTGAAAATCCACCTTAATATACGACTCACTTTTTGGCAGGAGATGTGAAGAAGCCCCGGACGTTTTTACGGGAGACTGGAATGTACTGGCTACATTATCTAATTTCAAGAAAAAACTTCCAGAAGTAATATAGTCTCCAATTTCGATGTAGGAAAGCCTGAAACCATAGTGTGGTATAAACAAATACACTGACATAAGGCTAGTATATGTTGAGAAAGGGTGCATAGGGGAACGTAGTGAAATTGCTAGGAACTGAATAAAAATGTGCTAGTTGCAGAAAGGCGTGTCGTGACGTTGACCGTCCGGAGAGGGAGGGACAGGAGCGGGAGTAGGAAGGCGAAGGGGAGAAGATGATTGAAGTAGGGACAAAAATCTATAGCAGGGTATGCGGAAAGAGAGGGGGCTCGGGAAGGGAAGGAAGGGAGGGAGAGGAAGGGAGAGAGTGGGGGGGGGGGCGGGGAGTTAGGGACGGGGAGAGAGTGAGAGAAAGGGGGGGGGCGGGGAGGAAAGGGAGGGAGGGAGGGAGCGAGAGAGGGAGAGAAGGGGAGGGAGAGGGGGGGGGGAGGGAGAGAGAGAGAGAGAGAGAGAGAGAGAGAGAGAGAGAGAGAGAGAGAGAGAGAGAGAGAGAGAGTGAGAGAGAGAGAGAGAGAGAGAGAGAGAGAGACAGGGGGGAGAGAGATGGAAAGAGAGAGAACTCACACACACACAGACAGACACACACACACACACACACACACACACACACACACACACACCACACACACACACAAGAGAGAGAGAGAGAGAGAGAGAGAGAGAGAGAAGAGAGAGAGAGAGAGAGAGAGAGAGAGAGAGAGAGAGAGAGAAGAGAAAAAAAAAGAGAGAGAGAGGGAGAGAGAGAAGAGAAAAGAGAGAAGAGAGGAGAGAAGAGAAGAGAGAGAGAGAGAAGAGAAAAAAAAAAAAAAAAAAAGAGAGAAGAGAGAGGAGAGAGAGAGGGGAGGAGAGAGAGAAAGAGAGAGAGAGAAGA
>KV908364.1:130020-147520 GCA_002005505.1 Botryococcus braunii
CGAGCTTCATTGATCAGGAGCTGCATGCGCTGTACGAAGCCGGTTGCGTTCGGGACCCGTGGGTTGGGGAGGAGCGTGACTGGTAGGTATAGATGATGCCCGCAGCTGGGCATGAATGGTGTAATTCCTGTGCTCTCGTGGTCCGCATTGTTGATAGCAAACTCAGCGCAGGACAAGCAGCTATCCCAGTCGGTTTGGCTGGAGGACACGTACATGCGCAGCATGTCTTCCAGTACCCGGTTGGTCCTTTCTGTCTGGCCATCCGTTTGAGGGTGGTAACCAGTGGACATGCCTTTTTTGGTACCGAGTATCTCGCACAAAGCCTTGATGAAGTGACTTGTGAAGAGTGGATCTCTATCAGACACTATCAACTCGGGACCCCAAGCAACATACGTACCTTTACTCCACCGTCGCTGGCGACGTGGTTGGCACCTCTCGCCGATACCAGACTCAATGCAATGATCCCAGATAATTCACAAATACTCGGGCAAGATTCAAGATTTAAGCGCAAAGGCTCGTAAGAGAATGACCTCACACAGGTGCACACCGTGCTGTATGCACCCTCGAAGGGTGGTGAACCCTCACGTGGCCAATGACCACGTGTTACCCGTACCCTATGGGTGGACGTATCAGGAAGTACGTTACAGGTGGGCCCTCGGGCATCCCTTAATCATTTGGGAAAGGCTCTATGTGTGCAAAAACAGTCACTGAAGAGGGGTTCTCCAAAAGGTATGACTCCCGAAGACAAATGGAAGGGGGCTGGGCCAGAACGCCTGGTGGATTGGGTGAATGTGACCCAGCAGTGACTATGGCATCCATCCAGGAGGACGGTTGATGCTTGCTTGAACCGGTAAAAATGATTTATGTTTGATGCTTTTTGTAATGTCACGGACTTGTGTGTGTAATCTAGACTTGGAGATGGATTTGGACGGAGACTTGCTTGCTTGATTGTCCGCCTTCTTGTTTGTATGGTGGGGACCCCTAATTGACGGTAGATAGGCTGGGGTCTGACAAGAGTGGCGGATGCCCTAGATGGGGTAGGGCCCATCTGTTTCATCCGTGTCTCTTGCTGCTCGGTGACCAAGGACGCTCACAATAAGAGGGGGAACATGTGTGGTGTTTTGGTCCCTATCGACAATGTAGTGCGTGTACACACTGTAGATGTCTCGTATCTGCCCCTGGTGTCGCGAGCAAAGAAAAGTGAAAAAGACGCACGAAGAATTGGCCATGAGGTGGTTGCCGTCTCTTTGCAATTTAATCTTAGTTCTATTTTTCAGGTCCGTGTCCTTGTGCGATCTCACACCAACCAGTCATAAAGACATGGTTGGGAGGGGGAAGAGATAAATGTCACAGTGCCAAGGTTTTACCCCAGGCCCTGCAAGGACAAGCGGTTATACCACCCATGAATCCGTAGAGACCCAGAGACAGAGCAAGCTTATATGGGACATACATCACAGGAAGGTCACCCCTATACCATAGGGAGAAGCATCCAAGTTGAAGGTCGTTTCCACTCGAGTAATTTGATAGGTCACCGTTTGAGAGTAAAAGGATACGAATGTGGGCAGAAACATGATAGCGTTGGCCTGCATATAGAATGAGAGGACGGACAGTTCTGAACCGTTTGCAAAATCCACCAACCTAGTACATCATCCCTTTCCTTCTTGTGCGCATGACGCAAAGCCGTATGAAGGACGGCATTATCTTCCCCACACCTAGGTACCTTCGGGAGGACAACCCTGCTGGGCGTGTCCGTGAACATTGACAAAAAAATTGGCGCATTGATATTGAAGAGAAGCTTGCCGTAGGACCTCGCCATTACTCAGCGCAATATTCCTAATTTTAATAGGGTGTGATACATCATCAGCCGTAGGAATCTTTTCTAGGAGTAGCATCAGTTGAGGAACCCGACGGAGTGGCAAGTGCAATGGCACTCTCCACGACTTCGGAATAACTTTTGTGACCATACCCTTGCAAAATCTCTTGAAGGCATTTCTGAAACGACTTTTTTGCCACGCTTGTGGTTGCATGGGTTGTTTGGGATTTGCATGCCTTGCATTTTTATGCCTTTCACGCTTTTAGGACTCTGCGTTGCACTTTGTGGCACCAGGAGATCCTTTGGTGGTTCCTTGTTATACAATGTGGTTCCATCTGGTGCTTTGGGCCACTTCGCGGCTTCTTTGCGGTGTTTTGTCGTGCTTCGTAGTTCCTTTTGTGGTGCCTTGTGGTTGTTTGGCCAGGTAGTCTTTTGTGGTCCTCCCCCCTCTCTGTCACACACACACACACACACACACACACACACACACACACACACACGCACACAGACACACTCTCTCTCTCTTTCTCTCTCCCTCCCTCTCTCTCTCTCTCTCTGTCTCTCTCTCTCTCTCTCTCTCTCTCTCCCTCTCTCTCTCTCTCTCTCTCTCTCTCTCTCTCTCTCTCTCTCTCTCTCTCTCTCTCTCTCTCTCTCTCTCTCTCTCTCTCTCTCTCTCTCTCTCTCTCCCCCCCCCAAATCCCTCCCTCCCTCCCCGCCTCTCTCCCCCCTCTTCTCCCAACCTCCCAGTTCCCCCCTCCCCACCCCCCCCTCTCTCTTCCTCCCCTTCTCTACTTCTCTTCTCTCCCTCTCCCCCCTCTCTCTTCCCCACCCTCACTCCCTCCCTCCCTCCCCATCCCCACCCTTCCCTCTCTTTATTTCCTCCCCCCTTCTCCCTCTCCCTCCACTTCCCCCCTGTCCTCTCTCGCTCTCCCTTGAGCGATCTCCGTTCCTCTCCATGTCCCACTCTCTCCTCCTCTGTATACAGCTTTCGTGTTCCCGCATGATCTTTCATTGATATCCCCTCATTCTTGTTCCTTTCATGTTTATGTCCTCTTACATACCCCCCCCCCCCCGGTTGGGGTTTTGTCAATCGCCGTTTCAGCATGTGTTATCACCATGTGTGCCTATGGCCCGTGCCTCCCATGTGCAGCATGAGGTTTTTTGGTTCGAAATTAGGATATGCTTCACTTTTCAGCTAAACAACATAAGGATTGGACCAGAACAGACAAGTTGCGGCATTGTCACAGCGCCAGACTGATTTCAGTAAAGTTGCGGGTATGCATGTTAAGGGACAAAGGGGTTAAGGAAGGAGGGGCAAGTCTGGATAGACCTCGTAGATAGAGACCAATTCCCCTACTTGTTTGCCTCCTTGCAGTGCAGATCAGCAACGGCGGTAGTAAAAGTGGGTTTTAATTTACGCACTTTCTTTTACGACAGGGATGTTACAAGGACATCCTCGGGAAGCCCCCAGGGAGAAGGGGCAAATCCTCCTACGTAGCAGCACATTTGACTGCACTCCGAATAAACTTTCGGAACACAATTCTGTCATGTGTACGAGGGGAGGGAGAGGAGAAAGAGAGAGAGGGGGGGGGGGGGAGTGAAACACAATTGTGAGACAACTGTAATAGAAGCACAACAGAGGACACATGTCAGTCAAGGCTCAAGTGCAACGCTTCCTGTTCACTTAACGCATGTGGATCAGCGTTTAGGTGCAACAATGCTCAGTTGATTATAACGAGCAGTTGGATTAAAAGGCCCCAGCCCTGACTGCAGTCCTCGAAAAGGAAGAACGACCAAGAGGTTGCAAGATCACCTACACAGGTTGACAGTGCAATAAGAGCCGGTCTGCTCAATCTAAACTCTACAAAGTAAGAGCACTGCATGTGAGAAATTCTGGAGGATAAGGGCTGTAAGAGAATCCGTTGAAAGACTGAAGATCCCTCAACTGCCTTCTCATTCATTGTCCGCCCAACTCCCGTCCAGGACACTTCGTTCCTCAGTCATACTTGCCGAGCCTAGGAAAGGACTGGGCCCGGCCCTGCTGTCTCTGGTATGCAATAGCTGCAGGTAGGCATAATCGCCCCAGATATCCGCCGATATTGGGCAATTGTGACACTGGCGTCCCTGCTGGAATATATGGTTATAATTACTCCCTCCTACATGGGTATAATTACTCTTTGCAGCACATTTCCCAAAAAGCTCGCTGTGTCTCTCACACACACCCTCCCCCCCCCCCCCCCGCCGGCTCACACATCCACACCCACACACCCGGTCCCTCTGACACCTCCTACACGAACGAACACACACACGCGTGCGCACAAACACAAACCCAAACACACGCACACCCCCCCCCCCCCAAAAAAAACAAACACATGCCAGACACAGTGATAGCACACATGCAAATTTGCATCTCTGACGGGGGGGATGGCGGAAAGCTACTTCCCTCCAAATTTTCAATCACCGAGATGCAGAGAGACATGTCACCCAGATGGATCTATTGATAAAAAGCTACATGACTGGGAGACATTGGACGTACTGGACGCAAAAGTGCTGGATCCTTTAAAAACATACAGCAGACCCTGCCTGATAGCTGCAGGATCACTCCACATCACCATCTGGGAGCAGCAGCACATCATCATCTTGACCCAAGCCTTCAGGGCAATTTGTCACACTCGTGGTTGACTTACAAATCAAATAAAGAAATCATAATGCCACAGCTAGGTCACAGTAGCGGCTGAAGTCGAAGCAACAGCGACCATCCTAACCCTATTCACACTTATTACTGGTTACCAAGGTGGAGCCAACCATCCTACTGTCTTAGTATCCACAAGCACTCGCACATAATTCAACAACATACACCTTCACTGATCTTCAATAGCAAGGCCATTGCTTGGAACCTCATATAGACTTGCAATGCAACTTCAGAGGCCAAAATGCAGGCCACAAGGACAGGCTCCACAATGCCCTCGCTTTCCAAGTTCACCATGCAAGGGGCCACCGCATCAGGTTCTTGACATGGGTAGCTGCTTAACCGCATGCACAGGCTTGCACAGACCTGCCATAACATACTTCCAAACAATAGATGCTGTACATCTCTGAGCAACCAAATTTATGAAAGAATCATCTCATCATAATGAATCAAGGCTAAAACTACATTGTAAACACATTGCCCCTCAACACTCACACAAACACGCATAAACACAGCCTCCACAATGCACAGCGAACTCGACTCACATGTATGTATGCATGCCGCAGCCAGGACACCACATGTTTTGCATTGATACCTCTGCTTGCACGAAACACTCTAGTACAAAACACTTGCCACAAGAATTCGTAACGCACTGAGGCCTAAGTGCTCTCAGCCAACCTGGAGGAACAAACCCATCTTAATCCTAAAGATTACACCGGTGTGTCGAGAACAGCACACTTATTATTGTGACACCCACTTCATCTGTCTCCAGATATTTTGTGCTACACCAAACTCACACCGCAACCATATGTGCATTGATTTGAGCAAGCAGCCTTGCAATACATGTCCTCGCGCTCATGATCCATCAATGGGTCCAGTGGGGCAACCCATGAAGCTGCACAATCCCAAGTTCCCACTTCTACACTTCTTTGAGCAGGCTCTAAGTAGGCTTCAAAACAATGAAACATCTCCTTTCTCTCTTTCTCATGGGCACGTCTTAAGGTCCTGCACTGGGTCTTGTACGAACACACTGATGAAACACACACGTGGAAAGTGGCTAGGGACAGAGACCTAGGCCCATAACAATACTGCCAGCAGAAACCATTTAATGATACCATCACCACCCAGAATATTATCTACTGCAATAACCCAGTATCAGGGTAACACAAAAGAGTGTAGTGGCCAAGAAGCAAACTTTAAAGGAATTACATGTCTTGGAGATGGCAGCAGCTACCTCCTGATCTTTCACCATGCACTCTTCTGTTCCTCAATGTTCAGGTACAATGAGGAGAAATTCAATTACACCCTCCCATAAACCGGCATGCTAATTGCGATACTGAGGGCCACGACTTCCTAGCAGTAATGTCCCAAAGACTAGCTGCGAATCCATAAATGGAACCAACTAGCAAAAGCTCCAAAAAAGACTCCCTGCCCCACTGTCATCTGTGTAAACAGAGGCAAGGCCCATTCGTGCATTCCACGTACTATCAAGGCACCATTCTTGTAGTGCAAGTGGATCAAGCATACCCAGTCGGCTGCGTTGATGCTTCTGGATGTAATGCCCTACGAGGGAGCTCAGCAGGCATGAGTTGCCTAGGGAGTTGAGGTTACCACCCGAGGTACAAGCAAATGAACTCAGGGTATCCATCAGCCTTTGTCCCACATTTTAACATGCAGAATATTCTATCTTGACAGGTTCCGCACGAGGAACTACATTGAAGTGCCAAGCTATTCATACAAAGCACAGCGACCTCGATGATACACAGCAACCTCCACAACCGCAGACTAAGCTCCACCTGTAAAGCACGTGAATTTCTTACCTGGCATTCCTACTGCGGACCATGTTGATTTGGGGGATAATATATGGGACCATAGGTATACCCCATGCCATCTAGTGTAAGATTGTTAGGTCCCTGCTGTTGCAACTGCTGTTGCTGCTGTTGTTGCGACAACACCAGGCTGGACCCGGGTGGTGGAAGTGCACCTGGTTGCATCATGTTGCGGGGAAGATACTGAGGTTGCGGGAATTGACCAGGGAAATACTGGTTTCCATACATTGGATTAGCCATATTTGGCATATTCAACATGTGCTGCTGCTGTATGGTTTGTTGGAGTTGGGTTGAACCCCGATTTTGTTGATGTCGGCCCCAAGAAACTTTCAAACTCTTGCCTCTCAGCTCAAATTGGTTCATCTCACATATGGCTGTCACCTGCACACAAACTCAAGACCTTTTAGTCCTGGCATGGACCAAGCGGCATGAAATAGGAATTGGGTGCTGACTCGTCCCTCCCATGCTCACTCTTGACAGGCTTGACCCTCACCCATAGGTTGGAAGCTTGCTGAACTTTTCTGGTAAATCCCACAAACTTCTGAACACAAAGATTCCTTTATGCACATAAGAATCACAGATTGCAACCCATAGGGCACATGTGCTGAAGCGAAGCCTAATTTTGCTCCAGATGACCAGCGTGCAAAACCAGATGTACCAGAGGCATTATTATGCTCTCACTCCTTGCGCGTAGTTCTGGTGTAATACTCCAACTCATGTTTGGTGTACGTTGCAATCTTTATCTACAAACTTTGAACCAATCTCTGGCAACAAATAGGACAAATTAAGGGGGGGGGGGACAACATTTTAACACGACTTTAAACTCTTATACAGCATGCAAAGACGGACGAACAGGATTCAGGATGTAGGTTCTACCAATAATGCCCAAATTTGTTTGTGGGTAACCCCCAAGAGTACAGACATGCATCAGAGTGCTACTATGCAGAATAACAACTTAGAATTGTGGATGCCAATTTTCAAGCAGCATGCAGCATGGACTGATAAAATTTATAAGCACACATGCACCACACCTTGCATCAGATGCAGAACATGACAGCGGCAAAAGGTTGACTGAAATATCACAGCAAAGGGACATAACAAGCTCTCAGTGCAAACAATGCTAATATATGGAACGCCTGGTCAATGTCAAGACTGGAAAGAAAACTTTGTTTTGACTTCCCATATGACAAAGCAGGACTGCGCCCAGACTACAATGTGTCGTCATCCATAAAAAAAAACATAAAGAAATTGCCCCTAACGTGACCGGCGATGTTTACCGCGCTGTCATGGGTCGTGTATTCCACAAAGCCATAGGCTCCCTTCCTGTAAACCTTTGGTTCTGCCCTGAGATTACCAAATCTCTCAAAAGCATCGCGGAGGTCTTGTTCTGTAACATCAGGCGACAGATTGCCAATGTATACCTGCACATGAGGCAACCTATCAGTGCTGACAAGACACGGCTATCTCACACTCATGCCCTGCAAATTTTCCCTTCACCAAATGTGATTGCCATCAACAACATAAAATGACACGTATTCATATATAGCATGACAATTCTTCCCCGGCGAGTCAATGCTAGACGAGTCACATGATGTGCAGATATAACTGTCAACAAATTCAACACCACATGTTGCCCACTCAATAACTCTAGACAAATTCCAGGATTCCACGGCAGCATGCGGTGCCATTCAGGATAGGCTTCCAATGTGTTCAGAGGTTTTTCCCTGGACCTTCAAACAGTTGGCAATTGCGCACTCCCTTACGATCAAAACATCGGTTCCAGCTTGTAAGTGTTTTCTTTAAATTCTGGCCAGAAAATTGCATTGCCCTTCTAAGACTGACCAGTAGGTTCACAGACACAATTTGGTTGCCCTACTGATTAATTCTTGTGTGGCCACTTGTTATATGGTAAAAATCACACCCCTTTTGACAATGGACAAGACCACCACTCACATTGGTGTTCCTCGGATCCAATTTGCTAATCGTATCTCGATCCACGGCGGCATCGCTTTCTTTATGCATTGCCCACCCGCAGCGAACACGCCGACTGCCGATGAACTCGCCATTCATGGCCTGAATTGCATTGAAAGCTTCCTCCTTGGACCTATGCCCCAAGGCCCTGTCCTGTTTAGGCCTCTTGCCCTGATGACTCCACCCGTCTTGAAACACCTAGATCCGTTGCATGGCTACGTTTTGAAGAAGGCCTGGGCTCTGTGACAACAAATCGGTTGCTAGTGCCACAGCCATAACATCAAAATACACCAGGGACATTGTAGAATCCGACCCACTCCGACGTACTCTACCCGGACAGTCAATGATGGCACATAAAATTACAAAGCATACAAACCCAGCCCTTGTTCCCTCACTTAACTTCTCATCAGCACATGTGCTTTCCTCCCAAGTTGAAAGATGCCAAGGTCATGGTATCAGAAACTACTTAGCAAAACTTAAGGTAAGTTGATTACCCTGAGACTTGAAATGTTACACACCCACGCAAATGGCCATCATCTTTCAAAACAGAAACCCTTGTCGTGATGAGCTGGGGGATAGTTTACCGGAAGGTGACAAATCCATAGCTTTTTGAGCGGTTTGTGGTTTGGTCCCACATGACTCGGGCTTCAAGGCAGCCCGTACATAAGCCTGAGAAGGCCTCCAGGAGCATCCTGTCAATCACCTCTGGGCCCAGATCCCCAACAAAGATTTGATGAACCGGGCCCATTTCTTCAATTCGTTCCCTCTGCATGGCCCAATTGACCCGTATTTCCTGCGCCAGGGAGGAACCGCACCACCAAGAGCACAAGTCAACTTTATGTACCTTGCAATAAAAATCTGCAAAGAAATTAATCAAGTGAACATCATTTACCTCTGCAATGTGAACTACTCATATGATCCAGACAGGCACAATATGTCCTAGAGTTTACCTTCTTGCGGTGATGAAAATAGAGTCCAGACAACACAATACCTTTGGATCTCCACTTGAACACTTGCCGTTCTAAGGCAAATAGGTATATATACCTCTTGCACTTTTAATACTTGACACCCGCCCATTTACGCCCATAAGCATTCGCCAGAAGCTGGAAGCATGGAGGGAACAACAATACTCACAGTTTGAACTCGACACAACGGTCACTTTGCATCATAAAGCCTATGAGGATGAGCAGCGTACTTGGCCGAAAATGGTCCTTCCGTTGAGCGTTACTAAAGCTGCATGGGCGTTCTCTGTGTTGAAGAATCTCACAAACCCATACCCCGAGCTATGCCCAGTGGTCTTATCCTTTATGATTTTCACATCAGCTACCGGCCCAATCTGGGCAAAGATTTCCTGCAAGATTGCTTCTCCTACGTGACTGTGTAGATTACCAACATACAAAGCCACTTTATCTTGGGGATTGATGTGTTGTCCCGAAGGTCCCTGCCTCCCCCCTGGACCGCCATCCTCTCTTCCCTGCATGCGCTAACAATCGCAACCGATGCAGCCGCTGAGCGTTGGGTGACTCAGCTCGGTACCACGATCGTTGAAGAGCATACGCTGGCCAAAAGCAGAGTCAGCCGACTCCCCTTTGTTTTAGCAAGAAATACCTCTGGCAATTGTACAGCTCATCTGCTCCAGCAAGGTAGAGATGCAACGAGTGCAGCACCTATGATGCGTGAACTACTGTACCCTGTCTTCTTCCAGATTCCCTCCAGAATACCACGTCCACAAAAAGTTAAGGTTTATTGAGTCTCTCAAACCCTCCTTCTACGATGACAACTCCCTCAGGATCCCCAAGCGTTTATATCCTCCAAGCCAGATCACAGTTGGCTCGCTCCTGCACCTTAGTCGCTCAGCACTCTTAAACTGAAAAATCGCTTGAGCAAGCGCAGCAGCTGGTACGGTGGTGCTTTAAATTCAGAACCAGCAAGAACGTCGTGGAGTGCCAGGCACCGAAAGCAACGGCCGGCCATTTAAGCTAGGCCGCGTGTGCGGCCCAGCCGAATCCTCAAGCGAACCACTGTCACTGAGCAGCTACTGACCTGTCACGCAAGTTTGAGAATAAGAAGGCTGAAAATTTCGTGGGTACTTCGTTACAACGTCAGCGGCGCAAGTTAACGCCACATCTCCTTTCCAAGCACCTGCAAATCTGCTACGCAAAGAATCAAAAACATTGAAGAGCATCTTTGAACACAGTGAAAAGAAATTGTTTTATTAAACCATTACAAACTCTCCCTAGGAAGCCACTCAAACGTTAGGACCAGTGTCTCGAGCAGCAAACCCCCCGTAATGTTGTCTAGGAGACAAACCCGTTGTACAAAACCAACTTAAGTGCATATTAAGCAACTGTCAAAAATCCGCAAAAATATAGCGTGATTTTAAGGGAAGACGTACACTGATCGTACTACCAGATGTTGTGTTTTCGGGGGAAAAGTCAGGGTTTGAAGGGAGGGTGCTCTACGCTAAGAACTTGATGCTAAAACTCTCATTGATTTCGAAGATATGCCCACAATTGTTGTTGCGAGTGCACAGAAATCCGGCTCCTACGGCTTGTAACAAGGGCCGTTCGATTTGGCGAGGGATTCGAACATCGGGAGGTGGGAATCAGGGAATAAGGGGGTACCGGGTCGAGACCGCCGTAACTCGCTGGTATGTACTACACCTGAGATGCTACACAAGTACCCCTGCCAATTAAAGCGTCGACCTTTAAATTAGAGTTATTGGTGTGTGAAATATATCAAATAATCAATACAAAAGTTCAACGTAAGTACCCCCCCGACGGCACCCTCAGTCTCTGAAGGAAAACAAACTCGGCAGAAAACGCTAGCCTCCCTGTTGTAAAAGGGCTGATCAATGTGGTGACTTGAGCCTTCCACGCGTTGTCTGGGAATGCAGGACGCAGATCTCTACGCTCGGACTGAGAGACACATGTGGGTCAATTTATATTGAAAAGGGAAAACTTTCTAAAGTGTATTCGATACACTTTAACGAGGAAGTTACAAACTGATTGGGGGCGTTGTCTTGTGCCTTATCTCCACCTCGCCACCTTAATTGGGAGGGGACCTTCTCGTCCTAGGTCCGTTGTTGACACAAGGTACTACTGGTTTCTTCCGGACCCTCTCACCAGGGTTAATCCCTTTCCTACCAAAATAGTTGCGCCAGTACCTAGTTTAGGACACAAATTTCAGATATGAGCCCGGGCACAACGATGAAGCTAAGATTTTCCCAGCCACAAAGATTTCATGCACTTTCTCTCAAACACATTGCACATCCGTTGTTGTAAACATTCGAACTCCTTCATTCTCAACTGTCTCCCAGCTGTTTTCGGAAAAATCCTGTCCCATGCATCGAGCCTTACCCCACCTCACCCACACACTTCACCTCTCTTTTTGCTTCACCCCCCCCCCCCCTTCGTGTCGAGGCATCAGAAAGTTTGGATGACGATATCGGCAGAAGGGAAAGGGACGCAGGGTGAGATGCATCCCCCCTTATCCCCTTCTACCTAAACTTCACACTTCCTTTTCTTTTTGAAATGCTGAATCCGCCCTCCCTTCTCAGCCCTCCCTCTACGTCACTCCATCCTATCACCCCTACTGTATCCTGTTGTCTCAACCCATCCACCGTTTGTTCTATGTTAGTCCATACCATCCATGTACATGCGTGCGTTGCCCTGAGGTTCTGTACTCTATATCATTTGGTCTAAGTTGAGTTACCCCTCCCCCTTCTAAAGCCCACCTATCAGTCCTCTTCCATCTTCCTAGTGTTTTGGTGGATTACGTTGATTGAAAACTGGGTATTGCACAAACATTTGTACAAATACCTGAGGTGTTCCATAAGTGTTGAGTTCTGAACATTATTATCGAATGCCTTGTGCTTTAAGTGATCTTCATGTGTACAATATTAAAATATGGGTCCATTGTGAACATAAGGTACCTTGACACACTGTAAAATGTGGACTCTTTCGAACATAAGGTACAATCTGATCTAGATTACGCGTTAGTGTGAAAGGACCGTTAAAGCTGTGATCACCGCACAGTCGAGCAACTGGCTTGGAAAGATAATTGGCACATAGGGATGCTAGTCTTGTTCATTCAGTTGCATGTGTTTAAGAGCAGACAGTCGTCAAGGACTGTAGCTGGAGGAACACAAACTTACGACGTGTCTGCTTGCTTACATGTGCGGTGACGTAGGGTGTGTATTGGTATTGTGTTCATGTTTGGTTGCTTGATTGTGAGTGAACCATCTTAGTGTACAATCCAGCCACCCAAACAGTTAAAGGACGGCAGCTAGATTGAGTATAGGAAGGTACTTGCTTTCAGCCGTCAGGAGCTTATCCGTGTATAGATGGTCATTGACAGATCAATGTGTAACGGAATTGGTTTGGAAAGATGATGGGCACATAAGGATGCTAGTCTTGTTCATTCAGTTGCATGTGTTTAAGAGCAGACAGTCGTCAAGGACTGTAGTTGGAGGAACACAAGCTTACTATAGTAGCTACGTAGCTACTATAGTATACCTGTCTGCTTGCTTACAGGATACGCCGAATGCTCATAACCTAACAATAAGCTTTCGTACGATTCAAGGATTAAAGAGTATGACTCAAGAGCAAATTCATGTACAACATAAAAGATTTGGATAGCTCATGCCATTTCCACCCCTTCTCTTCACAAGTTTAGCTTTACATGTTGCAGGCCTGCAATCACTGTCTTCTAGCTAAGACTCCCCTATGGCCAAATGTGGCTTGTCCACTAAGACTAGGCATGACAAGTCTCCATCTAAGGCATTTTAATCTTTGATCAATAGGGCACAAAACTTTTCAAGCACTTGCATCGGTTGTGCATTACATTGCATTGTGTACCCTTCTAAACTATTGTTTCGTGAACGCGCTGGTGGAATTAGAAGCTCAAAAGACACCCCCTGCATTATGCCAAGATTGCTCTTATTGCTGTCCTGAGACAGGTGTATCCCGTGAGGATACACCCCTGAACAAGCTATTCGACCCATCCGAACGTTCGTGATAGATAGGCCTTCATTAGCATTTAAATTCTGTCGATGTCACAAACCATGGCCCGGCAGCTTTCCTCTATACGGGTGCGACGTTACATAGTACATGTTGAAAGGAATCCATGCGAGTGAGTCACTCAACTTACTTAAGCTTGACATCACGTTCTGCCCGGCCTTGCACTGCTTTTGAGGATACCTTTTGAGCGAGGGCATTAGCACTTGCATCTCGTGGCTGTTCTTCTTGGTACTGTGCTCCTTGAATGGTCCACACTGATCTCTGAAACTGATCTCTGTGTTGTCCAGGTCATCCTCCTCCCAGTACTTTATTTTCTCCTCTATATAGAAACCTTCCCCTGATCTCGATAAGTATCGACCTGTAATGATTGGCAGGACTGCTAACTAGACTGCTAGCGCTAGACGGGCTGCATTTACTGAAGCTCGTGTGCCAACCTCAGCAAAGGGTCCTCTTTGTCCCCGATTCTGTAATGACTCAGCGGAATTTCATGGGCAGGAAGGGAGCAAGGAACGAAGGGGGACCCGAGGTCCGCGACTTGTGGCAAGCAAGAGTTTACAAGAACCACCCCACCACACAGCTTACCCTTGTGGTTTCTCCAATTGATTCCTCTCGTGCTAACTCTCTCGGCAGGGGTGTACCTAATCACGGGACGCCAACGATTCTCACACGAACCATGGACGACTTATGTGTCTACGCCTTCGTGGGTGCCATAGATCGTCCACTCACTAGCGTGCGAACGGTGACAACGATTGTCATCAAACACACGCATTGACGGAGTGCCAACTATGCATGGCGTAAGCAACCAACACCGAAGGAAGGTGCTACTCTCGTTCGAGCGGCTAACCACGTGGCTCCCACGGGCGTGCAGTATGGCGTCAAAGGGCGTCTCCCGCAAATGTCCCGAAATGCTCGGAAATCCTCGCATTCCGCTACAGATTCCCCTATTTCGCAGTCCAACAACAGTGGACACACGTTGGTGCACCTTGATAGGTCCGCACGGGAAATGACACATACCAGCAAAATGAATAAGGTCTAGCAAAGAAAGCCGTGATTCATTTCTTTGATGCTGTACCAGTTCCTAGGGGAGGTTTGTCGAGTAATAAATTCATGTCCACTATGGACCCTACATACTATCCTACATGTGGACTCTAAAGCCTCAGCCATCTCCAACCACCCTAGTCATCGGTGACGACATGTACCTTGTAACATCGTTGGGCACAAGGTCAGTAGTCATCACATGAATAAGAGTTCAACAATCATCCCGTGACAAGGGGAGGCCCATATTTTCTTTTTGGTCAGGGGGAATACCCAGACAGGGGCAACTCATGGGAGCCCGGATCCAACTTTGCGCATCATCGGAGACCTGTCCCACGTTATCAGCATACACAGCGAGGAATGGTTGAAGTGATCATTGTGGTCATGACCTAGACACCCACCTCGACCAGGCAGGCAAGCCTCCGAGGTCTCCCCCGGCACCGCCGGGGGGGGGGGGGGGAGCCACTGCCACTTTACTTAATGGTCAGCATCGAAGTCGTGCCACTGCCATAAAGTAACCCTGTACCGGGTGCATTGACTCGGACACTCAAAGCGCTTTTAATGTCCACAATGGGCACAAGCAGATGGGGCATCCAACGCATGTCAGTACTGCATTCCCGGGCCCGGTCATGCGTTGCGGCAACGCATTACCGGGAATGCAGCCCTGCGTCAATGAGCACTGTTTCACTGGCCAGTGACCCTCCTTGGAGGGTTTCATCACCCAACGGTCCTTGGCCAGGAGGTGGTCCTTGGCCCGCAGATGCCATATCCCCACGCTATTCCTAAGAGCAGCTCGTTGCAGTAATGGGTGTTAGCAGAGTCATAAGCTTGTATGACATGGGAGCGGTCCAGACGAGTCGAGCCTCGTCATCTGAACCATCTAGATGGGTAGTTGTTGTTGTATGTGTAGGTGGCAGACGTATCAGTTAGCTCGTCCGTGTGCACGAAGAGAGAGACGTATCCTATCGAACGAAACACTCCCAGTGTCAATGCAAGATCTAATACAGTAACGCACTGTCCATTAGACCTTCCCCGCTGCAATCTCCTTGGCACCCTTGGCCACAGCAGCCCTTATCAGGAGTTTACTTGCGCAATATATCAGGAGTTTTACTTGCGCTCTTGTTGCTGTTATAAACACAGTAAGGGCTTCTGTACGCAAGGGGTGTGTACGAGGAAGCGGGCGTTGTGGAGTGTTTCGCATGCGAAACACTCCACAACGCCCGCTTCCTCGTATACGTACACACCCCTTGCGTACGTACACACCCCTCGTACGTACACACCCCTTGCGTACAGAAGCCCTTACTGTGTTTATAACAGCAACAATACAAGCTTCACTTTCCAGTGTTTGTTCACAAAGCAGTCGTTACTGAAGTGCAACAGAACACTGATTAACAGATACAAGCTCGCAGAAGCGGATATGAGTATGTGCACATCTAGCGACTCATTACATTGTTTGAATCTGTTTACCTGTCGAATGAAACACTCCCAATGTCAATGCAAGATCTAATACAGTAACGCACTGTCCATTAGATCTACCTGCACAGCCAGTCCATTTCGTAACCGAGTGTTCGTTACGAGGTACAATAGCACGTGACATATCCAGGACCTATAGGACCTAGCTAGGGCGTTATATCAGCGTCGTTATCCGTCTGAAGGTAAATCATACGTGGCCACCATGGAGGAGGCAAGCAATTGCAAGCTTAAGCAATGCAATGATTCGAGTAGTCATTCAATTCATTAATGTTGACCGGTCGACCGTTCCGTCTCCGTCTGCTTGATAACTCCAATCCAGCTAGTGAGATCTTACACTTTCTTAATGGGGCTTGGGCCACAGGTTTAATCTGGTACCACCACCGGTGGCTTTTGGAGTTCAATGCAGTAAGGCACTCGCACCCTTGCACCCAATTTGTTCGCTTTCGACAATCTATCTGTTGACATATGACGTGTCCGCTCATAGGTTATGGACTCGAGAGATGAGAGAATCTTCTTGCCTATTTTATATTCACTTATTGTACAATTGTGTACGGCCCCTTTTGGGCTGCTTTCTAGAATGATCGGGTGGATAATGCGTTAACGTTCCATGATTTGGAACCACCTGAACTTGCACATATTCCGACGTCCCCAATTTGCCAATCTGTGGCTATGAACCTTCGAGAAGTTTCTCGACGTTACTCTTTACTTTCGGCTGAAGCTGGCAACATATATAAGGCGGTTGCTCTCGAGTCAGAAATCAGTCTTTGCTGAAACATGACTCCTGTGCTTTGGTATGCTCCTTTGAGTCGCACAGATTTCAACCGCTCACCAACTTAGTGCAAGCTTGGTCGCAGGGTCACGGAGTTTTATTCTCCATTGTTATTTTATATTTTCTAAAACCCTATATTTTGATAAAACTATCAAATTCAGTACACTCTGTACTAGTACTAGTATTTGTAGCGCTGGAAGCGCTAACGAAAGGAAGAGATAGGGAACCATCGGTATTGGACTTAGGTGTAAGGCCATATGCCATCTTACACTGGTGGGCTGTCCCCGTGGCCACGATAGATGAGTGATATCCCCCTGTATATGTATATCCATTCCCTCTCTAGCCTTGGGCTTGGTTCCAAACCCAAGGCTAGAGAGGAAATGGATATACATGTACGTACAAGACTTCGGGGACTGTAAGGTACACCAGATGGGTAAGGTCCCGACATCACATGTAATAGGTGTTTTGGTCCCTAGCGGTTTGGTAGCGCGTGTACGCGTTGTAGGTGTCTCGAATGTGCCCCTAATGTCGCGAGCATAAGAAGAACGATAAGAAGACACATAGAAGATAGAGCATGAGGTGGATGCCGTCTGTTTGTAGCAGACTATTAATGCTATTTCTTGGTCTCCGTGCCATTGTGTGATTTTCCCTGTTACATTTCTGGTATCGGCGATCGGTTGCCGATCGTCTGATTGTAGTCGACCTTTGTGCGTTTTGTTTTGTCTTTCCGTTTCAATCATGGGTAAACTTCGTCTTTTTGAGCCTTCTTTGATGACTTTTCACCATTGGGTTGGGGTTGCTGAGTCGTATTTCACGCTCAACAAAACCGCGGAGGAAAATAAGGTCCATACGGCGGTTCAGCGGCTTAGTGCCGGGCCGACCAAAACATGGTTATCTTTT
>KV908364.1:152520-285020 GCA_002005505.1 Botryococcus braunii
AGTTTTTCACCGGCTTCAAAGCCCCACACAAGGACTTGGGGAAAGTGTGCACACCCCAAATTCCGCATGCGTATGACGCGGTGGGGACAACAGTGGGGACAACGCCTGTGAAAAAGAGCCGAATCAGGATCCCAATTGAGACCGCAAAATCAAGACTACCATATCGCTGTTGTATTGAGGACCACGCCCCCCACATCTTCCCTCGTAAATGCATTTACGGTATTCATATGACCAAATGTTTTGCACACCTGCCACTGAAGAAATGACGATCCCTAGGTGGCGACAGTGTGTAACCCCTTTTAGGGGCGCCCCCTTATATGTGCATGCATGCACATATAGTATGGTTGACTGGCAAGGTGTTGTGTTAATTAATTTTATGCCTTTCCCTCAGAGGAGTAATAATGGCAAGTCTCCGTATGAAGACAATACCAATTAGGAAAGAGAGGCAGAACCCTGAGTTCTGCCAGGCAATACATGCATTTGAACGAAGACTATCATAACGCAAGTTACAGACACGTTTGTAGAAAGGAGGCATATGGGGCAAGCACGGATAGGGAAGGCACTTGGTTGGAACTATAGTGGCACTCCGGGTGTCTATCAATCAGTTGCTAACCAGTCCTTGACTTGTATATGTCCGTGCCTACTTAACAACGCACAAGTAGGAGGACATCGTCTAACACCCTCCGTGCCGCCACCATGCAGGTGACTTAATCCTTATTGTATTCCTGGATTTAGCACTCAGATGAACATTGTTAGAACATGTTAGACATATAGAGTTGAGTTTAGCTCATCGGACAAAGTAATGAACACGACCTGGGTGAGAGCAGGTTAGGCGTGTTTGAACTGCGTCACCTTGTTAGGAGAGATGAGAGATATTGTAACACTTGGTTGGAACTATAGTGGCACTCCGGGTGTCTATCAATCAGTTGCTAACCAGTCCTTGACTTGTATATGTCCGTGCCTACTTAACAACGCACAAGTAGGAGGACATCGTCTAACACCCTCCGTGCCGCCACCATGCAGGATACGCCAAGCCCAGAATATTTCAGGTTATGGGCCCACGGGCTCGGATGCTGAGAGTGGGTGGCGCCTAAATCGGAGCTCACTAGACTGTGAATGGCGAAGAAGCGGACAAAGCAAACAGCCAGGAAGACCACCAACCTCAACGTTCCAGCGCGCTTGAGATCAGGACCTCCGTCATACAACGAACTAATCAGAGAAGGAGGACAACGTGGAGACCGCAATCCTGACGAGAGAGCCTTTATCGTCAAAGACTACATCTTTCACCTTCACGTTGGCTGTCCGTTAGCTCAACCCACCTGGTTCAGAAGTAAGATCTTGCTGCTACCTTGCGAGTACTGGAGTTATAAGACAACTGGGGAATTATGACTTCCAAGAAGAAAGGATCATCAGCTAGTGGAGCATCAACGTCAAGCAGTGAACCAGCCTCATCCACACCCATCAGAGAACCGTGTACTCCCAGCACCTCAAGAGGCAGCGGAGATGAGCTGCCCAAGATTATCCCAACAAATGTCAAGGTACACATAAAACTGAAGGAACGGGGGACAAATATTATTGTTTGGAAGAATGCATTTTTGGCAGCAAATGAGTCAAAAGGGTCTTTGCCTGCCATCCTGGAGGCTATGCCTGGTACAGCACATGACGCAGCCGCAATGTTACTGATTTATGAGTCAGTCCCAGAGGAATGGCTGGGACCTCTGTCTAATCTGCCCTCTGCTTATGATGCATATGAGTTCATCTGCAGAAAGTTTATTGGTGGATATAATATCGAGGCCAATGCAGATTGGCTCCAAGAAATGAGCCAGGGAATGAAACATGACGAGACGATTTCGCAATATGTCAACAGAATGATCAACCTGAAGGCATGCCTTGACAGGAACAACCATGCTCTACTGGATGCACACGTTGCAACCCAGATTGTGCAGGGCTTGCCTGATGCAGCTAAAGAGCCAGGAATGATCACAACTGCTGCAGCACAACCCCTGGAGAAGCTGGCTGGACTTCTGCGCAACACAGCAGCTGCAGTGGGTTTTGATGAATATGCTCCTCGCCAACCAAGGGTTTTGGCTCTTGGACAAGGCTCCAGTGGAGCCAATACCCCACCAGCTGCCAGTGCAGTCCATCAGCAGGCCCAACCAACTGTCTCTGAGGCCAAGTCCGAGACTAAGGGCATCTGCAACTACTGCAATAAGAAGGGGCATTACTGGAGGGACTGTCGAAAGAGGAAGCGGGACGAGGAGACCCAACGGAACGTAGTGGCAGCGGTCCAACAATTGCAGGGAATGTGGCCACAGGGACCTCCACATATGGGTGGCCCACACCCTCCTGCAGCCCAGCTGGCGCACCCTGGACTGGATGCCTTTCCGGCATGGTTCCAACCCCCAGCTCCCCCACCTCCACCACCTGGAGGTATGCCATACATAATTTCCCTCAACATCCTGAAGACTCCTGTCAGAAATTCGTCTCTGCAATCCTGGCTGGTGGACAGTGGAGCATCTGTACATCTGGTGAATGATGTGACCCTACTACATAATCCAACTGTGCATGCCAAACCCATCCCATTACATCTGGCCACTTCAGATGCCACTGGAGGAATTGTAGCATCAGGCTCTGTCTGCATCCTCAGTCGAGTGGGAGTTCCCCTGTGGATACATCATGTTCAGTGTGTTCCTTCTGCAACCTCAAACATACTGTCAGTATCTGCAGCATTGCGGGATGGGGCAGTCTTTCGCACAGATGATGTTGGAGCGTTCACTGAAGTCTGTGGTCCAAACAGCTGGAGGTCTCGGATCAGTGCAGAGAAAGGGCTATTTTATATTCATCAAGTTGTAGCTCTGAGTCCCAGTGTTAACCACAGAAGAATTTCAGCTGCTGTGAAGTCCAAAACCCCCACCCAAAACTCACACAACTGTGCCAGACGATACCTCTGGCATAGCAGAATGGGACATCCAGGTGAAACATGGATGCAGCGCCTAACCAATGAGGACCTGGTCTCGGGACTTGATACATCCCTATGTCCCTGCTCCAATTGTCCAGTCTACTGTGAAGCATGTATTGAGGGAAAGACGTCTCGGCCTCCATTTGGAATAAGCAGTAGACCAGCTGTTGAACCACTTGACAGAGTACATATTGACACTGTGGGCCCCATTTTTCCTGCTGCAGTAACTGGTGAACGTTACTGGGTGACTGCTTTGGATGAGTCATCTCAGTTAAAGGCGGTCCTGCCTGTGAAGTCCAAAGATGCCATCAGTGCTGCTGTGAGGGACCTCATTCTATACTGGCAGACCCAGAAGAAAACCAAAGTGAAGTGTGTCCGGTGTGACCGTGGAACTGAATTTCTGAATGCCACGTTCAAAGAATTTTGTGCATCCCAGGGGACTAAATTGGAGACCTCAGCTCCTTACACCCCGCAACAGAATGGAGCGGCTGAAAGAGCCAATCGCACCCTCAAGGAACGTACCAGGACTCTTCTGGCTTTTGCAGCTGCCAGTCCAACGTTGTGGAAGGAGGCCCTGGAAACTGCATGCACCCTACTGAACATGGGTCCCAGTACCGGGAGGGACCGCACGCCATCAGAATTATTTTTTGGCTACAAACCAAATGTAACCCCACTGCGTACCTGGGGTTGCTTGGCCTTTGTGCACATTCCTGATGTCCAGCGCTCTGTGTTTTCCCCTAAAACTGTGCCAGGGATGCTTACTGGTTACTCAGCCTCCTCCAAAGCCTATCGGATCTATGTGGGAGGGGGTATCTGGAAGGAGAGCAGAGATGTGGTTTTCGTGGAGCACCTCAGGGGAGCCTCTCGGGTTGGCATGAGCGTTTCCTCAACACAGTCTACAGAGTTTCTGTGTCCTGAGCCCTCTGCAAGTGACACTCCCCCAGTCTTTCCCGGCACCTCCCCTGGCACAACCAACATCAGCCTTGAGACAGATCTTGATGACCCACACAGTGAGCCTGAGTACCTGCCAGCCTCCAGCAACCTCCCCACACAGCCTGTCACAGGACCCCCCAGTGAGGCTGAGCCCGAGCCTGAATCCAGAAGACTGTGTGACCCAGTGGAGATGGATCAAACCCTGGAGGCAGTACAGGACTTAGCCAGAGGAGTGAGACAGGACTCCCACCTTCGACCGCAGATGGAGCGAGCCCAGGAGGTCCTCAGACCAACTAGGTCTGATTGCCGCAACCACCAATTGGATGGCCTGACCCGGGCTCAACGACACGAACAACGCACTGCCGCCAAAGACCTCCTGCTGCCACAGGAGAAGGGAGAGAGCAGAGAGCGAGAGGGGTTGACTGAATGTGACTCTCTGTCACAGGGACCAGGGGAAGTGCAGCTAGAGGGTGATTCACATGAGGGGCATGAATTGCATGTGAGTGCAGTGAGGGGGGCAGCTACATGCAAAGCTGCAAATGGTCCCGGGGAGCTGAGCAGTATGGGTGGGTCTTGTTCAGTGATTGAGAGAAATGTAAGAGATGTGACCATGCAGAGTTCTTCTGGCAACCCGTCCAGTCAGAGCACTCCTGGACGGGACTGTGGTGGCAGCCACCGGTCAGAGGAAGCATCATATGCTTTCTCTGCACCAGCCAAACATGATTGTGAGCGGGAGACAGGATCTGCATCCTTGACTCCATGTAAGGGACGAGAGGAGGAGGTGAATCAGGAGCACATACATTGTGGAGACAGACCAAATTACAAGTGCTCACTGAGAGGTACCTGTGCCTGGGAGAGTGATGTCAGAGATGTGAGGTCACTCCCAACAGTGACATGCAGTCGGTCTGAGAGGCATGTGGATCACATAAATCAGGGGAAGTATGCAGACACTCTGCCATATCCCGATGTTGCTTGTGAGAGACCTGAAGAGTCTGAACTCTTGCAGGCATGTCAGAGTGTGTCTGAGGAGGTGAATCGGAAGTCTGGACAATGTGAAGGGATTCCAAATTACAAAGACTGTCCGAGAGGTACCTGTGCATGGGAGGATGATGTGAGGGATGAGCAGAGTAACTTGTGCAAAGCCAAGTGTGAGTCCAAGCGAGAGCGTGCTATGAGAGAGCATTCTACTTCTACTGGAGAGCCTGTGATGTGTAACTCAGCGAGTGTCAGTGGAAGAGTAGTGGGTTCTGGACAAAGTGAGAGAAAATCAGGCAATTCAGAGGAAAAGCACACAGGTGTCAGATTTGGGAAAATTCACGTTCCCTCTAATTTGAGAGAAGCACAGATGTCTCCCCAGTGGGAATACTGGAAGGCAGCTATGCAGGAAGAGCAAAATTCTCTAGATACTCATGAGGTCATGGAGTATGTTCCGAGACCTCGTGGACATAAGGTTATTCCAGTTCACTGGATATTTTCAGTGAAAATGGATGCACATGGCAATGTTGTGAGATTCAAGGCCAGATTAGTGGCACAGGGATGCAGACAAATCCCTGGAGTGGATGTGATGGAGGTCTTTGCTCCTACTAGTAGCTATGGAGCTAGAAGAGCTCTGCTTGCTGTTGCTGCAAGAGAGGGCTGTGAAATTCATCAGGTGGACGTTAAGACCGCCTTTCTGAATGGTGAGCTCGAGGAGGAAGTATATGTAACGCAACCTCCTGGCTTTGAGAATGGTGATAAGAATATTGTGTGCCGATTGAGAAAGGCGTTGTATGGCCTGAAGCAGGCTCCACGTGCCTGGCACAAAACCCTGAATGACAAACTTGAAGTCATGGGGTATGAGGTGTGCAAGAGTGATGCGGGAGTGTATGTGAGATGCTCTACTGATGGAGGAAAGTCCTATGTGCTGATCTATGTTGATGATCTTCTGATAGTTTCCAAGGGCATGTCAGAAATCGAGAGAGTGAAGGGACTTCTCAAGAAAGAATTCACCATCCATGATCTTGGGGAAGTGAAGGATTTCTTGGGATGTCAAGTGATGAGAGATAGAGATAAAGGGCTGATCACCCTGAGTTGCATCCCTAAAATCGATGCACTTGTAGAGAAATTTGGCTTGGATCTTGAGTCAGTGGGACCTGATACTCCCATGACAAAAGATTTAGTAATGTCCCAAAGGCCTGCACCGAGAGATGGGAGCGACAGCATTGGTGCTGGCAGTCCACTACCTCCAGGTCACCGTTACTGTGAGTTAGTAGGGTCTCTTCTGTATATAGCCAACACCACACGTCCCGATATAGCTCAGGCAATAGGTGTATTGTCTCGTTATCGCATATCTCCCACCACAGCACATTGGAATGAAGCCATCCGTGTGTTGAAGTATCTGAAAGGAACCCGAGATTTGGTTCTAACTCTCGGAGGGGGGGAGATAGAGCTAGAAGGCTATGTGGATGCCGACTATGGAGGTGATCAGGATCATCGCTTCTCTACCACTGGCTTTGTCCTCACTGTGTTTGGAGGAGCAGTAGTGTGGGGAAGTAAAAAGCAATCTGCTGTTGCCACTTCAACAGTGGAGGCTGAATTCATGGCAGCAAGTGCTGTTGTGAAGGAAGCAAATTGGCTGAGAGGTTTCCTGGAGGAAATTGGAGTGTTACCGTGGATAGTGAAGATTCATTGTGACAACCAAGGGTGTATAAACCACCTGAGGAATCCGGTGTACTCCAAACACACAAAGCATATTGCAATTAGCTGTCATTTCGCACGTGAAGCTATTGCAAAGGGGCAGGTTGAATTCAGGTACATTCAATCTGCTAGAAATGTGGCTGACATTTTTACCAAACCACTAGTTAGACAAGTGTTTCTGGGACATCGTAACTCACTGGGACTGGCCAAGTTTCTGTGAGGTAAAGGCAAGGGGAAGTGTTGTGTTAATTAATTTTATGCCTTTCCCTCAGAGGAGTAATAATGGCAAGTCTCCGTATGAAGACAATACCAATTAGGAAAGAGAGGCAGAACCCTGAGTTCTGCCAGGCAATACATGCATTTGAACGAAGACTATCATAACGCAAGTTACAGACACGTTTGTAGAAAGGAGGCATATGGGGCAAGCACGGATAGGGAAGGCACTTGGTTGGAACTATAGTGGCACTCCGGGTGTCTATCAATCAGTTGCTAACCAGTCCTTGACTTGTATATGTCCGTGCCTACTTAACAACGCACAAGTAGGAGGACATCGTCTAACACCCTCCGTGCCGCCACCATGCAGGTGACTTAATCCTTATTGTATTCCTGGATTTAGCACTCAGATGAACATTGTTAGAACATGTTAGACATATAGAGTTGAGTTTAGCTCATCGGACAAAGTAATGAACACGACCTGGGTGAGAGCAGGTTAGGCGTGTTTGAACTGCGTCACCTTGTTAGGAGAGATGAGAGATATTGTAACACTTGGTTGGAACTATAGTGGCACTCCGGGTGTCTATCAATCAGTTGCTAACCAGTCCTTGACTTGTATATGTCCGTGCCTACTTAACAACGCACAAGTAGGAGGACATCGTCTAACACCCTCCGTGCCGCCACCATGCAGGATACGCCAAGCCCAGAATATTTCACAAGGTCTAATGCCCCCTGAGGAAACACCGTTGCGAGGCACTTACTATCTTGTATTTCCATAAGGTCAATGCACAGCCTGTAGTAGACACTGCATTTCCATCCAAGTGGTGGCCAGTAACTTGAAATCATCTGCATACCCTAGAATGGGTACGTGACGTCTTAGGTGGGGGAAGATGTTGAGCGGCACGGATCGGGCGTGGGAACACCGATCCGGCTCGAGTACATAACTGGGCGATTAATCGTACAAATACCTTAAAGCTATGTACTTTTAGCCGATCGGTTAGAACCCCGACTCTGGGTCGAGGCGCTCGGGGGTTCGATCCCCCGGCACAACATGAAGGGATATTCTGTTATGCGTTGGGTCAGTTTCATTATTGCGGCCGCTGTGGGTCGCCAGCTGACCGCTCGCGGAGTTTGACTTATAGCTTGACATATTTGGGTTTGGGTCCTTGAACATGGGGCTGGTCTTTTTACCTCACTCTTGTAAACGACGACGAAGTTAGTCAGAAACTTAAGACAGAGGTCTGACGTCAAGCGAAAGGTCACCCGGGAGTGAAGATTCCTACCCCTCGTCGATTGAAACACCATACCCTGTAACAGGTATCTGTTGTCTGATACGCTTGAGTACGACATGTACATGCTGTTTACATCTTTGCTATGGACAGGTGTTAGCTAACACCTATTGGTTATGGGCAATCGGCAACAGCTACAGCAGCAGGCAAAGCATTGACAACAAACGTAGTCCGTTCCAAATGCCGACAAGGGCTGCCTCTGGCTGCTGGATATATGCAACAACTCAGGAACAAGTAATAGGACCCGAAATGCTGAGGCCTTGTGCATGCAGTTCGCACTTAGCACGAAGTGTACTTGAGAGAAAGATGCCCTTGTAACCGAAGTGTAGATCGGACGTATGCGCACTAATCAGGATACAGGCATCAGTTCACCCCTTATTAGTCCGACCGGTTCTTCTGAGACATTTCGTTAAGATCCACTCCGGAGGATCCTGAAACGGCCTAGCTTTCTCTTTGCCATTCTTGCATGACAACTGCTTTGATATCTGTGCATGCGTGCAAAAGATCGCGGCATGGTGTCGATGGGCTGCTTTATATGCTTCTGTGTGGTTTCCTATACTTGGTGTGTTCTGCTGACCCAGCTCACCGGTTATGATGAAAGAGGCCTTTGTGTTCTGACGCAAATTTCTGTCCAATAAGTATAACCTAAAGGGTGTACAGACTACCAATGCTATGAGTATTCCAACGGACCATATACATGTTCTAGTATTCCGATGGAACTCTTCCGCTGTTCCGCTATTCCTTTGGAAACCTAAATCCGAAACCTTAAATGCTATCCACTAATGAAGAAATCCAAAAATTACTAATGAACTTGGAACTGGCAGAAGAACAGAAAAGTGGGCGTTCCAGAAATCCTATGTTCCGTTGGCATATTATGGTTTTAAGCTTAAAATATAATGAGACATGTTGCATGGCGCCGGTTGGCGATGAGCACCATTGCATGTTAACACCCTATGTTGGACCCAGAACGTCGTTGTGTCTGTCATTTCGAAATGAAATCATTGCCTAAGGCACTCGATCTTTGCAAATAACTGTGTGGCAGAAGGAGCACAAGCTCGTCATCTGCTTCCATTCAAATGTAAATGTATTTTCCAAAGTAAATTTACTTTGCAAAATTGTTTGAACCCTGGAGCGTGCGTATGCGTGCTTCCTCAGTTCAACCCGTCATAAGATAGCATCATAGTACTATGGCACTAGTGGCCCTTAATTGACCAACATTTATCACGCGCTCTGAGACTCATCCCATTTCATTATGAGTACTCGTGCAGTGGTGCTGCCACCTTGCAAGTTGCCCAATTGGGCATGCATGCCATATGGGATAAGGGAGCACCACTGCATTTGGTGTACTACTAATAGCTTATATCTGTTTCACCCCCACTACTACGTCTGCTGCTTCCACGTATTCCTTCCACGTTTGTCCATGCTGCACCAGTTGATGTTGAAACTTGTTACCTCGGCAATCATGTACGGCTATGCTTCACACGATCCCACTCAGAAGGAAAGTGAAATATATCAGTCAGAGACACCCTGTGCGTAACTGTCACGTGGATCCAAATCAGCGTGCCCGCGGGTATAGGGCCAAACTCAAAGGAAGGAAAGAGGAAGATGGGGGCGAGAGCCCGAAACTCCCACCCCGACAATCCCGGGAGTGTGACCCATGGGTGTGACCTATTTCCCTCCCCCCAGCATGACTAGTAAGAAATACCCGGGAACCCAGAAAGAGCAGGTCAGATTGGGCCCAGACCTACGGTTACCTACCCCTAACCCCCCACCCCTCTAGAATTATATAAAACCCTCTGTCTGACGAGCTAACAACCCTGTACAGTTCTGAGCGTGGCGTTTCCTGTATGACCCGGCACGAGGGTGTTTAGCCCGGCGACACTCTTGTTGTGTGTCGAGTAACAAGCAGTGTTGACTGTGAATAAGATGACTTGACTGGCAACAGTGAAGTAGCAAACACCCGAAGTGCTTTTGATGTCCCAATCAAGTGTCTCATTCCTTCGAGCCAGGAGCATATAGCCTTTCGAGCAAACCGTGTCCGATCACCTCATCCTCCCTTATTAACGTACAATTGGTCTAGATTGGTTCTGGCAGAACTCCTAGGTTCTGCCACCTATTACTCATTCTAATAAATGTTCTCACTGGTAATTGGAACTGATCTGGCCACTATTACTCTTCTGAGGGAAAGGCACCAAAATATTCTATCACTATTATAACACTTCCCCTTGCCTTTTCCTCACAAAAACTTGGCCAAACCCAGAGCCTCACGATGTCCTTGAAATACCTGCCTTGTCAAAGGCTTTGTGAATATATCTGCCACATTCCTTGCAGAAGGAACGTATTTCACATCAACTTGACCCAATGCAATAGCTTCCCGCGCAAAGTGGAAGCTGATAGCGATGTGCTTAGTATGCTTAGAGAACACTGGATTTCTGAGATGATTGATGCATCCCTGATTATCACAGTGAATTTTGACAATCCATGGAGAAATCCCAATTTCCTCAAGGAATCCCTTCATCCAATTGGCCTCTTTGACAGCTGCACTTGCTGCCATGAACTCAGCTTCTACAGTGGATGTGGCAACTGCAGACTGCTTCTTGCTCCCCCAAACTACAGCTCCACCAAACACTCTGATGACATACCCTGTAGTGGAAAATCGATGATCTTGATCCCCACCATAATCTGCATCAACAAAACCCTCTAGCTCTGTGTCCTTCCCTCCAAGGACCAAAACGAGATCTCTGGTTACCTTCAGATATTTCAACACTCTGATGGCTTCATTCCAGTGAGCAGTAGTAGGGGTAATCCTATACCTGGAAAGCACTCCCACCGCCTGTGAAATATCAGGCCTAGTGGTATTTGCAATGTACAACAGTGACCCAATGTAATATTCTTGCAAAGGATGGCCGTGCACCGACGAAAGTGCTAGTATGGTCCGAACACCATACCATATACTGTGCGAGCCTACGAGGCTACACCCAGTACCAATGTACCGCCCGGCACGTGCGGGGACGAGCCCCGGCACCGTCTGCCTACCGGCGCGCTACATTCTCCCCCTCCTAGGTGACCAAGCTCCTGCGAGGTCCTAAGAGGAGATGTCTAGAGAGTTGCTTTTATGCCTTATGTGAGAAGACACCCTAGAGAATCGCTTCAACGCCTCGTGGAACTTGTAGCGCAACCATCAGCCAAAGGCCGTCATCATATGGTCACTCCCCTATGGGGTACACAGCTCTCACCTCCCAACGTAAGCCTCATCTCTCTTTCTCTTCTCACTATCCAGCGTAAGCTTCCTCTCTCCCTCTCTCCTCCCCCCAAAGACACGTTGCCCACCACGAGGCCCACGTGGTGAACGGGTCTATGGACCAATGCCAGGCAAGGAGCAGAGGCAACTGGGCCAGGCAGACAAAAGAAGTGTCTAATGTGCCGCAACACAAAAGAACAAATCCTTCATTAAGCAATGATGGAAGCAAAACCAGCATGCAAAGCTCATTCCACATTCATGGCATTTTCCAACGGCCCCATAAATGCACTACTAAGCCAACCGAGCACTAAAAGAGCCTTTCAAAATAGAAAGCATGTTCAGCTCCATGCTACTCGGCGCCAATCAACAAAGCAAGACCTCGTCATATCCGTGTAAGATCGGCATCCGGAAAAGTTGACACTTTACCATCGAAATCCCAACGATATGCTTGAAACACCAAAGCTTCATTAAGGCAATGCAAGTTGAAAACATTTGCAAAGGATTAGCAACCCAAAGCAAGCCAAATGAGGGGAAGCGTACACTCACCATCGTGAAGTGCCACCGTCCTCCCCCACCGTCCTCACGGAAACGGCAGAGCCAAACGTCATTAGAAAGATTACAGAAAAATCCGAACTTTCTTGCTTGGATCCACACACCAAGCTGGACGTCGACCCTCGCAGGCCACAACCATCCCCGTCATCGGATCTTATATGGGTGCGAAGAATAGATTCTCCCAACCAAAGTCCATGAACTAGATACCAAGGTGTTGTTGATCCTTCGATCTAGTGGGAAACAACCCAAATAGAACGACAGGCAGCAACGAAGACACACTTAAGCATCTACACCATCCGTAAGACACACTTAAGCGTCAAGCAGGATCAACAACCAACATCGCAAGTCCACCGACTTGGATATGGGCCACCAAAATGTAATATTCTTGCAAAGGATGGCCGTGCACCGACGAAAGTGCTAGTATGGTCCGAACACCATACCATATACTGTGCGAGCCTACGAGGCTACACCCAGTACCAATGTACCGCCCGGCACGTGCGGGGACGAGCCCCGGCACCGTCTGCCTACCGGCGCGCTACACCCAACCAGTTCACAGTACCTGTGTCCTGGTGGAAGTGGGCTTCCAGCACCAATGCTGTCACTGTTGTCCTTGGACATAGGTCGCTGTGTGGCTACAAAATCTTTGGTCATAGGGGTGTCAGGCCCCACAGACTCCAGATCCAGCCCAAATTTCTCAACCAATGCATCAATCTTAGGGATGCAGCTTAATGAAATCAGCCCTTTTTCCCTATCTCTCATCACTTGACAGCCCAGGAAATCTTTTACCTCTCCTAAATCATGGATGGTGAACTCTTGCTTGAGTAACCCCTTCACTCTCTCAATCTCTCCCATTCCCTTGGAAACTATCAGTAGATCATCTACATAAATCAACACAAATGACTTTCCTCCATCGACTGAGCACTTCACATAGACCCCAGCATCACTCTTGCACACTTCATAGCCCATGGTATGCAGCTTCTCATTAAGGGTCTTATGCCATGCCCTTGGAGCTTGCTTCAGGCCATACAATGCCTTCTTCAAGCGACACACTGTGTTCCCATCCCCATTTTCAAACCCAGGAGGTTGTGTGACATACACCTCCTCCTCTAATTCTCCATTCAGGAAAGCAGTCTTGACATCCACCTGGTGAATTTCAAGACCCTCTTGTGCAGCCACTGACAGTAAGGCTCTCCTGGATCCATAACTGCTAGTTGGTGCAAAGACTTCCATGACATCTACTCCAGGAATTTGCCTGCATCCTTGAGCTACCAGCCTGGCCTTGAACCTCAGCTATAGTGGCAAAGGAAGAGAGAGAGAGACGAGACACCAGTCAGGTTAGAGCATTCAGCGGAATCTGTTACAAGCCGGTCAGCACCGGGACTTCCTTCGACGCCAAGACGCGTGCCACTTTCCAGAACCTTCATTTCAGGACCCGGCAGCTTCCTGCCCAAAATCCTACACATTTCAGGACCTGGCAGCTTCCTGCCGTTACATCAGCACATTGCCATGGGCATCCATTTTCACTGAAAAGATCCAATGGACTGGAATTACTTTTTGTTGTGTTAATTAATTTTATGCCTTTCCCTCAGAGGAGTAATAATGGCAAGTCTCCGTATGAAGACAATACCAATTAGGAAAGAGAGGCAGAACCCTGAGTTCTGCCAGGCAATACATGCATTTGAACGAAGACTATCATAACGCAAGTTACAGACACGTTTGTAGAAAGGAGGCATATGGGGCAAGCACGGATAGGGAAGGCACTTGGTTGGAACTATAGTGGCACTCCGGGTGTCTATCAATCAGTTGCTAACCAGTCCTTGACTTGTATATGTCCGTGCCTACTTAACAACGCACAAGTAGGAGGACATCGTCTAACACCCTCCGTGCCGCCACCATGCAGGTGACTTAATCCTTATTGTATTCCTGGATTTAGCACTCAGATGAACATTGTTAGAACATGTTAGACATATAGAGTTGAGTTTAGCTCATCGGACAAAGTAATGAACACGACCTGGGTGAGAGCAGGTTAGGCGTGTTTGAACTGCGTCACCTTGTTAGGAGAGATGAGAGATATTGTAACACTTGGTTGGAACTATAGTGGCACTCCGGGTGTCTATCAATCAGTTGCTAACCAGTCCTTGACTTGTATATGTCCGTGCCTACTTAACAACGCACAAGTAGGAGGACATCGTCTAACACCCTCCGTGCCGCCACCATGCAGGATACGCCAAGCCCAGAATATTTCAGGTTATGGGCCCACGGGCTCGGATGCTGAGAGTGGGTGGCGCCTAAATCGGAGCTCACTAGACTGTGAATGGCGAAGAAGCGGACAAAGCAAACAGCCAGGAAGACCACCAACCTCAACGTTCCAGCGCGCTTGAGATCAGGACCTCCGTCATACAACGAACTAATCAGAGAAGGAGGACAACGTGGAGACCGCAATCCTGACGAGAGAGCCTTTATCGTCAAAGACTACATCTTTCACCTTCACGTTGGCTGTCCGTTAGCTCAACCCACCTGGTTCAGAAGTAAGATCTTGCTGCTACCTTGCGAGTACTGGAGTTATAAGACAACTGGGGAATTATGACTTCCAAGAAGAAAGGATCATCAGCTAGTGGAGCATCAACGTCAAGCAGTGAACCAGCCTCATCCACACCCATCAGAGAACCGTGTACTCCCAGCACCTCAAGAGGCAGCGGAGATGAGCTGCCCAAGATTATCCCAACAAATGTCAAGGTACACATAAAACTGAAGGAACGGGGGACAAATATTATTGTTTGGAAGAATGCATTTTTGGCAGCAAATGAGTCAAAAGGGTCTTTGCCTGCCATCCTGGAGGCTATGCCTGGTACAGCACATGACGCAGCCGCAATGTTACTGATTTATGAGTCAGTCCCAGAGGAATGGCTGGGACCTCTGTCTAATCTGCCCTCTGCTTATGATGCATATGAGTTCATCTGCAGAAAGTTTATTGGTGGATATAATATCGAGGCCAATGCAGATTGGCTCCAAGAAATGAGCCAGGGAATGAAACATGACGAGACGATTTCGCAATATGTCAACAGAATGATCAACCTGAAGGCATGCCTTGACAGGAACAACCATGCTCTACTGGATGCACACGTTGCAACCCAGATTGTGCAGGGCTTGCCTGATGCAGCTAAAGAGCCAGGAATGATCACAACTGCTGCAGCACAACCCCTGGAGAAGCTGGCTGGACTTCTGCGCAACACAGCAGCTGCAGTGGGTTTTGATGAATATGCTCCTCGCCAACCAAGGGTTTTGGCTCTTGGACAAGGCTCCAGTGGAGCCAATACCCCACCAGCTGCCAGTGCAGTCCATCAGCAGGCCCAACCAACTGTCTCTGAGGCCAAGTCCGAGACTAAGGGCATCTGCAACTACTGCAATAAGAAGGGGCATTACTGGAGGGACTGTCGAAAGAGGAAGCGGGACGAGGAGACCCAACGGAACGTAGTGGCAGCGGTCCAACAATTGCAGGGAATGTGGCCACAGGGACCTCCACATATGGGTGGCCCACACCCTCCTGCAGCCCAGCTGGCGCACCCTGGACTGGATGCCTTTCCGGCATGGTTCCAACCCCCAGCTCCCCCACCTCCACCACCTGGAGGTATGCCATACATAATTTCCCTCAACATCCTGAAGACTCCTGTCAGAAATTCGTCTCTGCAATCCTGGCTGGTGGACAGTGGAGCATCTGTACATCTGGTGAATGATGTGACCCTACTACATAATCCAACTGTGCATGCCAAACCCATCCCATTACATCTGGCCACTTCAGATGCCACTGGAGGAATTGTAGCATCAGGCTCTGTCTGCATCCTCAGTCGAGTGGGAGTTCCCCTGTGGATACATCATGTTCAGTGTGTTCCTTCTGCAACCTCAAACATACTGTCAGTATCTGCAGCATTGCGGGATGGGGCAGTCTTTCGCACAGATGATGTTGGAGCGTTCACTGAAGTCTGTGGTCCAAACAGCTGGAGGTCTCGGATCAGTGCAGAGAAAGGGCTATTTTATATTCATCAAGTTGTAGCTCTGAGTCCCAGTGTTAACCACAGAAGAATTTCAGCTGCTGTGAAGTCCAAAACCCCCACCCAAAACTCACACAACTGTGCCAGACGATACCTCTGGCATAGCAGAATGGGACATCCAGGTGAAACATGGATGCAGCGCCTAACCAATGAGGACCTGGTCTCGGGACTTGATACATCCCTATGTCCCTGCTCCAATTGTCCAGTCTACTGTGAAGCATGTATTGAGGGAAAGACGTCTCGGCCTCCATTTGGAATAAGCAGTAGACCAGCTGTTGAACCACTTGACAGAGTACATATTGACACTGTGGGCCCCATTTTTCCTGCTGCAGTAACTGGTGAACGTTACTGGGTGACTGCTTTGGATGAGTCATCTCAGTTAAAGGCGGTCCTGCCTGTGAAGTCCAAAGATGCCATCAGTGCTGCTGTGAGGGACCTCATTCTATACTGGCAGACCCAGAAGAAAACCAAAGTGAAGTGTGTCCGGTGTGACCGTGGAACTGAATTTCTGAATGCCACGTTCAAAGAATTTTGTGCATCCCAGGGGACTAAATTGGAGACCTCAGCTCCTTACACCCCGCAACAGAATGGAGCGGCTGAAAGAGCCAATCGCACCCTCAAGGAACGTACCAGGACTCTTCTGGCTTTTGCAGCTGCCAGTCCAACGTTGTGGAAGGAGGCCCTGGAAACTGCATGCACCCTACTGAACATGGGTCCCAGTACCGGGAGGGACCGCACGCCATCAGAATTATTTTTTGGCTACAAACCAAATGTAACCCCACTGCGTACCTGGGGTTGCTTGGCCTTTGTGCACATTCCTGATGTCCAGCGCTCTGTGTTTTCCCCTAAAACTGTGCCAGGGATGCTTACTGGTTACTCAGCCTCCTCCAAAGCCTATCGGATCTATGTGGGAGGGGGTATCTGGAAGGAGAGCAGAGATGTGGTTTTCGTGGAGCACCTCAGGGGAGCCTCTCGGGTTGGCATGAGCGTTTCCTCAACACAGTCTACAGAGTTTCTGTGTCCTGAGCCCTCTGCAAGTGACACTCCCCCAGTCTTTCCCGGCACCTCCCCTGGCACAACCAACATCAGCCTTGAGACAGATCTTGATGACCCACACAGTGAGCCTGAGTACCTGCCAGCCTCCAGCAACCTCCCCACACAGCCTGTCACAGGACCCCCCAGTGAGGCTGAGCCCGAGCCTGAATCCAGAAGACTGTGTGACCCAGTGGAGATGGATCAAACCCTGGAGGCAGTACAGGACTTAGCCAGAGGAGTGAGACAGGACTCCCACCTTCGACCGCAGATGGAGCGAGCCCAGGAGGTCCTCAGACCAACTAGGTCTGATTGCCGCAACCACCAATTGGATGGCCTGACCCGGGCTCAACGACACGAACAACGCACTGCCGCCAAAGACCTCCTGCTGCCACAGGAGAAGGGAGAGAGCAGAGAGCGAGAGGGGTTGACTGAATGTGACTCTCTGTCACAGGGACCAGGGGAAGTGCAGCTAGAGGGTGATTCACATGAGGGGCATGAATTGCATGTGAGTGCAGTGAGGGGGGCAGCTACATGCAAAGCTGCAAATGGTCCCGGGGAGCTGAGCAGTATGGGTGGGTCTTGTTCAGTGACTGAGAGAAATGTAAGAGATGTGACCATGCAGAGTTCTTCTGGCAACCCGTCCAGTCAGAGCACTCCTGGACGGGACTGTGGTGGCAGCCACCGGTCAGAGGAAGCATCATATGCTTTCTCTGCACCAGCCAAACATGATTGTGAGCGGGAGACAGGATCTGCATCCTTGACTCCATGTAAGGGACGAGAGGAGGAGGTGAATCAGGAGCACAGACATTGTGGAGACAGACCAAATTACAAGTGCTCACTGAGAGGTACCTGTGCCTGGGAGAGTGATGTCAGAGATGTGAGGTCACTCCCAACAGTGACATGCAGTCGGTCTGAGAGGCATGTGGATCACATAAATCAGGGGAAGTATGCAGACACTCTGCCATATCCCGATGTTGCTTGTGAGAGACCTGAAGAGTCTGAACTCTTGCAGGCATGTCAGAGTGTGTCTGAGGAGGTGAATCGGAAGTCTGGACAATGTGAAGGGATTCCAAATTACAAAGACTGTCCGAGAGGTACCTGTGCATGGGAGGATGATGTGAGGGATGAGCAGAGTAACTTGTGCAAAGCCAAGTGTGAGTCCAAGCGAGAGCGTGCTATGAGAGAGCATTCTACTTCTACTGGAGAGCCTGTGATGTGTAACTCAGCGAGTGTCAGTGGAAGAGTAGTGGGTTCTGGACAAAGTGAGAGAAAATCAGGCAATTCAGAGGAAAAGCACACAGGTGTCAGATTTGGGAAAATTCACGTTCCCTCTAATTTGAGAGAAGCACAGATGTCTCCCCAGTGGGAATACTGGAAGGCAGCTATGCAGGAAGAGCAAAATTCTCTAGATACTCATGAGGTCATGGAGTATGTTCCGAGACCTCGTGGACATAAGGTTATTCCAGTTCACTGGATATTTTCAGTGAAAATGGATGCACATGGCAATGTTGTGAGATTCAAGGCCAGATTAGTGGCACAGGGATGCAGACAAATCCCTGGAGTGGATGTGATGGAGGTCTTTGCTCCTACTAGTAGCTATGGAGCTAGAAGAGCTCTGCTTGCTGTTGCTGCAAGAGAGGGCTGTGAAATTCATCAGGTGGACGTTAAGACCGCCTTTCTGAATGGTGAGCTCGAGGAGGAAGTATATGTAACGCAACCTCCTGGCTTTGAGAATGGTGATAAGAATATTGTGTGCCGATTGAGAAAGGCGTTGTATGGCCTGAAGCAGGCTCCACGTGCCTGGCACAAAACCCTGAATGACAAACTTGAAGTCATGGGGTATGAGGTGTGCAAGAGTGATGCGGGAGTGTATGTGAGATGCTCTACTGATGGAGGAAAGTCCTATGTGCTGATCTATGTTGATGATCTTCTGATAGTTTCCAAGGGCATGTCAGAAATCGAGAGAGTGAAGGGACTTCTCAAGAAAGAATTCACCATCCATGATCTTGGGGAAGTGAAGGATTTCTTGGGATGTCAAGTGATGAGAGATAGAGATAAAGGGCTGATCACCCTGAGTTGCATCCCTAAAATCGATGCACTTGTAGAGAAATTTGGCTTGGATCTTGAGTCAGTGGGACCTGATACTCCCATGACAAAAGATTTCGTAATGTCCCAAAGGCCTGCACCGAGAGATGGGAGCGACAGCATTGGTGCTGGCAGTCCACTACCTCCAGGTCACCGTTACTGTGAGTTAGTAGGGTCTCTTCTGTATATAGCCAACACCACACGTCCCGATATAGCTCAGGCAGTAGGTGTATTGTCTCGTTATCGCATATCTCCCACCACAGCACATTGGAATGAAGCCATCCGTGTGTTGAAGTATCTGAAAGGAACCCGAGATTTGGTTCTAACTCTCGGAGGGGGGGAGATAGAGCTAGAAGGCTATGTGGATGCCGACTATGGAGGTGATCAGGATCATCGCTTCTCTACCACTGGCTTTGTCCTCACTGTGTTTGGAGGAGCAGTAGTGTGGGGAAGTAAAAAGCAATCTGCTGTTGCCACTTCAACAGTGGAGGCTGAATTCATGGCAGCAAGTGCTGTTGTGAAGGAAGCAAATTGGCTGAGAGGTTTCCTGGAGGAAATTGGAGTGTTACCGTGGATAGTGAAGATTCATTGTGACAACCAAGGGTGTATAAACCACCTGAGGAATCCGGTGTACTCCAAACACACAAAGCATATTGCAATTAGCTGTCATTTCGCACGTGAAGCTATTGCAAAGGGGCAGGTTGAATTCAAGTACATTCAATCTGCTAGAAATGTGGCTGACATTTTTACCAAACCACTAGTTAGACAAGTGTTTCTGGGACATCGTAACTCACTGGGACTGGCCAAGTTTCTGTGAGGTAAAGGCAAGGGGAAGTGTTGTGTTAATTAATTTTATGCCTTTCCCTCAGAGGAGTAATAATGGCAAGTCTCCGTATGAAGACAATACCAATTAGGAAAGAGAGGCAGAACCCTGAGTTCTGCCAGGCAATACATGCATTTGAACGAAGACTATCATAACGCAAGTTACAGACACGTTTGTAGAAAGGAGGCATATGGGGCAAGCACGGATAGGGAAGGCACTTGGTTGGAACTATAGTGGCACTCCGGGTGTCTATCAATCAGTTGCTAACCAGTCCTTGACTTGTATATGTCCGTGCCTACTTAACAACGCACAAGTAGGAGGACATCGTCTAACACCCTCCGTGCCGCCACCATGCAGGTGACTTAATCCTTATTGTATTCCTGGATTTAGCACTCAGATGAACATTGTTAGAACATGTTAGACATATAGAGTTGAGTTTAGCTCATCGGACAAAGTAATGAACACGACCTGGGTGAGAGCAGGTTAGGCGTGTTTGAACTGCGTCACCTTGTTAGGAGAGATGAGAGATATTGTAACACTTGGTTGGAACTATAGTGGCACTCCGGGTGTCTATCAATCAGTTGCTAACCAGTCCTTGACTTGTATATGTCCGTGCCTACTTAACAACGCACAAGTAGGAGGACATCGTCTAACACCCTCCGTGCCGCCACCATGCAGGATACGCCAAGCCCAGAATATTTCACTTTTTGACCACGAGGTCAAGGGACATACTCCATGACCTCGTGGGCATCCAGAGAATTCTGCTCTTCTTGCATAGCAGCCTTCCAATATTCCCACTGAGGGGACTTCTGTGCCTCCCTCAAGCTGGAAGGCACACTAATCTTCCAAAACCGTACCCCTGTGTGCTTCCCCTGATCTGGCTTGCTCTCACTCTCTCTTTCACCCACTACTCTTTCGCTGACTGACGCTACACTGCACCAGGGTGCGGTTTGTGAGGGGTCTGACTTTCCTCGCTGCTCTCTCTCTCTCTTAGACTCACAGTTCGCCCTTTCGAGCTTACTGCTTCGCACTCTCACATCATCCTCCCAGACACAGGTATCTCTCGGAAAGCTCTTGTAATTGGGCAAATTCTCACACTGTCCAAGCTTCCGATTCACCTCCTCATCCACACTCTTACATGACTGACGTGCTTCAGCCTCGTCAGAGCTCTCACAGGCAATTGAACCACTCTGCACAGCTTGGACACTTGGTCTGTCTTGGTGCTGTGCCCATGTGTCTCTCTCTCTCTCTGTCTGCTCCCTGCCAAACATGAGCGCTGGGGCGCAGGCCCAGCAGCACACTCATAAGCATAGCCCACACTTGTGTGGCTGGCACCACATTGTCTTTGGGCATTACAGACAGAGCTCACATCTCTAACAATTTCCTCAGGTACTGAACAGGTCCCACCCAGGCAACTCAGCTCACTTGGACCATCTTCAGTCTGATCAGAGACTGTCCCCCTCTCATCGCTCACATGTGATGCAGGTCTCTCAGGATCCTGACCTTTTTCCTGCACTTCCCCTGGTCCCTGTGACTCGGTGTCACATTCAATCAACCCCACTCGCTCACAGCTCTCTCCCTTCTCCTGTGCCAGCAGGAGCTCGCGAGCAGCAGTGCGATGCTCATAACGTTGTGATCTTGTCAATCCATCCGGCGGCTGGCCTTCGTTGTCAGGCCGCGGATCTCGGAGTGTCTTCTGTGCTCGCCCCAAACACCGTTGATGTTCTCCACTGTCGGGATTCCCTCTTGCCATTCGATGAAGAGTCTCCAACATGCCGGACTGGTCCAGGTCCAGCGGATGAGTTCCTCCCGGTGATCCAGTGGCAAGATCTGAGGCACCTTCCTCCGGGAGGCACTTCCCCTGACAGCCAGGCTCGGTTGCAGCCTCGTCAGGGGCTTCTGGGAGGGTGCTGTCAGGTCTGTTGCTGGAGCAGGGTATGCTGATCGTGCCATCTTGAGTGTGGGGTCGGATGTGACCAGTAGGAAGTTCACTGTCCCGCTGCTGGAGGTGCAGACCTTCAGGATATGAAAACATCTGTGGCTGTCCAGGCAGAATGTGTATTCCCACTCTGGAGGCCCCCCGAATGTGCTCCACAAATTCCACATCTCTGCTCTCCCGCCAGACCCCTCCTCCTAGATAGATTCGAAATGCCTTGGACACTGGCGAATATCCAGTGAACATCCCGGGCACTGCCTTGGGTGCAAATACACCCCTCTGCTGGTCTGGGAGTCGAGCCAGGAGCATATAGCCTTTCGAGCAAACCGTGTCCGATCACCTCATCCTCCCTTATTAACGTACAATTGGTCTAGATTGGTTCTGGCAGAACTCCTAGGTTCTGCCACCTATTACTCATTCTAATAAATGTTCTCACTGGTAATTGGAACTGATCTGGCCACTATTACTCTTCTGAGGGAAAGGCACCAAAATATTCTATCACTATTATAACAAACCCCCACAGCACAAACAACCCCCACAGCCCAACGAAGGGTGAAAGTGTGAAGTTTATTGTTTGTATTGCCGTACCTGGCACTGAAGGTGTGAGGGGACCTATAGGAGCAGATGGGGCCCTCATCTAGCCCCATCCCGTGTACATGCATGCAAGAAGCTGTGGTGTGGCTGGGTCATAGGAACACGATAAGGTGGGTTAATTAAGTTATAACTGCACTAGGGTGTCCACGGGAAATGCACATTGGGCTGAGGCATATGAAAGTTACTGTTGTCTGTGATCACAGACAACAGTAACTCATGAGAAATGTATCAATATAGAAGGTAATCCGGAAACACCGAACCCAAAGGAGGGTAGCACGGCCAACCCGGACTGGTAACTATGTAGTCTGCGAGCTACCTAGCGAACTTTGGGCGATCCCGGAGTCCGGGATCGCCCACCGTGGGCCACAGTCCGGGAGTCCCGGACCGGGTCCCGGACCGGGACCCGGACTGTGGCCCACCAGTGACCCACGGTCCGTGGGTCACTGGCCGATCACGTGGCTGTGGGTAGGTAATACTGATGAGGGCACTAGTTCGGGTTACCACTGCATGACCGACCTATGATCAAGTACTTTGAAGCAGGACCACCGTGCTGCATATGCAGGGAGGAAGATGCAGTATTGTTATTTGCTACAGCTTTTTTTGCCGATAAGGTGGAATTTTGCCCAGGTCCGACAGTCATAGCGTGCAAAAGTATACAGTACCGAAGAATCTGATTCATCAGCTACTTGTGCCAGGAAGCACCGTTGTGGGTCATTTGCATAATAAAATGGATTATCTCTCTTTGATTGTGCGTGTATGTTGACGTCAGTCAGCGTGATGGAAAATTAATTACCTTATCCTTCTGCATCCAATAAGTTTATACTTTGTGGAGAGGTCCTTTGTTGCTGTGCCTCCTACCTTGGTCATCGACGCTGTGTGCGAACGACCGTCAAGCCTGCCGTTCAAGTAGTCAGGCAGAAATGGGGGAAGTGGCCAACCGCGATGAGGCTTTAAAATGTTTACAAATCGCGGAGTCAGCTCTTCACCTTGGAGACTTAGATAAAGCTCAACGCTTTGCTGATAAGGCTATGAAGCTTTTCCCTAGTGAAGCAGTACGGACCCCTGATACAAGTAGCACGTATGCATGATGATTGCTGACATACTTATGCCCTGCTGGACATAAGTGGTGAAGGGGTAACCTATCAGCCTCTGATTGCAATTGAAATTAAGCACATACTTGTTTTGACTAAATGCATGGACAGGGCATTCTTTAGCACTTGCCTTGAACAATAAGTAGAGTTCCTGTGTGGTGAGGTCAAGGCCAATTTCATTGTAGAAATTACGTTCAATTGGTTGCAATCGTACCATGCATTGTACCGGCGCATGCTGGAAAGGGAGAGCCAAAGCACGTTGATGCAGCCTTTCCAGTAGGTTCCCGGGTAATAAGCTTAGTGTGTAGAGGACAAAGGGTTGTTAACACATAGTTTGGGATGCAGGCGGGTATGATTTTACGAGTCATCCAAGGGAGGCGCAGCACTGCGGACGGTCCGTCATCTTCCAGGCCTTCACCAGCAAGTCCCTCTGCTTCTGAAGCAGTACGAGTAAACAGGGCACAATCGTCTGGACAGAATGGGCAGGAAGACCGGTCAACTCCGGAGATGAGGGACCTGGTATGTTGTTTTTCTGCACACGCTATGGCTAAAGCTCTGCATGATAGTATTTGGCCTTTACGATGTACTTCCATTGGTCACAGGGCTTTGGAATTCAGACAAAAGAAACTTGAGTCAATGCTTCACACCTGATTGGACAAAGTAGCGTAGGTGATCATTGGAAGTGAAAGAGTGATGCCTGGGATGATGTAGGTGAGGACAATCCTCGGAACTCGTGATTACTACGCCATCTTGGGTATAAGGAGAGATGCTGGGCTCGATGACATAAAGCGTGCATATAGAAAGCTGGCCATGAAGCTTCATCCTGACAAGAATAAAGCTCGGGGGGCTGAAGAGGCCTTCAAAGGTGATTGAGCTGCCCATGTCTTTGTCGCACATGCAGCTTTTGAACTTCTTGACAAAGTTATTGCGTCCTAATGTGTGCGTGAGAATCTATGCCTTCTCAACCGACCCTTTCAGACCTAATTTGTCACGTGGCACCTACAGGTTTAGGAGGCAGATGGGGTGAAAGAAAGCTAGAGCATAAGCTGGCACGCCCTTTGCAACATGCAGCACCTGGGTGTTGGGAACCTAAAACCTTTAAAGAATAGTTCACGGGACCATCTTTCTCTGTCAGAATGTAAGTTTGATGTTTGTGACGCTGTGTTATGTGGATGGTTCACAGCTGTGAGCAAGGCATTCTCATGCCTGTCAAACCCAGACCAGAGGGAAGGTTATGACCGCTTTGGAGAAGAGGGTCCGCCAACACGCATGCGTGCAAATGGACCTCCGCCCGGATTCGCTGAGTTTGATGCAGACCAGGTGTTCAACATGTTCTTCAACGGTGGTCTACGGCCAGGGTAGGCCTTCTTATGAGCATTTTTTTCATTTATGAGCATCTTTTTAGACACAGGCAGTATGTCATACTCCTAACTCTTATTCCGTCCCCATCCCCAACACACACACACACACACACACGCACACGCACACACACACACACACACGCACGGTCCCGTACAGGTCTGCACACACAGGCATCCGCACCTATTGCAAATCGGTTGACATATTTGTGAATTCTTTTTTGTTCCGGGCAGAGCTACTCGGATTAGAACAAACAAAGATTAGAACAAACAGAAATGACTTCTCATGAGGGGACGAAAGTAATGACCACTTTCTTTATCTATCTCTCATCCCCCTTCACTCTCTCCCTCTTCCCCCCTTTGCTTTGTCCCTGTCTCTCGCTCGTCCATGCTCGCTCCCTGGCGCATGTGCACGCATGCACTCTCTCTCTCTCTCTCTCTCTCTCTCTCTCTCTCTCTCTCTCTCTCTCTCTCTCTCTCTCTCTCTCTCTCTCTCTCCCTCTCTCTCTCTCTCTCTCTCTCTCTCTCTCTCTGTCTCACACACACACAGACACACACACACACACACACACACACACACACACACACACACACACACACACACACACACACACACACACACACACACTCTCTCTCTCTCTCTGCAACGCATGCATGCCTTTGAGGGCAGGAAAGGGGGGCCTAGGTCGAGCAGTTCTGGGTAGTGGTCAGAGAGGGAGAAAGGGGTTGGGGTTGGGAGCATTAATGGAGAAAGGGAGAGGGCAGGAGCGTGTAGTGGGGGTTAGGGAGAGGGCAGGAGCTTCAGTGGGGGTTCAGTGGTCAGAGAGAAAGGGTTGAGGTTGGGAAGGGAGACGGAAGAAGCAGGTGCCCCTGGGAGGGGAGGGGGGGCACGAGAAGTCACAGGCAGGGCTGGTGATGCGGTATGATGGTCTGATGCAGGGGCATGCATTTTCACGGACATTTCCCTGGAGGACGACGGGCAGGCACCCAAGAACAGACTCCACCGCCCCCTTTCCATCTGCAGCTTTTGCACATTGTTCCTATTGTTCTCATCATCCTCATGACTTTTTTCAACAGGCCAGGCCCTCCGGTAAATCCCCTTTTCAAACCCTTCGTTTTCATGAACGGATTTCTGGAAGCTGTGAGTAAATTGCATTCCATTCTGATGGTACACCTTCGAACTGTGCTGTAGTGTCGCTACAATGCCAGTAAACTTAAGTGAGGCTTGACCATCTGTGTTTCTTAGCGTTGAACATGTCACTGTGGTTTGCATATGGAGACCGGCACTTAATTTATGTCAAATACCTATTTTATTGCAGTTGCGACATTTGGCAATTTTAAGGATTTGACACGGTGCATTTGGTGGTCTTCGTAATCGTCAGTCAGGGCAATCGGCGAGCTTTGTTGGCGCTGTCTGGAAGTCTTGTACAGATTGTGGGTGTGTCACATGTTCAACAACAACGAGCTGTCAGGATGGCTGTAGTACATGAGGCGTTTTTCGTTATGGCTGTTATCAACGAGGAAAGTTTTCAACGCATGTGTTGATCAGCAAAATAAGAAAAGCAAACAGAATTGTGAATTTTGGTTCTGAATATAGCGGGATGGGTGTCGTCCGCAAAAGCAGCAAGCCGGCAAAACGGGCTTCTTTAAAAGAGTCAATAACAACCATACGACCATTACAAGTGTTCAACAACAAGCACCTCTCCCTAGCTTTGTCCTCACCTTCAGACCACATGCAATGCTAGAAGCCTTGAGCTTGCCCCCAGATTGACAGAACGGTGTCGAGCACAGTAGATCATGTGAAGGATCATTGGCATGTGGGTGCAGGTGTTTAGCCTGGACCATCACGGCGAATATGTGAATGAAATCATCTCCGGGCGCTTTAAAGTTCCCTACTACGTCAAATCCCACTCTGATTATGATATGAAATATCCCCCCAACACCTATCAGAGGTACCTCCACCCAACGTTGCCTCCTTGTGTCCAGCGTTTATCATGATCATGTCGGGCATTGTTGCCACCTCCGTTCTTCTTACTGCCCATTGACTGTTTTTGACGATTCTGTCGTTACCTCTCTCTGTTTGTCTCTCGCCTTTCTGTCTCCTGTGCGAGTACTTCGCTGTGTGTGTGTGTGTGTGTGTGTGTGTGTGTGTGTGTGTGTGTGTGTGTGTGTGTGTGTGTGTGTGTGTGTGTGTGTGTGCGTGCGTATGTGGGGGGGGGGGGAGACGGTTTGTGGGTGTGTATGGGCATCGCATCCAGGACTGTGAATTGGAAGGGATTGTGTTGGTATCCTCCTGCAAGCATCTCTGGGCACCTATTGGAGATGTATCCTTTTGATAATATCACCTCCAGGGTATCCCCCCCCCCCAACACACACACACACACACACACACACACAAACACACACGGACTCGCGCACGCACTCTCATTTACACTCTCTCTCTCTCTCTCTCTCTCTCTCTCTCTCTCTCCCTCCCTCTCTCTCTCTCTCTCTCTCTCTCTCTCTCTCTCTCTCTCTCTCTCTCAGTGTTTGCGTTCTGTGGGTGGCCGCTTTTTATGCTGACAGAGGTGGATCTTGGGGGTGGGCACAGGTTTCGTATGGAAAATGATGTGGAGTTGATGTACAAGGAGCGATTGGAGGGGGAATGCAGCAGGGAGCGCAAAATACAGACCCATATTTATTATTGGGAGGGCCGGAAAAAGGCCAGTGCAATGCCCCTCCCCCACTGCGAAAAATTGAAAGAGACATTTGGCTCGAGACAAACGCACACAGTTTACGCTTACTGATGTGATTGAGGGCCTGTGCTGCAAGTTGTTTACGGTGGCAGTATTGCGCAAGTGGTTCGTTCGACATGAGTCATGCATGTTTGCGGCTGGGGTTGGGCGTGTCCTGCTTTATTCCCACCACTATCCCCCACCACAATCTCACCAAGGGTTTCATGTGAGGCGTTGCACCCTACATAGCGGGCATCACGTCCTGGCCTATGATTCGCACACCTGAGCCGACTTTCAGCCCCAACATGTAGTAGACCCGTGTGTTGTCTTCAGCACGTTGGCGCCAATGCAGGCAGCTGGTAGGATTTGTTGTGTGTACGGGCCTCTGTGATTTGGGAAGCTCATGACTGCTCCACGACTTTGTGGCTGACACAAGTTCTTTGTAGGGTAGGACAACATTGACAGCAAGTGTTGGTGCATAATCTTTCGAAATTTTGTTGTTCAAACTATGTCGTGCAATACGTGGGTCTTAACTTGAGCAGGTGAATCACATTGCGGAGGTGGTAGCAAAGGAGTGATGAAGGGCTTGGTGTAAGTTCTTCCTGCCACCTCAATCTCGCCTTTGAGGGCTTGTCAGGGCAAATAGAGCTAACAGTATGTCTCCCCCCCCCCTTCCTCGGCTGGAAGCACACACACACACACACACACACACACACACACACACACACAACATTTTCAACTGTGTCTCTCAGCAGGGGAGGAGATAGCGAGTGTAACTCGGCCGCCAACACATCTTTCCGGGCAGAATGCTCAGCCCATCAGGGCCCAAACAGAGCACAGCCTGCCCAACTTGGTGGTGGCAGACTGTAAACTTATGCGTTTCTTTTGCTTGGAAGAGAACTGCTTGCCAAGTAGAGGGCGGGTGCTGATCATAATCAGGGGCTGCATTCACAGCAGTGGGTGCAGCATGCCATTCATGTTTAAAAGCAGCAAAGTTTCTATACTGGACATTTACTTTCCTGTATCGCACACTACCATGTAGACTCAGTCCCGCATCTTCCTTAGAGGAGATGCTGAAGAGTAAGTGACGTGTTTGCAAGTGTAAGAGGAGGCCTCGCTTTTGTTAGTCGAGCCTTGGCCGAAGAGTTTGTGTCCATCTCGCCGTTGTCTTTGCAGCGTGGGTTCGGTAAATCTCGAAGCAGGAATCGAGATCCTAGGACAACAGCAGTAGGCACACTTTTCTTAAAAGATTGCAGTGAACTCCATTTCCTGATACTGCAGAGCTGAGCCTTTTGATATGACGGTCTTAACAGCGCAATCTTCCCTTCAAGCACCTGTCAATAGTTGCTTACAATTGCAATGAGGATTCTTACAGTGCTTTCTGACTGTCAGACCATACCTCGATCATTAAGTGGTTGCTTGCACATTGCATCAAGTCCGCAAGTCTCTTCTGATGCGTGCCCTCAATCAAGCACTTCAAGCCAGTGCGATGGTAGGCATAGAAACTGCTGCGTTCCCACTACTGCTTCGATCAAGGTTGCTTCTTTATTTTGCCGCGGCACATGACCTGCCAACTCGTCATCTGCCTGACAGGGCTGAGCATCCAAGTGAGTGTGTGTGTGTGTGTGGGTGGGGGGGGGGGGGCGGGGGAGGGAGATTGGAGTGTCACTCCTATTTGCTGTTCAAAATATTGTTTACTTGGCTAAGAAAGACTGTCACTTCGTCCAGAATGTCATCCAAGGGTCGCCTATCGTTGCTCTTTTCAGCAGAATCATACTCTTGTGCACCGGTGTAGCTTGCGTTGTAGTGGCAAGGCGATCTTGCTTTGGCGTCTCCCGTGCAGTGCTTACCAGATGCAGGGACCTGCAACACCAAAAGGTATTGATGAGTGCGTCCTTTTGGGGCAAGCGCTTGGACGGGGTAAAGACACACTGAAGCTTAGATATCCATCCTGCACAATCAGGGACAGAGTTTCTGACTTACATGAGGCCAATGAGAGTCACCTGCTACCTTAAAGGAGTCACGTGTTCACACGGGATTTGGCAGAGTCACTTCAGCAGTGATTGGGCTTACTACAATACTTCTTGCAATCAACCTAGCAGATAGAAATTGGCATTCCACGGTGGGCAGGAGGAACTCCAGTCCATGCAGACCAATCAGTTTGGATGAAAGCAACTAGCAATCGCACATTCCCCGCCTTCCCCGCCCCCCCCCCCGCCCTTTGCGCGCGCGTGCACACACACACACACACACACACACATACACACACACACACACACACACACACACACAAGGGTGCCCACAATTGCGCAAAACCGCATCCTTACACACACACACACACACATGCGTGGCGCCCTTCAGAGTAAAAAGTGAAGCAGACTTAAACCGCAAAACATGTATCCTACATGGGCACGCGGAATCCAGGGGTCATTGACAGACGTGACGGTGAAACATGACGCGCCCATTTGTACACTGGTGCCCTAATACACGCAGGTCAGCCTGAATCCATATTAATTTAATCTAGGAGGTTGCCTTCTTCCCCCAAAACAGTGCATATAAGATGTAAGAATTAAGATATATTGTGACGTATGTCAAACATCGCATCCCTGTGTCATTAATATTAGATTCAAGATCAGGGCAACTCAGAGGGCAAATCCAGGGTTGGGCCAAGGGGGAATATTTTAGTTATCCAATTTTTTTACGATGCATATTTGGATTCACACATCCTGTGCCAAGGGTCTGAAGACCCAATCCTGTTCCAGGTCCTTGCCACAGATTGGGACAAAGAAGTCCGTGCAAGTTCAGGCACAGGGGAACGAGTGTTCAAGCAAGGCGCAGGTGCTATGTGCACACACGCACACACATACACACCAGCATGACCAAGGGGAAGGGGAGCGAGGGGAAGAGAGGGGGCCGGGTGGTGAGGGTGAGTAGGAGGAGGGGAGGTGGCATTACCTGGGATCCCTTAACTGGATCACCAAACGCTGCTCGATGAAAGGAGGTCTTGGGCAAGGTTTGGCAAGACAATGCAGAGAGTGGTCGGGGAGAAGACTGACGACCTTTCAACCTTACTGAAGGCTTTGGCCGGTGGTCTGCCTCCCGGTGGCTGACTGTACGGGCCTTTACTTTGCTCCAATCGAGCCTGCAAGCAGAGCCCATTTTGCCGTCAGCTGCTACCAGCCTTTTACAACACTTCCTTCTTTGCCTAATGATCACGCCTGACCCGTACAACACAAACACAACATCTGGACAACTAATCTGTGTGTATTATTTGTTATTTGTACCTTGGTCCTATCCATAAATAGCCAACGTCCGAATCCTGCTTCATAATTAAACTGTATCCTTCAGCCGCAAAGACTACATTACTTGAAGGGTGCTCCGCGTACATAAACTGTTGCTACAGAAAATTTGGCCTTCAAGGGTGAAAACACATGATGCAGTTGAGATATCTTCAGTACGCTAGAAGCCTGACAGGATGTAGGGCCAAGCGCTTTGCCAATTGCCAGAATCGCCCGTCAATTGTGAAGCATTGCCAAACAGGTAGCTTGCGAAGACATTTCCTGGCAGGGTGATTGCCGGCGGCACTTGATTGTTGGTGAGACCATGCGGCCTGCATGGTACTCCTGCCAATTCAGCAGGTCTTGTACGTGGTCAACCGCAGATTTGGACAGTCTCCGAGGGACCAAACAAGAACTTACTTGCCCACTGATCCTGAATCATAGGACTGGCGGCGCAGGAGGGAATGCGGGTTGCTGCCATGGTCTGCTACCTCGCAGGGGGCGCAATCCACAGTTCCTTTCTGACAGTTGGACCTGCACATAATAAATTCCCATACTTTTCTGTAAAACCAACCGCATTTCAACACAAATTAAATTATCAAGTCAAGCCCCCTAGTGTTTACATCGCATTGTTCTGAGATAAGTACCGGCTAAGTGGGTAGACCCTTTCACCAAGCAGTCGCACTCGTGTCTCCTAAGGGCCTCTCTGTGTGTACGACATTTCTGGGAATTCCAGGGAAAGAGCCCTATTGTTGCCATAGTACGACTCATTAGTCCTCACTCTTGCCTCCACTAACAATGACCCGAAAAGCAAGATCTATCCCCCCTGCCTTATGCAAGCCAAATTGCTGAGCTTTTCAACACCCATAACCATATAACGAGGGGCAGTAAATAGCCTACAAACCCATCACCATTAAACACACACACACACACACACACACACACACACACACACACACACACACACACACACACGCGCGCGCGCGCGCGCGCGCGCAATAACTCAGACGATAGTCTACAGGTTTTTCCTTTCCATATGACAAGGGATAGGGGCATATGCCCCTCTCCCTTCTATAGAGATGGTAAATTTCATCCACCAGTCACATCAATCACCTTGCCTTGTCCGCCCACCCCACCCTCGGCGAGGGGTGTTTGCCCTCAAGGAACCCCCGTTTGATATACCACCGTTTCAGCAAAGTGATCTCTGTTCCTGTACCACTGTTGGGGAATTGGCTGAGGGCTGTATGGAACACAAACTTTACTCAAATTGTTGCCTGAAGGATTTACAGGGTGGCAAAGAAAATGTGACGCATAGCTGTATGAAGCCGGGTGCGTACCCGCCCCTTGGCATGCACCCCGGGTGTCTAGAGACGGGGTCTTCTGAAGTTTGAGGCCGCTCCATGGCCCCTGCAGACCTCCTAATGTCACCCTGACTGCCCTTGGAAGGTGGCACATGATCTTGAGCATGAGCACTCCCATCATCGCTTTGCTGGATGTGGTCCGAAGAACGTGCAGGGGTGGAGGGGCAGGAGAGCGAATTGAGGCGATGCACAATTCGGCGTTGGGCGAGCCGCTGTAGTGCAGAGGGACCTGACATCCTGTTACCCCCTGGAAGCCCCGTGGGGAGCCATATCGATCTGCCTGTACCTCCCTCACCAGACTTATCTGCCTGCCCTATAGCCAGGCATCTAGGTGCTGTGGAAACTATTGCTGACTTATTGAATCCCATCCCTGGGGATTGTGGATGCAGGGAGGCTGAAATACTACTCCTGCTTCGCTGGCAAGAACGGGTGGAAGGGACTACATGTTCTTGATTGCATGCTTTACTTCTGTTCTCGGACGTATCTATGGCAAAGCACTGCATGGCATCTGACCCCCCTGGTTTGCTAGCATCTGCCCCCTTCAGGTCATGGCCCTGATCAGAGCAGGTAAGAGGGTGCTCCACTTTCAGCTGCGCTACTTCTAGCCCTGGGGTGGGGACGAGCCCGCTTAAAAGTTTAGCTCTGAGTCTACCTGCGACAATCTGACCCACTGCACGCTGCCTTTTAGTCAAGACCCAATTGCCTGCTAAAGTGTCCTCCTCTGGAAGCCCCTCATCTCGCTGAATAACGCTGCAGCTCTCCAACTTTGAACCTGTTTGTGAGCTTTCGTGAAGGGCTTCAGAGAGGCCAGGCTCTCCTCCATAACGTGCTGTGATTGCAGCAACAGGGATCTCCACATCTTGCTTGAGCTCAGGAGACAGGTCTTGGTAGCCCTGGCCAGGATTCAAGCCCCGACCATAGTCCAACTCGTCTTCTGAGGTGCGGCCCCCTGTGGTCCTGGTCCGGGGGGATACCTCTACAAGAGGCTCCTCTTGAATAGCACGACCAGAGTCTGCTCCTCTGCTGACCCTGTCAGAAGTGCAGCTGCAAGGACTGGAACCCTTTTCATCCATGGTCTCAGCAGTGGAAGATCTACTGGATGATAAACCAGTGCTTTCCTCTGAGCAGGATGCATCAGATTGTGAACAGCTGGAGGAAGTTGATCGATATCTCACATGATGCTCATCCGATGGAAGAGGTATATCGTGGCCAAGTCCAGGAGATCTTGCCTCGTCGAGGCCTTTAAAGCCTGGTTGGAGCCCATCAGAGAAACCAGCACAACACATGCCGCGGAATGCCAAGCATTGGCCATGCTGATTTGTTCGCACAAAACATGCGTCATTCTGAGCAGCAGTTGTGGAGCGCCCCGAAGAACTGGAATCATAGCGTGGGGAGGATCCCTGATCACAACCTTTCTCATTTCCAATGCCCCGTGACAGGATGTAGGAACCCCAGTCACAGCGTGTCACGTGCACTGGGCTGGCTTGCAGCAGCTCAGGCAGAGTCTCATGGGATCCAATGCACAAATCATGTGATTGGCCAATAAGTCGAGTCCTGGAGAAATCCGGAAGGTTGCCTCGTGGCATTGCAGAAGGGCTTGCGTCCAGAACTGGAGATGGGGGATCAATGCTTTTGCAGAGAGTGGTGTTTGATTCCTTTATTGCTGAGCATTGAAAACGCAGGGACTCCAGCAACCACATTTTGCCTCCTTTGAAACGTGTCTCCCAGGAAGTTCCCACTCCAGATCCCCCATGACAGGCTGCAAAGCAGTGACTTGCAGGAGGTGTACCCTCAACATTGGCAGCCTCTGGGCCTTCCACATCAGGGGGGGAAGAATCATTGCTCTGGGTGGCAATCTGCCAGAAGGGGTCTGCAGCACCCTTTTCCTGGATATGCCAGTCTGCAGCACCAGCAATTATCGCATTGGGTAAAGCGACCCCTGGGAAGGTAGGCTGGGCTATACCTAGGAAAGCTGGCTCTGCCACATCCTGATTGGCAGTTACAAGCGAGCATGCTACCGCTTCATTATCTGGTGCCGCATAAGATAGGATATGGAAAGGTTGTGCACCATCAGGATAATCGTCTTTAACTGCTTCTGAGGTTACTGCAAAGCGACTCTTGCGTGCAGTCTCCGGTGGCAAGGACTCAGGCGACCCCTGCTCTGAGGCTGACGAAATGTCCACGGGGTGGCTGCTTAGGCTCTCGCATCGCAACCTGGATGTCGGCAAGCCTGACCCACCCTACTCTCATTAGACACTGAGCCCAATAACATACATAAAGTATGCCTTTTTATGGCTCAGCAAGAAGCCAACGACCCTTGTTGGCCTGGAAAAGGAAGGAGGGACGGGTAGGGAAAGTGTTTTAGATGCAAGGGGGACGGCAAGGTCGAGAAGGGGCACCCATGAATCTGAGTGATGAGAGCTTTAAAAGGGGAGAGGAAGACGTGATATGCAGCATGCATTTGCACCAGCATGGAATGTGCTAGTCCTGGTAGGGGAGAGAGGGACACAGTTGGGGGAAAGTACATGGGTGAGAGTGGGACAGATTTGGGGTAAACTACAATGTTTCTACCTACGGAACAAGTCCGAGCCCACTATCCTTCCAGCCAACAGTCAACTCTGACAGGGGGCAAGTGATGAAAGACATTACAAAAAACGGCTCCAGTCCCTTGATTCCAATGTGGGTCTGCATGGGTCCTAGATTGAAACTCAACGTGGTACAGCTGCAGAGGGATTCTCTGTCAACACCTCAAAAGCGAGGTTTGAAAGGGTGGCCTGATGGACATGTACATCCACACACATGTAAGGTCACAAGGTTTTGGGTATAGCTTCATCGACAGTAATGTTTTTGGTGACCAGCCTCCCCACCCGAAGAAACAAAGCCCTTTCACATCCAAGATCCTTCAAATTTGCCTGTCAAGTAGAAATGTCACCACTAAGCAGATAAGGTTGAGGGAACCACCAGGTTGCTTACCATGTGGCAGTGGGCTTCCAAGGAGCCATGGTGCTCTCGCTGGGGAGCATACGTTCTGTGACAACGACAGTTCCTTAGACCGTACTCCCTTCATTGAGCATGTAAACTCAGTATGAACGGGCAGACAAGAGGAAGCACCTCCAGTGCCTACACGGCTGTTAACAGATCCTTTGTCTGCAGCTGGCAAATGAGTGGCTTCCCGTACAATGCGACTGTCTTCTCGGCATTGGTCATGCATAATACTGGTTTCAGTTGTTTCTGCATTCACAATGGCTTCAACTGGGCGCGTGACCCCTTCTGTTACACTGTGAAATTTGAGTGCATCATCCATTCCCAGAATACCTCCCTGTTGGGTGCGCCTGTCATTATCAGACATGCAGATGCGATCTCTGCCATCCATCAGAGGAACTTCAGAAGAAAGGTTCTCCAGCTCCTCTGGTTGCAATTGAGTCTCATCCATGCTTATGTTTGAGACGTTGACTTGATGTGAGCCAATTTCTGAGGGTGCTGGGAACAAGGCTCCTTCATGTGTGTCATCCACCATATCAGAACACTCTAATTCATTTGTCCAGCTGCCAACGTTAATAGAATCCTCTCCCCTGGGCATAATAGAATGCCCGCTATTGATTCTGGCAACCTCATCAGACTCCACTGAAGGCTGCAGATCAGCACCCCACTCCATTGATGAGGACAAAGACCTCTCTGTGGACCTGGCTGCATCTATCTGCTCTAAAGATGCTGTCGAGGAGAACATATGTGTTGCGGCACTGGGTTGCAGACTCGGCTTGCCTGCCCACAAATCAAACCGGTAAACAAGTGCCATATCACCAGACGATGGGACCAACGGATGCTTCTTGAAATATTAAGTTTGATAAACTAGGTGGGGAAACAGAGTTTAAATATATGTATCCTGCCTCAAGGGAAAATTTTCCCAATCCAAATGTCAGGCTGCCCTTTATCCCATATGATCCCACCAGCGTTTTTGAGGACCAGCACAGCTTAATCCACCAGCCACTGCAGTCAGGACCAGGGGCCAAATTAGCCTGTGTATTGTCACACCACACCGCACTTCAGCCCTGAACACTCAGTCAGCAGGACAAAGACTGGTCCAAACACTGGATCACATGGGGCGAAAGATTGTACATTGAGGTGCAGCAACATCCAACAAGTTATGGGACCACATAAGGTGGTTCAGCAACTGACCGTGTAATTTTTTAAATGCTTTCAAGGTTTACACAGGTAATTCAGTATTTACAGTTGATGCTGGGGCTGAAAAACGAGCAGACAAGGGGAAGGGCACCTGTCCGGGGACTTCTGCAAACAACCGCTTCAACGACCAATAGATCCAACAAATCATGCTGACCTGCATGTTGTGAGGACCTCACAACACCTACAGATCCATATATGTCCGTCATGAATGTCAACATGGAAAATAGGCCTGGGACTTGGTCCAGAAACCCCCCCCCCCCCCTCTTCGCTTTATGTCACGCTGCGAGCAAGGAGTCACAACCTCTCACAGTAGGTGCAGGACCATATACCGACTGGTGAGCAATAAACGAGCCTGAACAGTCTTCATCCGACAATAATGGTTTGCGAGGATTGAGCTCTAACAACCCGCCAGTGGCATAAACTTGCAAATCATCCGTACCTACTGGTAATCCGTACCTACTTGGCTCTAATTCAAAGAGTACATGTCCAAGAGTGTCACTCTTAGACTAATACTTTATTTGCAGCCAATGCACAAAGGCTGGATACAAGAAGGGGTCGGGGACGAGCACGTGCGCTGCACACACCTTCATTTTGGTTTGTCCACCTTGAAGTCCTGGATCGTCTTGACGAGTTGAAAATCTGCAAAACGACAAGTACCACCTCTTTGTCTCTTTCCCATTGAAGGGCCGAGACAACTAGACTTGGCGAGAAACAAGGTCCTCGTACCTCGTCTTTTTGGTCCTGGAGACGGCTGAACATCCGTTCCAAGCGTATTGCGTCTTCACCAAATCCCCTCATTCTACAAAAGGAAGGGCAGGCACTACCAGGGAATGAGAGTGCGGCAGTGGTGGTACATTCGAGTTTTACAACCGGAGCTGAATCGTAATTTACAAGTGCAGGAAAACCACAAACAGCTTAGGAGGTATGTACAGCGCCGCAGGTTTATGCATAAGGCATCAATGTCCTTCTGCTAGCTTTGAAACGGCTTTTAGGAGCAGCACAGTTTCGAAATAGAGAACACTATTGGAGCAGCTCGGCAATGGCATCATAGCATGGATGCACTGGGTACATGTCCGGCCGAGGCTCCGCTCGCTGCGATTCGCTGCGATCGAGTCGTTCCCTGCATTCCGCTCGAAATCGCCAGGTCGCATTCCGCCTGAAACCGCCTGGTCGCAGGCGGCATTCGGAATGCCGCGTTCCGCTGCCTTGCGTGAACGGGAGCGCGTCACCTGGGCAGCGTTAAGCCTAACACGTGATATTGGCACGGGACCACATTCTTCGTGGGTCCGCCAGTGTACCCACCTCTTCCCGTGATCAGAGTCGTCACGTGCTAGCCAGACGACATACAACTTTAAAAGAGACTGCGGGTGGATCAACGTTCTACAGTTCTTGTTTTGACTCCTTCATTAGAATTGTTGTGAACATCTGGAATATAACTATTTAAACATGATGGGCTCGTGCTTTATTGCTGGTCAGCAGCATATTACAGCAGGTAAGGCTTCCTCTCGGCAGAGTCTTATTGCCGAAAGTGCGGTTATTTATCTTTATTTTATGGGTTTGTTGTACTCGTTATTTGTTACGCAAAGTCTTACATGCTCCTTTTTGGGATTCAAGGCACAATCAGGCTATCGTGGTTGTGCCCTAACGGGGAGGTTTAGGTTCTACCCACTTCAAAATGAAGCCCAACTGCGATTGTGCTTGTATTGAATGTCCTGATCAACATTATATATGAGCCAACGTAGTCATCTTGCTGGTTTCATTCTTGTTTTGTGGATGTAGATGGTCTCGTCGCGTACAAGGGAGCCAACGTCCTGCGAGCCTTTCTTCCATCAAATGGCAAGGCAAATCGACACCGAAGTAAATTGGCAGTGGCTGCCTCTTTAAATGGCAACAAAAGGGTTGAGAAGGTTGTTCTGGCTTACTCTGGCGGCTTGGACACATCCGTAATCTTGAAGTGGCTGCAAGAGACGTACGACTGTGAAGTTGTTACGTTTACTGCCGATCTTGGACAGGTGAGATACAGATCATCTCTCATTTCGCATGTCAGGTGTGGGTTTTGTGGCAGGATAAGCAGTGCTCCGGTCTTCTCTTCAGTGTAGGCATGTTCGGCCTGCTGAACAAGTAGACTTTCCAGCAACATGAAGTCGTCCACTCTCATTGTCATATATTGATCAAGGTGGCCAGGATTGTCAAGTATACAGAACTGGGTCATAGGGATAAGAGCCTGGTGTCGATGTGCGAGCGTCTCGTGATCTTCATCCTATGGGCTATTAACTCATTTAAGGTTGATAGGTAGGGCGCCCAAGATACGTCCCTGAACGATGCTGAGACATCAGCTAGTTTGGCATTAAACTAAACAGATTAAGGGAAGAGTAAAGCATGTCAACGTCCATGAGGGATTGAAGGAAAGGTGCTGTCCCTTAGGGAGAGGAGCTGGAGCCTGCAAGAAAGAAAGCTGAAGCAGCTGGTGTGAAAAGCATTTTCATCGAAGATGTACGAGAGGAGTTTGTCCGCGACTATGTTTTCCCTATGTTTCGGTAATGCCACGCTGTTTCCAAAAGATGCCTGTAGCTTGGGTGTCCATCCCCTTTGGGTTGGCAACAGCAGGTGTTGCACATGATGCATACAAGGTCCCCTGGAGGCTGGGGGAAAGGTATGATACAGAAAGCCTGAAGGTCTGTCGTAATGTGGGGCAAGGCAGGCATGCCAAACACACCGCAAAGTTGCCTCTCGTCATCCCTCCAATACTGTTAGGGATGGACAAAGTGTTGAACCCCGGAGGTCTGTGCTTGTGCATCCTACCAGTACAAGAATCTCCACATGGCACCCTGCCCCGCTTGTGTCCTTATTTGCATCTGCAAGAAGTACTGAGGGGAGGGTCTTGGGAGGCAGGGCAAACTCCCTTTATGAAGGGGTCTACATGCTGGGAACGTCCATTGCGCGACCCCTCATTGCAAAACGGCAAATTGAAATTGCTCAGCAAGTGGGTGCTGATGCAGTCTCCCATGGAGCGACGGGAAAGGGGAATGACCAAGTCCGCTTCGAGCTGGGGTGCGAGCCATATTCCCCTGCATGCCAGTGGGACATTTCTGGACCATTGTGTATCATTCTTGGCAATTGCAAGACATTAGTAAGTGCTTTTATTTTGCCCTAAAAAGGTGGACCCACTTCAAAAGGAACCTCGTCCGCCAGCTGATGGAGAGATTTGTGCCGAGTTAGCATTCAATGTTGAGAACATGGTGCTACCTTTTTGAGTTTGACATGGGGAAGGTATACTTCATTTGCAACATAGATTGTGCCCCAGCCATGGAGACAGAAAGTGCTGGCGGATTTGCACCCTCCATCCTCCCCCTCCCCCGCTTGACATCCATGGCAGAGGATTTAGCCAGTGAGTTTTGAGGCGCTGTGATCCCCCAAGGATTGTAGGCTTAAGGACCAGGCTTAAAAACAAGATCGAGCATTTGAACATTTGAGTGCTGAGGTGCTTCTGGGTTGCATAGTGGACTGAGGGGGGTGGGGACAAAGGCAGGTATTATGGGCTGAAGCCAGACATTAAGGTCATCTCGCCCTGGCGGGAGTGGGATTTGACCAGCCGGACCAAGCTGATTGCATATGCAGAGCAGCATGGCATAGCGGTTCCCGCGTCCAAGAGGGGGGAGCCTCCCTTCTCCATGGATGCCAACCTCCTCCACATTTCATACGAGGGGTGGGTGACCCTGTGGGCATATTCTCTCCTTCCCAGTATCTTTCCAGCATCTTTGACCCCTCTTTGGAAGGCAGTTTCTCCTTCATTCACTTGCGTCTTCGTCTTTTCTCCTTCATCCATTTTCGTCTTCGTCTTGCTGCGCATGCTTCTCCCATAAACTCTTTCTCTCCTCCCCCCTACCTCGCCCTGCGTTGGGCACATTTTCTACTGTGATGAGGCTGTGCGCAAAGTTGGCTGCTTGAAGGAATGATGTGCTTGAAGCCAGCAGCAGCGCACATCCAGAGAGCGTTATGATCAGGGATTGTGAGGGTGCTTATATTGAGTGCCGTTTCACTCAACACTCGGGGGATGTATTGGGCTAGCATTCATGCGCGCTGCCTCTGTCTGCGACAAGCGATGTTCATTCGGGTGGGCGGATTTAACTATGAATTGGAAATTCACAAATGTATTAGAAATTTGTTATTCACATAGAGTTGGAAAACAGAGCCAGCAGGGGGAAGGGACAGCCTGTGAGCCCACGGACTTGTTATTACACCAAGGCGACAGTTCACACCCAATAAGTGTCGTGCACAGTTTCCTAAGGTCACCCCAGCTGGCAGGATGAGTTTGCTTCCCGATGCATGGTGTCACAAGCATTTAGGAAGCTGACAAATGGAAAGCGGGACAGGAATGCTCTGGAGGACCCCTGGGTGGAGCCTTCAGAAAGCATGTTCAGTCGCAGCGTGTCGCCTGAACAAGCTCCAGACAAGCCCACCTACATTGAGATCGACTTCGAGGAGGGAGACCCTGTGGCTGTTAATGGGAGCCGCCTCTCGCCTGCCACTCTGCTGGCCCAGCTCAACAAGGTTTGCTGCCATTCCTGCTATGCAGTGCCACGTACAACCGGCATTGTGATTCAACACCTACCAGTTGTGCTTGATCTTAGTGTTTGCCGCTTACAACACACACAAACACACACACACACACACACACACACACACACACACACACACACACACAGACACACATTACACGCACACGCGCACACGCACGCACGCACACACACACACACACACACACATACACGGGTGCGGGGGGGAAGATGGAGAGGGAGAGGGAAGAGGGGGGGGGAGAGAGGGGGGAGGGGGGGGGGAGAGAGAGAGAGAGAGAGAGAGAGAGAGAGAGAGAGAGAGAGAGAGAGAGAGAGAGAGAGAGAGAGAGAGAGAGAGAGAGAGAGGGGGGGGGGGGGAGAGGGAGAGAGGGAGGGGCAAGCAGGCACAAGACCCCAGGCAGGCACCCTGCCAAGCATTTTTCATGCCGACTTAGCCCAACTGTTTCTGGAGCGAATTTATTCATACCATCAGTGAAGCAATGCCAAGTTGAAAGGCAAACTTGAGGATGTGTACTTGCTGCTCCTGCGATGGAGTAGGAGAGGTAAGCAAGGCACAGGACGCCTCCTCAGATGCACTTTGGGTTGTGCATAACCCCGTTTGAATTCGTGCTGCTTTGAGCAGCAGCTTTTGAGGGCAGTAGGAGAGGTGGATGATGATGCAGGGGCAGGGGTTGACAGGGGGTGGTGAGGCTTTCCCGCTGAGGAGCGGGAGGAGAATGTGTGGTGGTCAGGGGAGTAACCCGGTAAAGGCATCTGTGGGGCAGGTAGCAGGAGACAACGGGATTGGACGCGTGGACATAGTAGAGAGCCGCTTTGTGGGCATGAAGTCGCGGGGCGTGTACGAGACCCCTGGCGGTACTGTACTGCTGACAGCTCGGCGGGCAATGGAGTCTATTACCTTGGACAGGGGCGAGATGCACCTCAAAGACGAGCTCATGCCCAGGTGACAGCTCGCTCCCAAACCTCCCCCTGACATTTCATTTGCCCGCCACTGATTTCCCTTCCTCCGCTGCCGTGTCGTTCTGATCTGAAGGAAGACAGCTCGGCTACTGTGGTCCATGTTTTGGCTGGAGCTCCAAATAGAGCTCCTCTTTTGATATTTCCCAGTGGAGTGTCGGCTTTGCTTCCCTGGCTGTGAAGCTTCGAAAAGAAACCTCTCGTCCCCAGGTACCTCGAGAGATGTGCCCACTTTGCTGTGATAAGGGGAAGGACACGACTTATCTTGTCATCTCTTGGGAATAAGGGTGAGGGGCACGATTTCTACCCCCCCCCCCTTTTTTTCCCTTTTATTTTTTGGTCGGTGGCAGAAGCTATTTGCAGTGGGAGCTCAGCACTGGGTCGTGGCCTATGGCCTTGGTGGTTGTTCCAGGTTGCCAAGCAGTGGTGGTAGTGGTGGTGTTAGGTTGGTGCGGGGTTGTGCAGATACGCTGAGCTGGTGTACAATGGATTCTGGTTCAGCCCAGAGAGGATTGCCCTTCAGGCTGCCATTGATCAGACACAGCAGTTCGTGACTGGTACCGTCCGCTTGAAGCTGTACAAGGTCAGGCCTCCCTTGTTCCCTGCCTTGCCCGGTTGAGAGGGCTGCCAGCGGCCTGTCATGTCTGGACACCGTCCTTTTCATCTTCTCCTCTTCCAGTGGGGCTTGTGTGTGTGTGTGTGTGTATGTGTGTGTGTGTGTGTGTGTGTGTGTGTGTGTGTGTGTGTGTGTGTGTGTGTGTGTGTGTGTGTGTGTGTGTGTGTGTGTGTGTGTTTTAAGTTGGAGAGGGAGGGGGGCGGAGGGGATAGAGAGGGAGATAGAGAGAAAAGGGGGGGGGAGAAAGAGAGAGAGGGAGGGAGAGGGGGGGTAGAGAGAGAGAGAGAGAGAGAGAGAGAGAGAGAGAGAGAGAGAGAGAGAGAGAGAGAGAGAGAGAGAGAGAGAGAGAGAGAGAGAGAGAGAAGGGGGGGGGCACACACCCGCACACAGACACATGCAGAACCCACATACTCTCTCTACACGCACGCACGCACACACACACGCGCGCGCGAGCGCGCATGAGCGCACAGAGGTGGAGACAGACAGGTGCACCGATTTGCGCGTACAAGACTAGGGAGATGTAATTGTTGTGTTGCGGGCAGGGAAACGTGATTGTGGTGGGCCGGAAGTCGAAGTTCAGCCTGTACGATGACAAGATCGCCTCCTTCGAGGACGACGGCGGGCTGTACGACCAAAAGGACGCTGCAGGCTTCATCAAGCTGCAAGCGCTGCGCCTGCGCACCCTTGCCGTCAACCGGGGTACCACCGCTGATGTCACCACTGTGGACCCAGTTTCCGTCAGGCACTGAGTCGGGCTTGTAGCCCCTCCCACTCAAGCATGTGGAGCTGATGCCTAGCCGTGTTGCTGTTCTTGGCAGAGACGGCAGAAGCTTGGATATGCCTTGTAGTTCTTCCTGAGGGACAGGGATTTGCAGCAGCGATGTTGGACCTGCGCTTGAGTGGGTGTTTGATTGAGTGTTTGGAAGTTCCGTGTAGGAAATTACCAATTAATCTTCACGCGACCTGGCTAGCCTGGATAGAGACGTGGCGTGGGGGACATGACTTGCCAGTGATGTCCCTATCAAAGCTGCTGTGCCCTGGTGGGAAGTCTCTTCTGACTTTTGCCAAATGGATTCGTCGTCTTGCCCCGTTGCATATCCTGTGCTAAATCGCAAGCAAGGTCCTGATAAATTCCTTGTCCATCGTAGTCTCACGTTGTGTTAAGAGATTTCGGTGAGGTACTGAAACCGCATGGTCGGCGTGGTTGCCCTGCCATAGCAACAGGTGCTTGAGAATGACATGACCGCCGTTTATCGTGATGACAGCACATGCCCCAACAGTTGCAGTGCGCTTTCTCTGCTATTTTCGAAAGCCACAAAAGGAACGTATGTCGGTCTGCATTAACTCTTTCTCAGAGTAATGAGCAGGGCAAACGCTGGGTGTTTAGGATGCACAGGGTCAGTCTCTTTAAATAGATGAACTTCAGTAAAACAAAGATATACAAGTGTGCTGGCCAAGTAGGGTGGTCACCAATGCCACAAGGGTTTCCCTTTCCCACTCTGACAAAAGAGACTAAAAAAACTATGCAGGGGCCACCCTGAAAATTCTGGCTGTGTTGAAGATGGTTCGAGTTTTCAGCGGTACGTACCGTATACGTTACTGTGACTTCAAAATTCCCAGTTCTCCTATGTCCTGTTCAGTGGACCAAAGAGGGTTCGAACAGGTTCTCGTCTGTGGCTCATCTGGAAGGAACATGGGTTTGAAGATTATATAGTGTGATGTGCCACTCGTTCTACTGCGAATCAAGCATGAATAACGATATTGAAACTCCCAATGTTCATGTATTCGTGTATCAAGCAGCTGAAGCAGATTTGGTAATAAATCCTCCGCCACATACTTCAAGCTTGCTCAGTGCAAAGTGGTAGTACTAGTGCTCATCCGGACATGGTTGCGTAAATGAAAGTCGAGTATCTCAATATTTTTAATAGATGCCCCCTGGATTGGGCACGGTACTCGCGAGGTCTCTTTGATCTTACTTAAATCAATGGAAACTGTCGACAGTTTCCTACGGACGTCCTACTGAAGGCGGACTAGTCGGAGATGAGCTGCACTTCCTATGAAGTCTCGGTGTTTTTAGAATACGGCTTGTTGTACAACTATTTATATATTCAATGGCATAAACTCCAACCCAAGCACACAAATTTAATGTTCAACTTGCAACAATGGCTGTTCACCCAACCATGTACAATCGTACAATTTAGCTGAATGTTGCACTTTCCAATCACACTGACTACTGATACGTCACTCCAGCATCCGCGACTTTTGCCATCCTTGTTTAGAAGGGAGAGAAAGGACTCCGAAACCACTCTGAAACCCAAGAAGCCAGGGGATTCTTGCTCCTTTCAAGCCAGTGATTCTTTGACGCACTGTCCCCCCTCCCCCCTTGGGTCCCCCATTTTGCCCCACGGGGTCTTCCTCACTGAGCACACCAAAAGCAAGGCCACTTCGACGGGCCTTTCTTTGCGATTCGTCATGCACGAAATAGATCAGCCACCTACAGATCTGGGGTTGGACACGAACAATGGTGCCTAAGCACCCGAAGGAGACATGCATAAAGGTGGGTCTGAGGCTCTTCAAGCGACCAATTCCGTATGGTCAGGAGCTCCTCCATCCCACCTATCTAGAATGTCAGGAGAGCGAGCTCGCTTCTTTGCTTTCTCCCTGTCTTCTCTCGGCCTCTCCCGCCTTTTGTCCTCCCTCTCTGCATATCTGCCATCCCTTTCTCTTTCTGCCTTGTAGCGGTCATCTCTGCTTGCAATCCTTCTGCCGTCCCTATCAAGTGCACTCCGCTCCGTCCTCCCACCAAAACTCTCAGGATCGTTCCCTCCGGAAGTCTCAAGACCTCGTCTCGAGTCTCCTGGGGCCTGGCGGGCGCGTTCATTTCTGTCCGGTCTGGGAGCATCACGAAGTCGACCTGATGGACCGCCCACCCTACTGCGATCATTCTCATATTCAACAGGGGGTGAAGGCCGCATGCCACTGTCTGATCGCGGGGGTGTGCGAGGTTGCCTCCCCTTTCGATCCACTTGATCATCATCATCCCTCTTTCTCTTCCTGCAAACCCCGCCCAACACATCCTTTTCGAACCAAAACTCGTTGACTAATCCAGATCTGGGATTCAAACTCCCAGCAACGGGCCACAAAAGTACCGAAGGGATGCCATTGGTATACCTTACGTCGAGAAATGGCGATCACAAGCCCCCAATCCTAGTGAGGAGATCTTGGCTCCATTACTGCAGCCAGGGTACATTTCAAGAGTGTGTGAGAAGCACTGAACCCTAGCACGTGAAGCAGACATCCTTGATTGGCCACTGGTCACATATGAAGCACACGCAGGACAATCTGCAGTACCTGTCTGTGGCGGTGTCAGCTCTACCCACTAGCTCTTTTTGGACCCTGTCGCCTTCCATATCCATAGTTCTAGCTTTGCTGGCAAGTAACTCCTTCCCAGCCTTTTTTCCTTTTTGCCTCGCGTCATCTTCACTCTCTGAGCTGCTGCTGTCGCTGTCCGAGTCGGAATCACTGTCCGAAGAGTCTGTGCTACTGCTGGAACTGCTGTCATCACTGCTATCGTCACTACTTGAGGAGTCGGATTCATCCTCAGACGAAGATTCCTCTTCAGCCTTGAGAGCAGCCTGCAACATCCCGCATGTTCACAGGTGTGCGCAAATTCCATCACAACTTGCCTACAGCATCAGATGCCTTGGCTAGCTCTGATGCAGCTGGAGGAGAGATTGGGGTGAAGAATTTTAAGTTGCCATCCATATGGCTCTTAAACTTTAGTCCCAGATCATAAACACCTTACAAGAGCATGGAGTTTTCTTTGTGGTTAACAACAGGAACGGTGCATGAGAAAGCAAAGGGCACAAGTACCACATAGAATGAGGTACATTATCACGAATGGTAGTCACTCATTCTGAAAATAAGCAAATAGGACTAATTGCTTCCTCCCCACTTCTTTGTTTTTTTAACACCGATGGTGAAGCAAGGTGGAGACAGGACCCCACCGCATTTCGTGCAAGCAGAAGCTGGCGCTGCATTTCCTTAAGCTGGTTTCTCATGGTGTCGGTGAGGCCGCCCAGCCCAATGGACGTGAAAAAGTTGATGGCAAAGCGTGTATTCCGCTGAGTGTCTGCAGGGAAGACGCCAGTGAGCCAGGGAGCGCAGCGCGGGTCTTGCAATCTGGTATTCAGCTCCATCAAGCCCATATTCTCTGCCAACTCCTGCAGAAAGGTTTGCACCATGCCCCCAAGCGCTTACCATCTCCCAACCCTTGCTCCGACTACACACGTATACTTATGTTAAACTAGTCTCTGCAATGCCCAATGTTCCCCTGCCTCTAAACACATATCGCGAAAGGTTCTGGAGCTGTTCTATGACCGTGCAAAATTCCTCCCCTTTACAACTTTACACTGCTAGAATGCCCACATCTACCAAAACAAGTCGCAACAAACATGTCTCAATGGCTGTGTATTATTTTGGACCACTGCTGCACAGCCCACGATGTAAAATTCATCAATAAGGTGAGGAAAATGCTGGTGTTTTCCACTCGTTGAGGAACTGAAGCAAAGGAGTTTTCCAAGGATAAGCCTTGCCGTAACCCCAGGGCGCCCGGAACACAAATCAACACAGAAATCTGTAGCAAATAGAGAAATCAGGAAGCAACCATAGCGAAATTAGTTGACATTTACAGACAGCAAGCTAAAGATGGGGCACCTGAAAGAGAATCTTGATGAAAATACGTGAGGATGAAGTGGTATCATCTTCTGTCAAGCGAATGTCTGACAGCACACCCCACGTAATTGCGTCTGTGTACAAGAGCATGGCAAAGAGCTTGGCAACATTGCGCAGCTTGTTTGTCTCCAGCCGATGGATCAGTGCATACTGCTTTTGGAAGCAGTCCTCAAACAATTCTGCCCATTTGCTATGGAGCAAGCAAAATCGCTGAGCCAGCAAGCCATAGTACCTGTGTGCAGCACGATGACACGACAGTCAGCTTTCTCAGCTGTGCCAAGCCATTTAAGTATCATCCAAACTTGTGAAATGCTCTGCACTGTTGCAATGGAAGTCAGGGCAAAAGAGTGCAGTCATCACGGCCCCTGACTTCGCTTCACCTGTTCAGGCTCAAGATCAAGCAGACAGTTTTAAGGATGCCTCTAAAGAGAGCAAGATATGCCTCTCCTGTTACGTACGGGAAAATATATTTGTCCATTGTCTTGCTTGAGTAGTCTATCCAATTTGAAGGGCAGTAAAATGCGACAACCCGACAGCGGAAAAAAAAAAAAAAAAAAAAAAAAAAAAAAAAAAAAAAAAGATCGCCAGATCATGATGTACTAGCAATTTTTAAGGGAAATGCACCAAAACATTTAGAGAGAAACCGATACAGCAGTGCACGAAGTGAATAGTAAGTGGCACACTTGAGGAAAGTGCGTTCTTGACTGCAACATTCAATAAGCATAGATACAAGCTCAATCTCCTGGCCATCCTTCAGCTCAATCTTCATGAGTTTATGGCCAGCCTCCTCAAATCCCGCTGCTGACATGATTGTCAGGTAGATGGTGCGCCTTAAATTTATCAGGTTGGTCTGTGTTGCATCCTCTATCTTCATGCCTGCTCCCCCCGGCTATTGTGCCCCACCAACAGTCTTTGTCAGCAACCTTATCGCAATGTAATTTTCATACCACAGTATGCATGAGACATGCTGAAGCATACGCAAACAACTTCAGACCATATAAGCAAGCTTGTCAAGCAATCCCTCCTTTTGTGATTAGGAAAAGCGAACAATGCTTTGCTAGAATCCCGCTACAACACACCGATGAGAACTGCATGAGAAGTGACCCCACAACAATTCCATTACTAGCCACTTCATCCATTAATCTACGGTTTGTAGCACCACATCTTTCAAAACGGGGCTGGGCTGATGAATCCACCAACAACCACCAGTTGATCACATCAGGTGCAATTCCACAACACAAGTCGCTGTTAACAAAAATTGCTAAGCAACTCGAGGCATACTGTATAAATATATTCTCTCCTCTCCAACCCCCTCACCAACACACACAACCCCCCCGGCCCCCCGGCGCCCCACCCACACACACAGACACAGGGGCGTGGGTGGAACAGAAAGTGGGAAGAAGGGGGGGGGGGAGCATCAGAAGCCTCAGAACCAAATAAGCGGAAATGCTGATTATGACAACAAAAAACCGTATGTTCACACATGAGGAGAATGAACCTGCATTTGGGGTGCACCTGCTGAGCTGGCTCATCTTCATCGTCATCATCATCTTCATCTTCATCATCATCCTCTCCGCCGTCAGAACCTCCTCTGTCATCCTCGTCAGAACTTTCCTCACCCAACATCTCACGGCTGATGCGCTGTGGGGTCCCCATCAACAAGCAAGAATGAGTCCTGCTGACTAAACTCAATCAGGATTCGGCAAACACACTTGAATATGCGTTGCAAATGTGCCAGGCTGATCCATGTATACCCCTCTCAGGCTTCACATGCCGTTTTGTACAATAGCAGTTAAGTAACCACTAGTAGTGGTCCATTATCCTAAGAGACTGCAACAGCTGCCTTGATTGGAACTCACACACGCACACACACACACACACACACACACACACACACACACACACCCACACACACACAGACACACACACACACACACACACACACACACACACACACACACACACACACACCCACCCACCAACACAAATTTAAATTCATGCACGCAATCCACATGATCAGAAAACCCAATGACAGACAACTGCCACTTATCTGCACATTTCAGGGATGTAATTCCAACAACCAAAACGCACATCGAAAGCGAAAGGGGGAAGGGGGAGAAACGGGCATAACAGTTCAGGATGACCACCCTGCTAACCTTGTACTCAGCTTCATGCTCCTGAAAATCGGGATCAAATCTGAAGACGTCCAGGCCTGGTTTGGCCTGTGCAGGCTGCTCCAGATCAACATTATGCGTGATTTGCTCCTCCACTTCCACAAAATCCAATCCAGGTGGAATGGACGGATTGTCCATGTTTTCAATTCCCTTGGACTGGACCATGCGGGTAAAGAAGTTTTCGATTAACATTGTCAATCGTTGATCTACTGTTCCCTCAGTGGCAACTCTTCGAAAGCGCTCAAAAATGCTGCACCCACCGACCAAGCTCAGATCCTTAAGAAGCATGCAGAAATCACCCTGGTGAGCTTGGACCATCAACAAGAAGATCACCCATGCTGTTCTATCAAATCTGACTTTCAGATCAAAATCCTGCAATTTTTTAGATGCACGCTTCAGTAACTCATCCTCTCCCTGCCCATACTCACGTCATTACCTTCTCGCATAACCCAGACACCGTTACATTTTACGCAAAAGCCCTATCATTAACCAAGACTTTACAGAAAATACACCAGATGCCCATAACTTACTTAGACAAACCTGTAAAAGAACAATGTACCTGAACCCAAAAAATCCATTCAGAACCATCGAGGTATCAAAACACACTATACACATAATCATTTGAAATGTATCGGCCCAAAAGCAAAGAACTCTTGAGGCATGTATAATCTTTGAAGATCTTGTCAATTTCCTGCATATTGTAAGAACAGCAAAGTGAAGGAATGTATGATCAAATGTCTAAACATGTTTTACACAATAGAAATGTATCTTACACCTTTTCCACCGACTTTGTTCAAACGGATGGTTTGCCTTGCAACTTGTGAACACGGTTTGGGGTCTTGCTCAGATCTCAGCACATGTTTGCAGCATTGCTGCGGCAACAATAAGCTGAAAAAAGTTCTTCAATGTAAATGCACAGCCACTATACGGACTAAATTAAAGAATTCGTATGCAAATGCTGCTTCAAAGAAACTTTTTCCTGTGTCAACAACCTTAAAGCGCTTGCACCCAATCAAACAGTGACCTCAGAAGTTGGTGTCCACCGTGATGTCAGTCTTCTACATGTCCTCAAGAAGTGTAGATGATTAATTGTACAGTGTTAAATCGTAAACAGTCATCAATTGCCCCAAAATGTGATAATGAGAGATCCGAGTAACAAAAAACAATTCTCAAAAAAGTGAATGCCAGGGGGCCTACAAATCAAGAGATCGACGCTCGAACTCCTTGAGATGTGCACCAATATCTTCAGCCAGTTCCAATGCCACCTCAACACTGTCATCTGCACCACGATTGAATCTCAAGCCTTCCCAACTTGAGCACAATTCCTACATCACTACATGCAAATTACAGTTGAAAGTGGTTGAATGCAGTAACAGAAAAGTCATTCTACAACACCAGGAAATATCACCACCTCACAAAAGGTCCCTCGTCAACGGGGCATCACAGGTACAAGGCAATCCATGAAATTTGGTGCATACACAGCAAGTTGTTAGGAATACCGCTGTGCGGGTATTCCTAACAACGGCAGAAGAGGGAAGAAACCTGTGGGCTTCTCCAACAGTAAGACTGCGATCTGCAGAGCAAGAAATGATCCTACCACCTGCTGATTCACCAGATGTGCCAGCAGCTTCAAAGAGCCCTTCATTACCATCTTATCATTCCTTGCGAATGACCGCTTGAACTACACACCCACAAGCAGTGATGTCAACAGACATGGAAGAGGAGTCAAATCAAAAATAAATTACACTGGGGGATTGTGGGGGGATGAAAACAAGAAGGTGGCCAAGCTCTTAACTGTTGCAGTCGGCACACTCCTCTCTCCCTCAATAAGAAAAACGAAGACAAGACAAGGCAATGCAGAGACAATAGAGAAAAGAGTATTGTCGCAGGTAAGATACCCATACATCTCAGGCAACACCTTCCAGGCTGGCAGCAAAGCCCTGTTTGTCGGCTGGGGAAAGGAAAGGCAGAGGGGGTCCAAGTCTGTAAGCATGTGCAGAGGTAAAACCCTTGTTGATATAGGCCCAGGTGATGCAAGGGTCCACCCTAAAGCCTACTTCAGGAGGCATGAGTACCAACTCAAGGTCCTTACCATCATCAAGACATTAGCCGGGGGACCCGTACCATGTGGTACAAACTGAACTTTGCAGTCTTAGGATCAAGTTGTGGGAGTTCAAAGACAGAAAGGCCCAGTCACCTGCAGTACCAACCTATTTGCCAGAAGCTCCCCGATCTCTGGCAGCTTTGTGTTGATGATTGCCACTAGTGCAGCAAAGACAGGCGCAAACGTAGGAGATGCCATAGCAGATTTAAGCAAAGACCGGCAGAAAAGCCCTTGGCCCCTTACTAAATTCTGCATTGCACCACATCATGAGACCACTGCCTTCTGATATGTTGATTCCAAATAGCAAAGGGCTAAATATCACCATTCCGCCACAAACAACATGGCCTTGACATCGAAGGACTTCCATAATCTTCAAACTGACAGGATAGCAATCAAGGCATGCCTTTCTACCTCAGCAAGACCTTCTACCCCACCCCACCCCCGTCGTTGACACCTCATTAAACAGGGCAGATTTGCGGCATGTACCCTTCACCCTCCACATACGTGCAAACTGGAAAAAGTGCTTCAGGGGGTCACCATCAGAAATAGAATTGGGAATGCATGTTGGTGGAAATAAGAACAGGCCTCAAAAAGTTGAAACCCAGAAATAAGATAATAAGTGAAAGCACCTCTTTCAGCAGCTGCCCTACAATGATGGGCACATTTGATGCATTGACCCGATTCACCAGCCCATTGATGGATTTTCGCAAGGCATCCCAACTCAGCTTCTGATACGCCTCACTTGTCGTATCATTTTGCTCAGAAAGCATCTGCGCGAGCTTAAAGGGTGGAATGTACACCCCTCCAGCCTTCCCTGCAGGTTTTTCCGTCCTGGCACTTGGGGCACCTGTCCCATTTGCTTCCAACTGCTTCACCGCAACCACAACGAAAGTATAAGTCTGCAAGTTGAAAAATAAAAGTTCATCTCACTGCATATCAAACAGCATGCCAGGCTCCCCATGAACAGAATTACCTACAATTGGCTTATTCAAAGGCTTTACAGCATGATCTAGAAAGCTTTCCAATCCTTATGGCATTCCATGGCTGGCGCTTACCCTTGCACCTGTCCAATCAGCTCTGGGGACATCCGGTCGCTGCCCTCTCTCCCCCCCCCGGAGCTTAGCTTCTGCTGGTTTGCTTCTGTGGGTCTCTTGGTCAGGTCCACCCCGAAAATTGCCTCGACCCCTTCTAACTGGTAATTCTACTTCTGGAGCCCCCTTGTCTACATATTTATCCTTCTCCAGTCGCGACGCATATCGGGGTTCAACATCATGGCGGTGGTCCCTCCGGCTAGGCGCCCGCTCACGGTCTGAAGGCCTTTCATACGCAGAAGGGCGCTCTTTCCTGTCATACCTCCGATCCTCCCATCTGTCACGCTCCGCTGCCCGCTTCTGTCGTTCTCTGTTAAAAACATACCACTGTCACCACAGTCAAAAAGATCATAAGAAGTGACATTCGTTTGATCCACCACTTTACGACTTGAATCCACGGTTTAAGTAGAAGGCACATAAAACATCCACCCTAAGAACGGAAGAATCTGGTCCACCGAGATAACAAACCACTAGCTAATAGAGAGCTGCTTGAATACTGTACTAGATAAACGCAGAGTCCCACCTGCCAGGCGAAGCGTTCCTTTCTTCTCGTCGCCTGTGGCTGGACCTTCTCTCAGGTGACTCAGAGTCCCTCCCCATACTACAACTAGGCAAGGTAAATAGACAGATCCCCTTGAAGAAAAGTTTCACTGTTTCTTGTCGCCTCTGTCAACATGAGAAGCTGGCCTCGAAAAGTTTGCCTCACTGACAGAGACTCCTTAACTTGCTTTCCCCTTGCCCTCTAGAGAAGCACCTCCATGCCGCTGAGCTACGGTATCGTCGCCGTAGAATTGTTAGTCAAATGTAAAGTGTGCATGACCCGGGCACGCTTTAAACAAGTCGGAGTTCGTCAGTGAGGTTGAAAGTGGCCCAGGGCGGCCCGCCCCGACCCTCACGGATCCCGGCCCGTCAACACCCATGGGGAGTCGCAGTCTGCGACTCGCAGACTCGGACTGTCCCCGAGTCGGGAAGGCATGATTCCCATGGTATAGGCTTGCACTCGACAGGGTTTTCCAAAAAGTATTCTTACTCGAGATTCCAATGAGTGAAAACTCTCGTCCAATCTTTGCATAAAAATTTTTACAGGAGATTATGTGAGTCGTAAAAATAGTGCTAATAGGATAGACAGTGAACCTCGCGTTGGAGACGCCTTTCCTAGTGTGTTCTCTCCCCGAGGGACATATTTGGTGACCTCTAACAATTTAGCAAAGGTCAATTGTACATATGTCAGTTAACGATTGGACTCTCGTTTCGTTCCTGTGGTAAGAGTGCTGTGTAGGATCACCCAAATTCTGGCTTTGTCCAAAGGCAGGGCTAATGAGAGCTTCTGCATAGATTGTACCTTGCACGATCATATCGTTTGATGGTATGAGGTTGTTGGATCCACAAGTGAAGTGTCAGTTTATTCGACCTCGTCAACTGGGACCGTCAGTATGCAAGGGGTCCCTCGGAGCAAAATGTACCTATGGGAACAAGGTTAGATTAACATTCAGCCAAGGAGGGGATTGTGGAAGGACCACATCTCGCGTGTTGTGTGCCGCTGTCTGGTCGTCACAGGAGATTTGGTGTATATTAACGGCATCTGCCGCTGTTGGCCAGGTGCTTTACAATAGTCTTTGATTCCTGCCATACCTTACATTGAAAATGCTCAGTGGAGGCCCTTTATCCCTCCTCCCCCCCTCTCTGTCTGTCTGTGTGTGTGTGTGTGTGTGTGTGTGTGTGTGTGTGTGTGTGTGTGTGTGTGTGTGTGTGTGTGTGTGTGTGTGTGTGAGAGAGAGAGAGAGAGAGAGAGAGAGAGAGAGAGAGAGAGAGAGAGAGAGAGAGAGAGAGAGAGAGAGATAGAGAGAGAGAGAGAGAGCGCGCGCGCGACTCTGTGTGTGTGTGGCCCCCCCCCCCCCCCCCGGGCGCCTTCTCTCAACACAGAAGGATGATTTTTGGCAATCACTTCCTCCTGAAGGTAGTCTTCATGGCATGCATTGCAGGGAACACATGTAAAACAGTGTTGCTAAGACAAATTTGGTTGTTTAATGCTTACAGGTTGTTCAGGAGCGAACGTCCTTGGGACGATATGTATCTGGGCCACTGCTGGCTCTTGCTGTGGGCTTGAGCCTGGCTGGCCTGGGCATCCTTCCACTTGCCTGCCAGCCTTACAACATCGTTTACGAGAGCTTGCTCCCCTTTGCTTCGGCACTCTTGCTCTTGGAGACAGACCTCCGCTGGTGAATCCTTTACAATTTCACACCAAGGCAGTGCTGGCACAGGTTTTTAAAGGATGTTATCTTCCCTTCTGGGTTTTTACTTTCAAATGCCATAGCAAAATCCACAAAAGAGATCCAGTCATCACTTAGGGTTGGGTTGCAACTCCAGGTTGTTTGCAAGTGCAGCAGACATTCTGCTGGCCTTTGGGATAGCATGCATTGGAACTCTACTTGGAACGTGCCTTACGTGGATGTTACTGGGGGCACGACTGGGACCTGATGGATGGAAGGTTTGTACCTGCCAATCACATGCACCTTCATCAACCAGGAACAAAAATAAGACTGACATCTTCTTTTGGCAGCCTTGCAACTCTGTGTCATTGCCCAGGCTTCGAAAATGTAAAAATCCAGCATTATCCCTCACTATATCTCATTTGTACTAGTGGCTGCTGTTGGTTCCCACTCAGAGACTTGCTTGCATGCAAACGGTACATTACGTTCTCAGGGTGCAGGGAGGGATCCTGCTGGTAAGTGGCTCAGCCAGTACTTAATAGATGCCTTCCCCCAACCATGCCAATTTGAGTTCAAATGCGTTTCTGGAGGAGTTAAGCCAGTTCCTGTCCAATTGGGCTGCATGTCATGACATGAATTCGCATCAGAGTATCGAACAGCCCGTAAAGGGAAGAGCAGATGGCAGGGGCGCTCTGTGGTACGTACATTGGAGGATCCATTAACTTTGCTGCCATCTCGCGTGCACTGGCTTTGGACGCAGCATTGGTGCCAGCGGCAATGGCTGCAGACAATCTAGCTACAGCCCTCTTCCTTGCGGCCATCAGCGTCATTCCTGATCAAGAGAGTTCTTACAACAAGCGCCAATTAAAATCTAATCCTCTGGTAACTCACCTTGCCTTGACGTGGTCATACACGTTCTTAACTGACACCCTGCCTTATGCAGCTATGCAGCTTCTCAGGTTTGCTGACAGGGCCCCCATATGCTCCATTCATAACTGTGGGCCATCTCCTAGTAGACTGAAGTAGCGCAGAGCAATGGCGAGCTATTTCCAATTGAAACCTTGAAATTTCTATTGAAGGGTAGGGGCTGCGGGGTCAGGGGTGGGCCTTTCTCCCCTTTTTTGGGGGGGGGGGGAGGGGGGGCTTGTGCGGCGGGAGATAGTCCAATGACACGTAGCCTTCAAGGGCCGTGCTGCGAGGGTACATAAAAGTGTCCTTAGGGGCCAAAATGCATGATTCCAAGAAGTGGGAATCTGAAAGGCATGGCCATTGATCTATCAATTGGTTTTTCTTCTCAAGCGGTGTTGGGCAACAAAGCTGGTGGTCATTGCATTGCAAAATGACCTGACGTCGAGCCGCCTGACCAACAAAGTATGCGGAAGCACTCATTCTACCAGAGGGTGGAATCAAGAGCACATCATCTCAGCCAAGGAGACTTTGACCCGAGGTTCAAATCTGACAGATTGCACCCGTACGACGCATGCCTTGCCCCGACTCCATAACCTTTCTACTAGCCACCGCATTCAACACATCCATGTGACATGCCCCTGGCGTTGTGCTGCTCAAAAAGTAGGCTGACAAGATTTGGAGGGAAGGATTGAGTCATGGGTCCAAGATGATTCCTGGTAATGCCCATGTATGACAGAGCTAAAACCAGAGGAACCGGGTGCAGAGAGAGTTTGTGTTGTTATGGCAGGAAGATGACCAAAATTTGAAGGCAGAAGTGACGGCTGAGACAATGATCGTGTCTTTGGCTGGCGCTGCAGCAGTATGTGCAGTATCTCAAAGGTTCGCGGCTTGCCTGGGCAGCCCAGCCTGGGCGTATGCTCTCACTGCGGTCCTGGCCTCTGGCTTGGCTTCCATGGCAAGCGCTCTGCTACCCGCACATGTGCAACTGTTTGCCGGTTACTCCTCATCATTGTCTCTCCTTCAACAGCCTGCTTGTTGTGTCTTCTCAAGCTGTTCAACTTAACGAGCAACAGTTCCTTATTCCCACTCAAAACACCCAAGGAATGAAGATGGGCTTTCTAGACTTGCGGCATCTTCATCTTTATGCCATCAAACACTGGTCGTTTTGGCTGTGGACTTCGGATATGTCTGATCTGTGGTCGGTTTGCGAGGGACAGTTTTCTTTGAGAGGAAGGCATGGATTCTGGCATGTGTGTGGATGTGTTGTGTTTTCTTTTGGTCTATAGGTAGGGGTGCTGTGTGCTGAAATCAGTTTGATGGTGTTTTCGTGTGTGGGTGTGTGTATGGGTGTGTGTGTGTGTGTGTGTGTGTGTGTGTGTGTGTGTGTGTGTGTGTGTGTGTGTGTATGTGTATGTGTGTGCGTGTGTGTGTGTGTGCGCGCGCGCGCGCGTGCATGCGTGCGTGTGCGTGCGTGCGTTCAGGAGCACAGCGGTGTCTATAGCCTTGGTGGCTTAGAAATTGGGGGGGCCGGAGTCCTTATGTTCTTGTGCTGTATAGGAGTGATGAAGTGTTGTGCAGAACATGCTTGCTGAGGCAGAACCCACATGAGGTGCAGGCTCTCGGGCTCTAGGAGGAGCGGTGATGCTGCTCTTCTTTGTGGTCATGGGTGCAGAGGCTGGTAGTTTTGCCAGTCTTGCCAGCGCAGGATGGATAGCAGCGTTCATATGCATGCAGCTTGCTATCCATGTCGTGTTCCTCCTGACGGCGGGGCGTGTCTTTCTTCTCCCCACGCAAGTGCGTCGCCCTGCTTGACACAAGCCACGTGCGCACTTCAGCAACATGTACACCGCTTGGACGCGTTCCGGTTTGCTCTTTGTTATGGTTGCAAGGCTATGCAGCATGTTTTGAATGTCTGCCCCTGCAGATTATTTGCGGAGTCCTTACAAGCATGCACAAATGAAGCGATCTGATCTGAATTAGTGCATTAATGTTGTCAGGGGTGGCATTGTGTGCTGAATGTAGCAATCACTTGAAGGGCCTGCCAGGAAGAAGCTAGTGATGCCACAATCTGATTCGACATTGCTGGGCTCGGCCAGGATGGTAGGAACTTGGCATGTTCACGATGGGACAGTGACATTTAGACCTGTTATCTTTATCTTCTTCGCCAGTCTAGACAGGGGTAAACTTAAAATACACACTCGTGGCTTCCAAGGACCGGGGGAAGGAGGGCGTAGCTGTAGCATAACTGTTGTAACATGCCTCCGTTCAAGTGCCAAAGAGCTCGTCAGTGGTTGGGGCATGTAGGCTTTGTTGACAGCATCAAATGCTGCAGTTGGAGGGCCAGCGACTGCCGCAGCTATGGCAACAGCCCGGCAGTGGACTCATATGGTGCAGCCTGCATTGCTACTGGGGTCGCTTGGCTACACGATGGGGACAGCTATTGGCTGTGCAGTGGGTCAAGTCCTGCGCAGCCTGCCTGCCGGTGCTGTATTTTGATGCAGCACCTGCCTGGCAAGCTAGTCCCATGAGACAGGTTGCAGTTTCTTGTATACCCCGCACTCAATGCCAAAAGAATAGAAAACTTAAACGGAAGACAAAGAAAAGACTGATGAAGATCCGGAGGTGTTTAAAGGGAGCGGAGTTGTCTCAGATACACGGAATTCAAATGCTGTGTAAAAGACGCAAGCTGGGAGTTAAATGTGTGCGATCAATGAAGGGCTAGGGGTAAGACGATTTACTTTTCATGGATTGAGACCACAGAGCCGTCGTCCCTTTAGAGGAGCGTTTTGTCACCAGACCTGTGGCATATTGTTTGTAGAGACCAAAGGTCGAAGTGAAACCGCGAGCTGTATATGCCTATACCTTGTGGTGGGATGTGGCCGGACGCGTATGAACATCATGTGGTAGTCCTTATTATAGACCAATCAGGTACTACATGGTGGCTTGGATACTGGAATGTAAGTGGCAGGACGTTGGGTACTGCACATGTGTGCACACCTCAGCTATTCAGATGATAGCTTTGATCTTGGAATACGAGTGGATAATGACGTTTGGCTGGGGGAACTTTTGTGGGAGGAGGGCAGGGGTGAAATGGACTTGGGTGGACTTTGGGGGGGGGGGGGGTGGGGTGGAAGCGGGGGGGAGATGATGAAGGGTGGCTTTCAGGTTTGGCAAGTGCCAACTATGTTTTAGACTACCCTAAATTAAGCTAAGGTTACATTTCAACGTCTTCTTGCCCTACACCTTCAGAAGAATCGGGCTGTAGTGATAAGGCTTGTGAGGCAAACGTCATAGGCACTGATACTGATAGTTCGTCACAACCCGTGGAAGAAGGATGGTTTGTCGATCATTGTTGCCGACACTTAACAGATGCCTTGTCTAGCCAGTCATCTGGCATCAATGTGATGTACTGTCAAAGTTTTGAAACCCATGGTCCACCCATCTTTTGCTTTAGATAGTATCGCAATGTTCACTTCAGCCGGAAGAAGGTCACCATGTCATGCCCACATGGCCTCTTAAAAATAAGTAGGCTGCCAGTGATTAGAGGGTGCATAGAGGTTGCATTATACTCCAGGTCTTAATGTGTACATTTGGGTACTTTGTGCTCTACATGGCTCATCATGCAGGTTGGCAGTGAACACGGTTCAGAAGTGCAGAAATTGTAACTCATGTAAAGTTTTTTGGTGTACCTTTCCTGATTTCTTTTCCTGAAGCAGTAGTGAAGGGTATAATAGCAGAAATCTATGACAACATAAAGCACTTGACTGGTATGCCTTTAAATTTCGTAGAGAAACACTTTGTTAAGACACCTGTCACAAATCGGGCATGGTGTGGACATGATATGCACCACATTCTCGTGATTTAATGATACCAATGAAAGAAAAATCCCTAAAAAGTGCTTTGCTTGGAAAATCAATTTGTTAAAGAGCCTCAGAATTGCGCCATTCCTGAATTTTCAGAAGCTCTGGATCACAGATGCTTCACGCCAAAGGCGGGCGGTTGGACCGTACGGCAGATCGACGGTTGGACGGAAGGGAGAGGGGCGATTTTGGGCTGTACGATTGCCGAGAATGAGCGTACATGCAGAGGCCGACTTACCATCGACTCAACGATAACAAACGCTGTTCTCAGAACGGGCCGGAATATTGTCAAGGTTTCTTCTAGGGCAGACGGCAAAGTGGGACATCATGACCCATCCTAGACAACGTTTGGGGTCTGGCATGTCCTGTACAATGTTATCGACACCCACCTATATGGATGATCGAAGGGATATACTAGGGTTAAGACGGGATTTTGCACCCATTTTCTGCTTTTGCATCTTCTTTAGTCCTCTTGAAGGGTAGGATCGAGCAGTTTTGACAAGGGCAGTGCGTTCTTGGAAATCGGATCCGACTCGGGATTCATATTATGCAGCAGGCAATCTCTCGATTGCAAGGATGTGCTCCCTTTCAATCAACTCAGCGTAGGAGCGTGGTCACTCGGACATCGTTTGAGGTATACGTCGTCCAACGGGCCCGTCGCAAAGGCCATACTGCAACCCAAATTTTCTCAAATCAGCGGAATTATACGTATAAAAGTCATCCTACTTAAAATAACTATCTGATACATGGTTGTGTGAAAGGAGGCCCAACCAGGACCAGGCAGCTACGAGATTGCTTGGAGATTTAAGGATGAGGGGCACAATTGGACACACCGTCACGGCACAGCGAATTTCAGGAACTCGTCTGCACGATTTTACAAGCTACAGTACGATCTTACATGGAACCTGTAAACTGTACGCATGCTATTGTATGCATCCCCAACGGTTTGGACTCACAGCTAGCCATGGCAGGTATTCATAGTTATCCTATGCGGACTATAAGTCAGCAGGAGAGGAGTCTACATGATTGGTTCATGCCTGACGACACTCTATCATGTGGTCAGGTCCACAGAATTTTTGCAAGGAGTAAGTGTATCGGTCTCTTGATATTGCTGTGGTCATTTAGCTTTCGCCTGTGGCATGGTGGGAGTCTGTTTGTCACGCGCTCGATGAGCACAACAGGTTTGGCAGGCGTATACTTAGCTGGCTCCCTTGGTACCACCTATCAGGGTCCCCCGAATCATGAAGGGAAGTAGGATGCTATGCTTGGACACTGCTTGGGCAAGCATTATTCGTTCGTAGACATATCAATGTGTTGACTCTCCTTGTAACAAGTCATTTAAGCGTCGTTGCCTCGAGCTCTTCCTTTCTTTATTTGCTGAGCAGTACAGGATGACCCTGGCTCGCATCCAGGTCATAATTGCAGGACATTTAAGTTGGGATGGGCCCGAAAGATTCTTGCAGCACATGAAACTTAGGCGGATGTGGGCAACAGGCAAGCCACAACACCTTTTCCTGGACCAGGAGCCTATGAAGTTGAACCAACATTTGGACCATGCCGGGTCAAGGAATATGGAGCGTCTGTGCATGCCCCCCTTCTGCTGCTACAGAACCGCACCCCTCCCTCAGTACCCTCCCAAAACGAGAGCTATGGGTGAGGCCTATCCATGGTTATCACAAAGGCCCTTCCTTTTGCCCAGATGCACGCGTGCACGTGCGCCCGCGTACGCACCACACACACACACACACACACACACACACACACACACACACACACACACACACACACACACACACACACACACACACACACACACGCACGCACACACACACACACACACACACATACACACACACACACACACACACACACACACACACACACACACACACACACACACACATGCAAAGAGAAGGGCAGTCATGTGCCAGTACATTCCACAGTCGACTAACTGTATGCCTTTGCGGTCAGATATATCGTCGCAGCAGATGGCAATTTATTACCACAGCAGCAAGGTACTGCGAAAGGACATAGTGGATTGAAGGCTGACTCGGTTGGGCCGGGCGAATACGAAAGTGCCATATCCAGCCATACACCCCCAAGCGCTCCTTTATTAAATTCGGGAGGTGCTCGAGGACCCCTCTTCCCAGTTTCAGATTCGCCAGGTGACAGTATATCTTTGACTCCCACCGACTGATTGCATTCTGCACTACTTACGTTTGGAGTCATGTGCTTCTTGACCTGGGACTTACCAACTTCCCTACATTTCCCATAAGCATAACAGCAGTCTCCTCCACCCCTTCTTCCTATTACCCTCCCTCTCTCCGTAGGTATATGTGTGTGATTGTGTGTGTGTGTGTGTGTGTGTATGTATGTGTGTGTGTGTGTGTGTGTGTGTGTGTGTGGGTGGGTGGGTGGGTGGGTGGGTGGGTGGGTGTGTGTGTGTGTGTGTGTGTGTGTGTGTGTGTGTGTGTGTGTGTGTGTGTCTGTGTCTGTGTGTGTGTGTGTCTGTCTGTGTGTGTGTGTGTGTGTGTGTGTGTGTGTGTGTGTGTGTGTGTGTGTGTGTGTGTGTGTGTGTGTGTTTTTGAGAGTGGGGGGGGGGGAGAGAGAGAGAGAGAGAGAGAGAGAGAGAGAGAGAGAGAGAGAGAGAGAGAGAGAGAGAGAGAGAGAGAGAGAAAGAAAGAGATTCTGTTTGTGTGTTGTGTCTTGCACCACAGAGATAACAGCCTCCTGCCTTTATAGCTCCTTACTTTTATTTCCCCAAAATCCACTTAGGGCTTGATGGCAGGCCATTTTGGACTGGAGGCTATGGTTCTTTGGAATTAAGCGTGGCACTTGGAAGGTTCAGGTCCTGGAGCATATGACTCGCACAAGGCAGTGGAAAGGCGCCGGCCATCAACGGCGCGGGCTCGCAGCACATTTTCTGAGTCCAATGCTTTGCCAAGACGAAGACGAGGCTGCAGCAAGGTCGAGGATTTCCACCCCCACCAATTTGCTTCTGAGGTTTTGTTTCATTGGCTAGTAGGATGTCGCGCCGTTGACTGGTTTTGGACACAAGACCTTGACATGTTGGAAATGTTGCAAGACATTATGACACCGGGACTCAGATCAATTCAATGGGCACTGAGATGTCGGTAACCTGGCAGGGGGGTCGCTGCTTGACACATACACAATGGCTCGAATAGCTAATGCAGTACACGCTTTTTGTGCATGTCACCATAACAAGGGGTTTTTATCCATGTCAGCTGACAATGAAGAATCCGCGTGCAATGATTTAGCTCATCTGCAAGGCTTATGGATCCTTCCGGAAGGACCTTAGAATTCTCCTTCCTGGATATCTTTTCCACGGCGTGCTTTGGTTTCCTGTGCATTGCAAGAACTGTGTGCATGGTTGAGGCACAGAGTGGACAACGGGAGCATCCCATTGACTTGCATACCTTGCCACTTATGCGCAATCACAACCTTGTCTAGTCTACGTCCTTGATTTTCCAGCGTATGCCAAAACTCTGTAAATTAATGTCGGACCTTGTTGTGCTGAGCTAATGTTGCGCGACATAGCTCAGCCTAACATGGACGCATGAATGCATGAACGCGGAATGCCCTATTAACAGACAGAGTGAAGTATGTCCGTGATCGATTTGGATGTGGAGCAGGGTCAAGGAGGACGGACCTCCTCGCCGGGACCAGGTGCATACGAGGTGGCTTTAGCAAAACGGCCTTCCACAGCAGCTGTTGCTCCCTTCGCTTCGACCGCCCCGCGCTCCTTACAGGTCCACAACAATCCATCAACTACACCCGCACTACTAAGGGGTGTATCCTAACAGTCATCGCTTCACGTACACTCACACACACACACACACACACACACACACACACACACACACACACACACACACACACACACACACACACACACACGTACACAACTGGTCAAAACTTTTATCCCTCTCTCTCTCCCCCCCCCCCTCCCCCACTCTTCTCTCTCCTCATTTACCTCTCCCCCCCCCCCGTCCCCCTCATCTCTCTTGCCCGCGCTGTGTGTGTGTGTGTGTGTGTGTGTGTGTGTGTGTGTGTGTGTGTGTGTGTGTGTGTGTGTCTGTGTGTCTGTGTGTGTGTGTGTGTGTATGTGTGTGTGTGTGTGTGTGCGTGCGTGCGTGTGCGTGTGGGTGTGCGCATCCCCCCCCCCCCCCCCCAAAAGCCCCGCTCTACAGTGCGAAGGCATGGTAACAACTCCCCAACGGTTTGTACGGAGATGCGTTGGAAGCCATTTGAAATCAGGCTCCCCAGTCCCTCACCCCCCGCTTTAAAATCTTAGGCCATGTTAAGCTCTGTCCACCGGGTTGCACGGAGCTGTGTTCGAAGCCATGAATGAAACCTGATTGCTTTGACCTGGCAGGGCTTGTCGGGGGGCAGCGGCAGCACACCTGGGCCTGGCGCCTATAGCTGCCCCGGATGTTGTTCTAAGCACCAACACAGCGGGGGCAGGCAGGCTCCGTTTTGGTCCCGAAGTGTGCGACCTGTTAGTGCCCCCTCCATCCCCCAAAGGGTCCACCAAGCTGATGTCGACGAGGGCCTTCGGATGGAGCAATGTCCCGTGGACATCGCCAAACCTCGTGGCAAGGCCACAGCCTTCGGCTTTGGGCACGCTGAGCGCAAGATGAGCAATATCGTTGGATGCACCCATGTGCGCCCCACCCCCTGACTTGCCAAAGCCCGGTCACACTCTGGTGGTGGTCGATGTGACGATGCAGGCACGCGCACGCGCAGGATACCTCCCGCCTAGACCAGGGAACTTGAAAACAAATTTGGTTTTAACCACAGGGCCTGATATCAACCGCTCACCAATCAGGTTGACCCAGCATCGGCTTAGGGGGGCGAAAGAGTGACGTGTAGGATCCGGGTATTTATAAACCTACTGGGAGCTTATTGCATCCAAACTTAAAGCGGAGTCGTTGAACGGCTCACTCTGACACACAGCAGCGGATCCAAATTATCCTCAACCCAGTTCCATGTCTCATGTAAGAAGAATGCATTAGTTACTCTATCGGGTCGTCGAGCTTGAGGGGAAGGATTAGTAATATATTCGCTTGAAGGTTGGGAGGTCCATCTTTTTCTGGTCTGGATGCAGTCGGTCGGGTTTTCATGTTAGTCACAGCCCAGGGTGTGTGACTGCCTGATCAGGCATCCGTGGGCCCGGGAACGTACGATGTGGCAACTGCGCCGGGTTCCTCCAAGACTAATGGGCCTTCGCCTGCCTTCCGCCTTGCTTGCTATGAGGCAGCAAAAAGGCCGATCACAAGCAGTTTACAATCTTCGACAGGGCCCGTGGCCCATGGTACATGCAGTGAGGAAGGGGGTGCATTTGCATACCCGGGTAAAGCCCCTCCCTTGTGAGACTACACTGGCCCGGGCTACCAGCCATATGTCCCACCCAGTGTGTATGGGGGGTGGCACGCACACCAATACACACACCGAGTGCGGGGAGGGACACACGCGCACTGCAGAATCAGGGTGGCAGATAGTAGGGGGGAGAGGCGGGAGGAGGTTGGTGTATGGCTTTGGGTATTCCTTTACGAGATGGTCTTCCTGTTGTCTGTCTTCCCCCTCCACCCCCCCCCCCTCATCTCTCCATCCCCCTCTGCTCCCCCCCCCCCGGTCCCCTTTGTGCCACAGAGATAGAGAGAGAGAGAGAGAGAGAGAGAGAGAGAGATAGATAGATAGAGAGAGACAGCTGTCTCTCTCTGCAGAGTGTGTGTGTGTGTGTGTGTGTGTGTGTGTGTGTGTGTGTTTATCTTCCTTCCTTCCTGCCCTGCCTCTCCCCTCCGCCCCCTGCTCTCTCCTCTCCCTCTCAGTCTCTCAGTGTGTGTTTGTCAGTGTTGTCGTGCAAGTGCGTGTGTATTGTGTTTGTGTGTGTGTGTGTGTGTGTGTGTGCGCGCGCGGTGTGTGTGTGCGTGTGTGTGGGGCGGGGGGTGTGGGTTGTGTGTGCGCATGTGCGCGCGAAAGAGAGGGTGCTGGTGAGTTGGACATAGCGCGGGAAAAGGGGGAGTGTCATTTAAACGATATAGTGGCAAGGCGTACCAGGAAATTGTCACCCCTCATGAGCGCACTGCTGGCGATGTCCAACTTATGAATTTTGCCCTTAATGTCCATCCTCATAAGGGTCAACTAGCAACAGTTTGCTACACTGCACAGTACATGCAATAGTGACAGAGTGGGAAGCATCAAGGAAGGGGCGATGGGATGGGATGGGCCCCATGGAAGGCGAGGCCGACCGGAGACTGAGTGGGTAGTCCTCGAGCACTTCAACAGTTTGCAGCAATCGCAGGTGCCCACTCTTTGACCGGGGAGCCGCATGCACAAAGGGCCCTCAGACCAATGCCTGGTGCGAAGGGCATCCCTTTCTTGAGCAGCTCTACGCGATTTCAGCAACCCCCGACCCATGACCCAAGGAAGGCTGCGTCAGTCCAGTTGGGAATTGTTGCAGGAAATCGTCAATCTTCGCCAGTGGTCACATAGTGCCTTCAGGGTACTCGCATAGCCTTGGTAAGTTTACAACAGCAACCAGCCTGTGGCCTAGCAGCCGTAGAGAAAGTGGTGAATCAACGAGTCTTTCGCCATAGAATGGACAGCTACGAGTACACATTAACCCTTGCCCCCAAGTAGCTCCAGTGGTTTCAACTTGAACCTTCTTTCGTTAGCATTTCGGAACGTTCCTGCTGCATTACCACTTGTCAGAGACCTTCCGCTCTTAACCCAACAGTAGTAAGCCCTCTACCATCGATGATACCTGGGACCGTCTCGTGTGTGTTTCAGGTGTCCTGCAGGGGCCCAGCTCCCGGCCCTTATCTCCTTGGTCCTGCCATCGTTCCTACAGGGTTTCCGGAGTCTGCCTTACTTTACCCCGATGTTCGAAAGGGACGCCACAATACTTTCTTCATGATGCCCTTGGGGCCGGTCTGTCTGCAATCCTTCTTCTTTTCCTTCATCATCCTCCCTATTCTCCTTGGTTTCCTTCATCATCGATATCCTCCCTAACGAGGGAGAAAAGTGGGAGATGACAATGCGCTAGCTAGCACTATAGGACTATTTACAGCGTCGGCGTCCACGTTGTTTGACGCAATTATCAAAGTGTCATCCGAACACGTTAAACACCATCTAATGCTCGTCTCAAAACTCGTCAAACTGTAGTACAGTAATTGCGCACGACAAGCAGAGAAAATCCACCGTTAACAGTCTAATGTTAATAATGCCGGCCACCGTTAACAGTATAACGTTGCAACAATTGCGGTCCTGAGTGTGAAGAGGTGGAAATATAATCCGCCCCTCCAGTCCAAACTCACATTGAAGTACAAAGGCTCAACGTGGCAAAGAGCGATCTATGATGAGACACAACTGCTGTCCAAGAATACGTCGTCAAACATTCTCCATGGACCAAGAGTCCACGACGGATCCTTCTCTTCTCAAACTCCATAACGCCTTCCTCAAGGAAAACGTTACAGATCTCTAGAGTTTGACGGGGAAGCGTAAGCTCATACTTCCTTGTGCAAACATAAGGTTCAGTCCCACATAACTTTTAAGAATTACAACTCAAAACATCCCAAGGGATAGCCTTGCACCAGCACGGACTACATATTCATTATCACTTCTCAAGCCACAATACGGCCATAAACAATGCAACTCCCTTTAGGTACCCCAAACTCCTCTCGGCAGCAACGCAATTACAAAAATCATTATGCTCGCCTCGTCAGTTCCCCTCACTGTAGAATTGGTCAGGCACACGTAAAGCTTGCGGCATGCATGCGTATATCAACACCATCCACCAGGTCCTATTCTGTGCACGAGGGCCGGTCTTTCCAAAACGAGACAATGTCGTCATCGCTATAGCCTGTGTTCTTCCAACTGGCCCTCTTCGAAAACTCATCCAGGAACTTGTGTATGGCTGGCGCCCCCTTCTCTGGCAAGCTCCAATCCTGCCATTTCCAAATTATTAATATCAGCTCAATTTTAATCAACGAATTGGAGCTCGGGACCTGTCTGAGACGTGCCAAAAAACAACCTCTATGCTCCTCTGCAGATTCAATGTCGCTTTTACTACCGTATTTAACTCCAGGGATATCCATATGTCAGTGATCATCACATCAGGATGGAAGGCAGTGCGAGCTTGTGATACATACAGTGAATATTATTCAAGGTAAGGGCCAAATTGTTACATGTTACATTGCTGCAGTTGGTTGACGAACAGTAGAGTTTGCACATGTGCCAACGTCGGTTGACCGCATTTACAAATACACAGTGTTAATTTACACTGTGTACAGCGCATGTGTATAGAACGTAAAAACGCAACATAATACGGGTAGAGGAGGTGGCTCAGCAACAACACTTCTTTCACAGGAGGATGGCCTCTGACAGTAACCAAAAGTACTGACAAGAGATTTTACCTTCAGACTTGGCAGCGCAATTAGGATGTGCCGAAGCCTTGGGGCCAGCTTGACGTCCGTTGCAGACACATAGTCTGCGCCAATGTAGGGTCCCCTCGTTTCCTCCAAGATGTGGGCCACTTCCGTCAACTTCTCATTTAACTTGCTTTGCTCCTGCTCCGAGCCCGAGCCCAGGTAGGCTAAGAAAGCTTGCCAGAGTTCCTCTGTTAGCCTGTGCAATGTCAGAGCTTTCATCCCCTCATCATGGTACCTGCTCCAAGGAATGACTCCCGATCACCTAGACAAGGTTGAAAAGACGAAGAGTGCACTCTTCTTCTTCTTCTCACTAGTGAGAAGAAGAAGAAGGGGAATGAGAAAAAGGAGGAGAACAAGAAGAGGAGGAAGAGGAGAAAAAAAGAAGAAGAAGCGACAAAGACAACGACGACAACAACAAAGACAAAGAAGAAGATAAGAAGAATGAGGAGAAGGAGGACGAGGAGAAGCGGAATGAGAAGGAGAGGAAGGAGGAGAAGAGAAGGAAGAAAAATGACAAGTTGCACCTGCCAGACGTACTCGCCAGCCACCAATATTCTATACGGCCGCTTTGATGGAACGTTAGCAACGACCGGTCTGTCGGTACCGACAGAATTGAACAAACGCAATGCAATCATTGATGAGAATGAAGATAAGTTCCCATGCAGATAAGCGTGCAACATCACACGGCACTGCCCCCCCTCCTCCTCCCCCTCCTCCCGGCTGGGTACGAGGAAAGGAAAATTTGTTCAATGAATGTTTCTCAACAGGCATTATCATGATCCGCCTGGCCCCATGTGCGGCCTTTCCAATCTTCTACCACGGGCTCATTACGAGACCGCCGTAGAACGAACTTCAGAGGATAACTCTCTTGTGCATTACATGTAAGACACTAGCGAAGAGGGGCGTCATCGTGATTTGACACTGACCAATTGTCCTGACACAATAGGTGATCCTTCTCTTCCCTTCCATAGAAAGATGAGCTATGAGACATAGCCTATGACTGTTTACAGCTATTGGATGTAATCAACATTAAGTAATGTTGATTTGCCATTTCATTGTAATGCATTATAATGCATTATAATGAAGAATGAACATATGTCACGACACAATAAAGTGATCACACGTAATGATCACGAGGGGACATGACTCCTCATTTGACCTTATTCAATCTACAGTTATCTGGTGTATTGGAGAGCTCCCCTACTTAGCTTATAAAGTGGCAATCACACGCAACAATTAAGAAAAGGAGTACTTGAGAGGATGTGACGCCATTCTCTATGCGTACCTGTCCTCCTTGTCTCCGCCCTCCCCTTTTCCCAGAGCGGGCTCCGGGAATTTGTCCTCCACGTAGCCTGTTATGCTTTTCAAACCAGTAATAACTGCATCATTGTCCTTCAAGATGGGCATGTCCCCCTCTGACTGTTTTTTCAGCCTGCAATTAGTGACATGCCTCAAACATAGAAAGACCCGTTCCCCTTCAAGTGCTGGGATATTGACAAATGATTAAATAATTTGTTTCACATTAAAACAGAATTGCGTAGACAACAGATCAAATGAGGGTCGAATAATGGCGTTGCGATGGCGTACTCGGTTGGGAGGTTTGCGTAATCCACAAACTTGCGGTCATAGGGAACATCCTTCTCCTCAAGAAATAGCAATGTTTCATGGCATACAGGACCTGCGTCAGTTGCCGCTCGATGATAAGTCGTGTAGACGGTGTCCCTCGGGAAGCTACACAATATAGTAGACATGACACCACAGCAGCTCAGTCCTCCAGAATGATAGGGAAATACATGCTCCCAAAGCCTTCTTCTCAGAATCTCCCCATACATAAACCGCAATTCCTGATCCTCCTTCTTGTCCGCCGGATGCTGCTGGGGTAATGCCGCCTGTCGCCGCGGCAAAGCCGGTATACGAAGGCAAGGAGCTTGCAAAAAGATTAAAAGCTCTGGATTTATAGGTTTTGGGAAGTTTATTTGGAACTACTCCCTTCGCGGCGATAACATTACGCCCAACGCCACATGCGTGCGGATCCCGCACACAACGGACCTTCACGAGAGAGATGCTGAGAGTGCAGACAGACTTCAGCGGTGAAACAGCTAACATATTTAAGAAAATGAAAGATCACTAACCATACCTTCAAAGAAAGGGCCGTAACACTAGAATCAACCCGATTTTGCAAGTACGCCCCCGCCGGTCCGAAAATATGCTGCCTTTCGACAAATGTCCTGTACGTCTTTTGGTACCTAGAAGTGCAAAAACACGCTATTGACTTGCATCCAACTACACGGGATTCTGGTTCAGATATTGATAACATCTGCAATCAGAATTCCCACTCAAACCTATAGACATAGGTACAGTGGAGACCCCATGGGAATGTTACAATAACAGTTCTCGAGAACTCACTATTTAAAGTGAGCTCACTATTTAAACAGTGTACTCACTAGTATCCTAGGGTAGGCATTCCCCTGTTAGGAGACACCACCTTCACTTCTATACCACGTCCACGTCTCCGTTTCCATGTACATCCACAGGTTGCTGGGGATGCTGTGGATCCATCCGGATGACGGGGTCGCCCACAACAAACCAGGAACCAATTGTATGCACATTGGTCTGTCTGTGGTTTTCTTCAAGGGCTTGGTTATGCTGGGTGGAGACCAAGAAACTTCGTGTATGTATGGAGGCCACGGGAAGTATTGGTGGTGCTTACATAATCTCATCTCCGCATGTGCCGGGTCGACCGACTGACGTCATGCACACTTCACTTTTTTCTAAGTGCAACCCCATCGATATAGTAAGGTACAAAGAGAGATTACGGGGCCACGTGGGACCGTAATGACAGTTCGCGACACTAACAATTAAACGCTTGCAGCAGTGCGCATTAGGAGTCAACAATACCTTTGAACTGGAGTTTGCTTACATTGTCGAGTACACGGTAAATACAGCATGAGTATCGACACGACAGTATTCTCGGTGCTAGTAGCACCTTGAGTCCAGGGAACGACAACCCGTGCGGGGTCCGTACAGGGATTGGGCTTGGCATGCGGGGCTCGCAAAATATCTGGAGACGTATTCGGGAACGTCGCACGTTTTTGCAACGTTTGCAAGGTCCTTCTACGGGGGGGCACCCGCGCCTTATCTACAAGGCAATACGGGTTCCCCGACAGAAAATAGGGGTTGGCAAGGGAAATATACGGGGCTCTCGAGCTCAGATGGGATGAATGCATCTGACAATGAATGTGATAGGGAGGCACAGTTGTTGATAGACGCCCTACGTGAACGTTCTTGAAGTCAATGTGGGGGGGGGGGGGGGGACTAACCAGGATTTGAAGGAGTACTCACACTAGTGGCCACGGGTGGCGGATACCTCAATATTCTACTGACTTGGTAGTAGTAGTAGTGCGTGGTGCACATACACCAAGCAAGAGTATCTCATGTAAGAGTGATTAAGACATATATGTTGAACCCGTGGAATCGCCTTCAACGTGATGCCTCCTTTGCCGTTTTCACATTGGTTTGTGGTGTATCATATGCCAAAGCTCCCTCATTTTCGCTCTAAGTGCATGAGGACTCATTGGGAGCGGTTGTTAGCATCTACACTTCGGCAGGAGTCCCCAATTTAACCGTGCGGGCGCAAACTGGCACACCCCCACATTTCTTGCCTGGGTATGCGGGCACCCCGCGCAAAAACCGTCATTTTCCCAGCCACTAAGGAAGGGTTCCCCTCTTTACAACACTCGGGTGCCACCAGGGTACGACAACCCATGCGGGGTCCGTACGGGGATTGGGCTTGGCATGCGGGGCCCGTAAAATATCTGGGAAGGCATTCGGGAACGCCGCACGTTTTGCAACGTTTGCAAGGTCCTTCTACGGCGGGGCATGTTGAGTTCTGAACATTATTATTGAATGCCTTGTGCTTTAAGTGATCTTCATGTGTGCACTATTAGGATATGGGTCCATTGAGAACATAAGGTACCTTGAGACACGGCAGATTCTGGGCGTTTTCGAACATAAGGTACAATCCTATCTAGATCACACGTTTGTCGGATGAACTCTTAAGGCTGCCCCACCGGAGTGAATACCAACTGGTTGTGAAAGATGCTGGGCATTACCAGATGCTAGTCTTGTCCAACAGTTGTGTGTGACACTCAGCAGACAGTCGTACGGACTGTAGCTGGAGTAACTTCGTCTATTGACGACCTGTCTGCTTTGTACAGGGAAAGCCGATTGCCCATAACCTTTTACAGGTTATGGGCCCACGCCCTTCCAGCTGAGCCAAGTAAAAGCAGGAGTGAAGGTCGTCTACGGATGGGTCAGACGTAAGCGTCAACAAAGGAGCTCGAGCATGGCGCAGCGGCGCAAGGGAACTCGAGTGTACCAGGACCATTATCTTACTCACAGTTTACCTTTCTGGGAAATTCATAATTGAAGTTTTAGCTGTGCTTTATCATTCATCGACGTTGTCTAGAAGCACTGAGTGAGTCGGGCCGGACTCCGGCGCAAACTTCTGAGGGGAACATATCTGCTACTACTGTGCAAGACTGGCTGGTAAATTTCCATGACATGGAGGGAATTGTAGGGTATTGCTGCATTCCAGAAGTTTATGAGTAAGTTTGGCTGGTGAAGTGACAATAGTATGATAAAAAGGGGCAAAGAAAAGGAAAGTAGCAGTGAAACAGCAATGTCTCAACCTGGAGAAGTCAGTGGGGCCACTCCAGGGTAGTCTATGACCGGGACACAATCAGCCACTGCAGAACCAAAGGTGGAGATTGACAAGGCAGCCTACATCCCCAATACCTCTAATCCAAAGATGACCGTCATGCTTGATGATGGAGGGCGCAATTTTGAATTTTGGTATGAAGCTTTGGAGGCGTGCGCAAACACCAAGGGGGTCAGAGCAGCTTTGGAGAGGCCAATGCCAGGGTCGGTGGAGAACTCAGCCATCAAGCAGTGGCTGATCCAGTCAGTTCCAGTCATCTGGCATTCTCAGATCTCATGCCACAAAGCAGCGTTCGACTTCATCACGTGGGTGAAGAACAGTCACACTGGAGGGAGCAACCAAGACATCAACCTTGAGTGGTACAAGGAAATGGAGCAGGGCATTAAGACAGGGGAGACACTCAAGGTCTACCTCTACAGAATGATGGATCTGGCTACAAGTCTCAGAAACAACGCGTTCATCCTCTTGGACCACAATGTTGGGGAGCTGATGGTGAAGGGCCTCCCTCCTGTGCTGAGGCTCGAGTCCCTGGAGGTTATGGCAACCGACAAGCCGCCATTGGAGCTGATTCAAAGAATCCTGCGCGCCGCAGCCAGCCGTGGGTACAAGGACCCACCTGCAGAGGGAACACCTCAGGCCATGGCAGCTGCAGCAGTGGCTGGTCCCTCTGGGGGGGTAGCTAGAGCGTCATCAAGCGCTGGAGCTGCACCAGGAGTGGGAGCAGTACCGGGAGTTGGAGCAGCACTACCAGCAAACGAACAGCCTCCCGCTGGCCCCTCTGCAACTACTTTTGGTGGCAGGGGGCGTGGACCTGGCAGGGCAAGAAGGCCCAGAGAGGAGCTTACATGCCACTTCTGCAAGGCAAAGGGCCACTTCATGACTGACTGCGGACCGCTCAGGCAGCTGCAGGCTCTGCATCAAAACATGCAAGCGGCAAGCGTTGGGCCTGCAGCTTACTGGGGCCAGGGAGGCCCACAGTCGTCTCCTCAAGCCTGGTGGGACCATGGATCTGGCCGGGGTGGCCCGCCTTCATCCGCTTCCAGCCCTGGACCACCTTCAGCATATAACTATCCAACAAGTCAACACACGTTCCGGGGTGGCATTTACCACCTCCACCCCCTCCTGGTGAGGCGATGTTTATCTCTCTCAATGTGCTTGCCCCAACTTCGCATGGAGCTAGCAGCACATCTTGGTTAATAGATAGTGGTGCCTCTGTGCATATAGTCAATGATCTCTCATTGCTCCATAATCCAGTTATGCATGGACAGCCTCTTCCTCTGCACTTGGCAACCTCAGACGCCAAGGGAGGAATCATTGCATCTGGGTCTGTATGCCTTGTGAATGCAAGGCACGAAGTATTCTGGCTGCACAATGTGCAGTGTGTTCCTTCTGCGCATACCAACCTCATTTCAGTCACTGGTGCAATTCAGGATGGAGCATCTTTCCTGACTGACACTGCAGGTGGTTACACAGCCATGAAGGGACCTGAAGGGTGGTGTGGAGATATCACCCGCGCACGAGGTCTGTTTTTTTTGGAGTTTGTTAGTCCTGTCAGAGGGCAGCAAGTTGGCTGCAGACATATTGATCACATGGCTGAGGCGTCTCACCTTAGGAAAGGACACGTGTGTAGCGAGAGATCTCTGTGGCATGCTAGGTTAGGTCATCCTGGTGCCAGCAGCATGCAGAGGTTCTCCAAGGAAGATCTGGTTACAGGAATCAATATCTCCCTTGCTCCCTGCTCTGAGTGCCCCAAGCACTGTGAATCGTGTATACAAGGGAAACACTCCAGACCTCCTTTCCCTGTATCTTCCAGGCCTGCACATAACCCACTCGATAGAGTCCATGTGGATACTGTGGGTCCTCCTGCCTGCACAGGTGAACGATATTGGGTCACTGTAGTGGATGAAAGTTCACACCAAGTTGCCTCCCTGCCTGTGAAGTCAAAGGATTGCATCCCAAAGGCTGTGACAGACCTGCTCCGTTTTTGGCAGACCCAACGAGGCACGGTTGTGAAGTGTGTGAGGACTGACAGGGGTTCAGAGTTCCTGAACCAGCAATTCAAAGAGTTTTGTGCTCAGCAGGGCACTAAGATGGAGTCCTCAGCGCCCTACACGCCTCAGCAGAATGGGGTGGCGGAGAGGATGAATAGGACCCTGAAGGAGCGAACAAGGACTGTGTTGGTCCATGCTGCAGCAGACCCTTCCCTTTGGAAGGAGGCGCTTGAGACAGCTACCCTCCTCTACAATGTGGGTCCTAGTTCAGGCAGGTCCCTGACCCCCATGGAATTATTCTTTGGTGTCAAACCTGATGTGTCTGTGCTGCGCACGTTTGGCTGTGTAGCCCATGTGCACATTCCCAGTGGCCAAAGGTCTGTTTTTGGGCCCAAGACCATCCCTGGGATGTTTACTGGTTATTGTCCCCAGTCTAAAGCATATCGTGTGTACGTGGGGAATGGAGTGTGGAAGGAGAGTAGGGACGTCAGCTTTATCGAGCACTTGAGGGGGGCTGAGAGAGTGGGTCTATCAAAGGTCCAGCCTGGGTCTGTCTATGATTCTAGGATATCACCCCCCCTTGGCAGTGAGAATCTGGCAACGCCTCAAGCAATTCCCTCTGCTGCTCCACCCACGTTCTGGGATGAGGAGGATGACCATGGAGTGGAGACGCTTTCCACTGGGGCTCCTGGGACCTCTGGACTTTGTGCTGGGGATCAGTCTGGAGACGGGACCATAGCAGCACATGACCAAGGAACCCCCACCAGCCTGGATTCTACTGTTGGGACCCCAGAACCATCTCAGCACTCGTGGTCGGTGCTTGAGCATATGCAGAATCTGGCCAGGGGGGGTGTAGAAACTCAATCCCAGGTAGAAAAAATGCAGAAGGTACAAGAGGGGTTGCGAATGCAGGGGAAGTCACAAATTCCCCTTCCTCCAGGGACCACCCTTACAAGGGAGCAGCGTTATGTACAGCGCGTGGCTAGGAGAGAGCATTCTGACATCCCATTGCATGCCCCTGACCCAGGTCAGGCAATTGTGAGTGAGCCAAACATGGTTGGTCTCCCTGATATGCAGGGGCAGGTTGAGACAGTCGAGGCTATGTTCGGTGCAGATGTAAGAGATGAGAGCAGTGGGTTAGACATGCCAGCAGTAGGGGAAGCTGGTGCCCAATCCCAGTCACTGGCTAGTCATGCTTATGGTGTGCAGGCTGACATTGTAGGCGCAGCTCAGGCAAGTCTGGGTAGTGTGCCCAAGTGTGAGTCCAGGAGAGAGAGAGAGCTGCTGCTCCCCTCTGCATTGCGGAAGGTGCGAGAATGTAAGGGTGCTGCACATGAGTCCAGTAGTCAAGGAGAGAGAGAGAGACTTGAGAAGGAATCAGATAATCCCGGCAGTACTGCCCAGTCCCAGCATAAGGTACATAATGTACCTTATTCTGGCAACCAGGGAGAGAGAGAGAGAGAAGGGAACAGCACCAATAAGGCTGACAGCCCTGCTGCACCACAGCATAAGGTACAGAGTGTACCTTCTGTCAGGTTGGGAAAAGTTCACGTGCCCTCAAACTTGAGGGAAGCCCAGCGCTCACCTCAGTGGGAGTTTTGGCAGCAGGCAATGCAAGAGGAGATGGAGTCTTTAGACACCCATGAGGTTATGCAGTATGTGGAAAGACCCCATGGGCAGAAAGTTATCCCTGTTCATTGGATTTTTTCTACAAAAAACGATGCACATGGGAATGTCACTCGGTTTAAAGCAAGATTGGTTGCCCAGGGTTGCAGACAGATTCCTGGTATAGATGTTGGTGAGGTTTTTGCACCTACCAGCAGCTATGGTGCTAGGAGAGCTGTGCTGGCAGTGGCTGCCACACAAAATCTTGAGATCCACCAAGTGGATATCAAGACAGCTTTTCTCAATGGGGAGTTGGAGGAAGAGGTCTATGTGACCCAACCACCAGGATTTGAGAATGGCAACACGAGAGTTGTGTGCAAGCTCAGGAAGGCACTCTACGGTCTTAAACAAGCCCCACGGGCTTGGCACAAGACCTTGAGCGACAAGTTGAGCGTGATGGGGTATAGTGTGTGCAAGAGCGACGCTGGGGTATACATCAGGAGGGCCCCTGATGGTAATCTGTCGTTTATTCTTGTTTATGTCGATGATCTTCTCATAGTTGCCAGAGTGGTTGCAGAGATTGAGTGGGGGAAAGAGTTATTGAAGAAGGACTTCACCATCCATGATTTGGGAGAGGTGAATGATTTCCTGGGGTGTCAGGTCCTACGCAATAGAGTTCAGGGCACTATTTCCATGAGTTGCACTCCCAAGATTGATGCTCTTGTGGAGAAGTTTGGCGTTGCTGATGATGGGCGTGTGGTTGATACCCCCATGTCCAAGGACTTCGTGGCTAGCAGCAGACCCGAGTCCTCAGATGGTATGTCACATGGGGCTGGTACCCCTCTGCCACCTGGTCATCGATACTGCGAGTTAATTGGATCGTTGCTGTACATAGCCAATACGACCCGGCCTGACATTTCTCAGGCTGTTGGAGTGTTGTCAAGGTATAGAATGACACCCACTACCTCACACTGGAATGAGGCCATTCGAGTGCTGAAGTACTTGAGAGATACCAGAGAGTTAGCTCTTACTCTGGGTGGAAAGGGCCCTGAGCTAGAAGGCTATGTTGATGCCGACTATGCTGGGGACCTGGACCACAGGTATTCCACCACTGGCTATGTTCTATCAGTCTATGGTAGTGCCGTGGTTTGGGGAAGCAAGAAGCAGAGCTCAGTTGCTACCTCAACTGTGCAAGCTGAGTTTATGGCAGCTGGCCATATTGTGAAGGAAGCCAACTGGCTAAGGGGCTTCTTGGAAGAGATAGGGGCTGCACCTTGGAGGGTCAAAATTTTCTGTGACAACCAAGGATGCATTTCTAATTTACGGAACCCCCTGTATTCCAAATTCACAAAGCACGTTGCAGTAAGCTTCCACTACGCTAGGGAAGCTATGGCACTTGGGCAGGTAGATATCCTCTATGTGGAATCTGCTCGCAATGTGGCTGACATTATGACCAAGCCACTTGCCAAGCCCGTGTTTGTTGGTCATCGTGATTCACTAGGTTTGAGAAGATACACATAAAGCATGCAGGCAAGGGGAAGTGTTGAGTTCTGAACATTATTATTGAATGCCTTGTGCTTTAAGTGATCTTCATGTGTGCACTATTAGGATATGGGTCCATTGAGAACATAAGGAACCTTGAGACACGGCAGATTCTGGACGTTTTCGAACATAAGGTACAATCCTATCTAGATCACACGTTTGTCGGATGAACTCTTAAGGCTGCCCCACGGGAGTGAATACCAACTGGTTGTGAAAGATGCTGGGCATTACCAGATGCTAGTCTTGTCCAACAGTTGTGTGTGACACTCAGCAGACAGTCGTACGGACTGTAGCTGGAGTAACTTCGTCTATTGACGACCTGTCTGCTTTGTACAGGGAAAGCCGATTGCCCATAACCTTTTACAGGGCACCCGCGCCTTATCTGCAAGGCAATACGGGTTCCCCGACAGAAAATAGGGGTTGGTAAGGGAAATTTACGGGGATGGGGGACAGCTTTAAAGACGATGATCCTCAGTAAATTTTTGGCTTTTTTGTAGAGGACGAGTACTATCCTTCCGAAGACTCAGGCGTGCCAGGTACGATATGAAGCCTAGCATCCAGGTAATTTTCGCTTGAATATTGATTTGCGTGTGTGTGTGTGTGTGTGTGTGTGTGTGTGTGTGTGTGTGTATGTGTGTGTGTGTGTATGTGTGTGTGTGTGTGTGTGTGTGTGTGTGTCTGTGTGTCTGTGTGTATGTCCCCTCCCTCCCCCCCCCTCTCCCCCCCCCCCCCCCCCCTCTCTCTCTCTCTCTCTCTCTCTCTCTCTCTCTCTCTCTCTCTCTCTCTCTCTCTCTCTCTCTCTCTCTCTCTCTCTCTCTCTCTCTCTCTCTCTCTCTCTCTCTCTCTCTCTCTCTCTCTCTCTCCCCCCCCCCTTCCCTCGCTCTCCCCCTCCCCCCCCCCCCTGTTTTCTGACTACACCACCTTTAGTTTTCGGCCCCTAGATTCCGCGTTCCCGAATGCACGATTTATGGTGTGTGGTTAGGATCAGCTTCACTCTTAATACTAAATGATGATTACTTAGTGACAAATGTGATTTGATTTATGCTATGCAGAGTCGAGGGGTATGCTGAAGAACGGAACTTTGGCCACACAAGAACGTTCTCACATTGGTTTGTGGTGTATCATGTGCCAAAGCTCCCTGATTTTCGCTTTAAGTGCATGAGGACTCATTGAGAGTGGTTGTCAGCATCTACAATTCGGCAGGAGCCCCAAATTTAAGCGTGCAGACGCAAATTGGCCCACCCGCACATTTTTTGCCTTGGTATGCGGGCACCCCGCGCAAAAACCGTCATTGTCACTGCCGACATACGGGTGCCACCCGCACAATTCTAGCTGAGCTATTCGTGCCACCCGAACGGATTTTTGTTGAAAGGGGGGAACCCTTAGTGGCAGCCTGCCAGTGGCAGGGACGCGCTATGGCGAGTTAAGGGGTGTCACGCGGCAGGGGTGTGTCTCTGTCGTACCCTGCTTAAAGGAAAAGTGAAATATATCAGTCTCAGGCCCCCGATGCCCGAATAGTCATGTTTCGACATTGGAATGGCCGTAAGTGCAAAAGATGCAGAATAATAAAAACAATAAGTACGAAAGTAGGTGCAGGAATATAAAGTTGCAGCAAAAAGTAAGAATATATATATAATAATAATAATAACAACAACAACAACAACAATAATAATAATAATAATAATAATAATAATAATAATAATAATAATAATAATAATAATAATAATAATAATAATAATAATAATAATAATAATAATAATAATAATAATAATAATAATAATAATAATAATAATAATATTAATATTAATAATAACAATAATAATAATAATAATAATAATAATAATAATAATAATAATAATAATAAATAATGATAATGATAATGATAATGATAATAATAATAATAATAATAATAATAATAATAATAATAATAATAATAATAATAATAATAATAATAATAATAATAATAATAATAATAATGATAATGATAATGATAATAATAATAATAATAATAATAATAATAATAATAGTAAAAATAAAAATAGTAATAATAATAGTAATGGTAATAGTAATAGTAGTATTAATAATAATAATAATAATACGAATAATAATAATAATAATAATAATAATAATAATAATAATAATAATAATAATAACAACAATAATAATAACACTTATAATAATATAATAGTAATAATAATAAGAATAAGAATAAGAATAATGATAATATTAATAATAATAAGAATAATAATGATGATGATGATGATGATGATAGTGATAATAGTGAATATAAGGACATTAAATTTTAATGGTAATGAGAATAATAATAATGGAAGTAATAGTAATAATAATAATTATTATTATAATTATAATAACGATAATAATAATAACGATAAATTAATGTTACTATCAATAATAATAAGAATAATAATAATGAGATTAATAATAATAATAATAATAATAACAACAATAAGAATAGTAATAATAATAATAATGATAATAGTAAGAGTAATAACAGGATTAGTAGTAGTAATAGTAATATTAATAGTAGTAGGATTAGGAGGAGCAGTAGTAGTAGTAGTAGTAGTAGTAGTAGTAGGAGTAGTAGGAGTAGTAGTAGTAGTAGTAGTAGTAGTAGTAGTAGTAGTAGTAGTAGTAGTAGTAATAGTAGTAGTAGTAGTAGTAGGAGTACTAGTAGTAGAAATAGTGATAGTAAGAGTAATGGTAATATACACACTCTGGCATATATACACACTGAAGTACAGCCTGAGAAAAGTTTTCAATGCTCGGTATGCTCTACGACTGTTGAGTGAATGCAGTCGTTCCGTTTGTGTCTCGGCCTCGCACCCCCCCCTCTCTCTCTCTCTCTGTCACTCTTTGCATCTCCCCTCTTTCTTCCCTAAATCAGGAGTTGACTGCTGGCCCCAGGGATTGTAAGCTGTAAATGTTGTACACCTGTTGAGAGGATTATTTTATGAACCTGAATGCCATTTCAGCACGCCAGCATACAAATTCAGTAGGCATTAATACTGCCTCGCGTTCTGTATTCCAAACCAAAACAGCAGTTGCCAAAGTTCTCAGGGGATTTTACTTCTGCCACTTGACACACAAGTTCAGATTACTGTTTTTAGGGTCCGGATTGGTTCCCACCACCATCCATCATTTCTACTGCCTGCTACCCACCAGTCAGGGTTTACATTTGTCGTTACGCGTGTCGGTTGTCGGGCCCCAGCCCCCTGTCTCTCTCCCTCCCTCCGGCCCCCCCCCCCCTCTCTCTCTCTCTCTCTCTCTCTCTCTATCTCTCTCTCTCTATCACACCTATGGATGACACCCCAGCCCCCTGTCTCGCTCCCTCCTGCCCTCTCTCCCCCTCTCTCCGTCCTTCTCCCTCTCTCTCTCTCTCTGTCTCTCTCTCTCTCTCTCTCTCTCTCTCTCTCTCTCTCTCTCTCTCTCTCTCTCTCTCTCTCTCTCTCTCTCTCTCTCTCTCTCTCTCTCTCTCTCTCTCTCTCTTACCAGCTGTAAACTCTTACTCTGTCTGTCCTAGATGTAATGGGTGGGTTTGCACAGGAGAACAGCAAGAAATGGAAGAGCAGAAGAAGAAATCCCCACGTGGGGCAACAACAGAAATGGGAAAGGCAACACATAACAGAGACCCCCATGAAAGGAAGAAAGGGGGGGGGACAAAGGAAAGGAAAACTCCAAAAGAGAACACAGGGGTAAAAAACACAACCAAAAAGAAGTAGAGGTAGGACATCAGAGGGGGAGATGGGACAAAAATGGGCAAAAGGGTAAAGAACAGCCACAAAACGAGTCTTCCAGAGGCGGGCGCAAAACAGGATGGACAAAAAGAATACTGCCCCGGCCAGGGCCATATATCTAGACGTTTGTAAGGAAAGTGAGAATGAGAATACCTGTAACCCCATCCCTTCCCCCAGTTGGTCGTGGAGCCGAGCAAGCGTGCCTGGCCGGGGCGATAGCGTTGATAGGGGGCAGGGATTTTGGGATTTGAGCCAGCGAGGGGTTCCTGTATCTTTCAAAAAACCTGTAGGCAGAAAATTCCTTAGTAAGAAGAAACAGCCTAGAGAAAACGAGTGGACGTGTGGGGCTGCGCTCAAAGCTTTAAGGTACCTGTACAGTTTGTGCTGACCAGAAAAACGGCCGACGGAAAAACGGTTGAAGGATAGATTGGAAGCGGTGACAGCAGCACGTAAAGTTTGAAGGGTGGCACCTAAAGGTCGTAAAAAACGTCGTAATGAGTATTAGGTCAAGAGGAACCGGGAGGCAAGCGGAAAAGGTCGTTAAAATGAAAAGATCCCTAGCGTGAATTAGTTCTGAAAAGATACATAGTAAGATTTCATACCGTGGGGTTAGAAAACAGTGTAATCCCGTCAAATCCCTTTAAGGTGCATGCACGTGCGGCAAAAGCGAGGTGTGGAAAGGATGCTGAACGGCGAGATGCAGAGTGGCTTCACTTCTTATGTGTTTCATTTCACATCTTGACTGTTAATGTGAAAGCGGAATGTCGAAATAGAATGTTAGTGTGCTGGCCGATGGAAAGAGTGTAGAGTCATATGACCCAGCGTCTCAGGGAGAAAGGGTGAAGAAGGAAGACGGGCGGCTCCACGCGTAACAGGAGTAAGAGGAAACCCATCCGGATCAGAAAAGAACGCGGATGGAAAGAACCCTAACCCTGGGACTGGAGGGAAGGGGTAAAAACCATACGATGCATATAATATGATCTGTGTAAAAAAGTTGGGAAGAAGAGAGAGGGGCGGTTGTGCCTTCCAATCACACGCCCGAAAAACAAGGGAGATCCCCCTGTTTTGAGGGTTATTTGTTACAAGTGACCCCTAAAAACCCGGATGAGTCAATGGCGGACCCCAGGAGGGGTACAATACCGACAAGTCAAGGTATATAAAGCTCGAGCCGAATGGCCATACAAAGTAGGGACCTTCTGGAGGCTGCGATAAAGTGTGAAAGGTTATGGGCAACCGGCTTTCCCTGTACAAAGCAGACAGGTCGTCAATAGACGAAGTTACTCCAGCTACAGTCCGTACGACTGTCTGCTGAGTGCCACACACAACTGTCGGACAAGACTAGCATCTGGTGATGCCCAGCATCTTTCACAACCAGTTCCGTTACATCATTATCTTGTACACAAGCACCGATCAAGCAATCACTAGATAAGGCTCTAGACGGCTACGTTCAAGTACATGCCTATACTCCCTGAAGTCACTGTCCCTTATCTGTTTGAGTGACTACAGGGTACACTAAGCTTGTTCACTCTCACAATAGCAACAATGATACAACACACACTGCCGCACCGTACCTGTACAAAGCAGACAGGTCGTCAATAGACGAAGTTACTCCAGCTACAGTCCGTACGACTGTCTGCTGAGTGCCACACACAACTGTCGGACAAGACTAGCATCTGGTGATGCCCAGCATCTTTCACAACCAGTTGGTATTCACTCCGGTGGGGCAGCCTTAAGAGTTCATCCGACAAACGTGTGATCTAGATAGGATTGTACCTTATGTTCGAAAACGTCCAGAATCTGCCGTGTCTCAAGGTACCTTATGTTCTCAATGGACCCATATCCTAATAGTGCACACATGAAGATCACTTAAAGCACAAGGCATTCAATAATAATGTTCAGAACTCAACACTTCCCCTTGCCTGCATGCTTTAAGTGTATCTTCTCAAACCTAGTGAATCACGATGACCAACAAACACGGGCTTGGCAAGTGGCTTGGTCATAATGTCAGCCACATTGCGTGCAGATTCCACATAGAGGATATCTACCTGCCCAAGTGCCATAGCTTCCCTAGCGTAGTGGAAGCTTACTGCAACGTGCTTTGTGAATTTGGAATACAGGGGGTTCCGTAAATTAGAAATGCATCCTTGGTTGTCACAGAAAATTTTGACCCTCCAAGGTGCAGCCCCTATCTCTTCCAAGAAGCCCCTTAGCCAGTTGGCTTCCTTCACAATATGGCCAGCTGCCATAAACTCAGCTTGCACAGTTGAGGTAGCAACTGAGCTCTGCTTCTTGCTTCCCCAAACCACGGCACTACCATAGACTGATAGAACATAGCCAGTGGTGGAATACCTGTGGTCCAGGTCCCCAGCATAGTCGGCATCAACATAGCCTTCTAGCTCAGGGCCCTTTCCACCCAGAGTAAGAGCTAACTCTCTGGTATCTCTCAAGTACTTCAGCACTCGAATGGCCTCATTCCAGTGTGAGGTAGTGGGTGTCATTCTATACCTTGACAACACTCCAACAGCCTGAGAAATGTCAGGCCGGGTCGTATTGGCTATGTACAGTAACGATCCAATTAACTCGCAGTATCGATGACCAGGTGGCAGAGGGGTACCAGCCCCATGTGACATACCATCTGAGGACTCGGGTCTGCTGCTAGCCACGAAGTCCTTGGACATGGGGGTATCAACCCCACGTCCATCATCAGCAACGCCAAACTTCTCCACAAGAGCATCAATCTTGGGAGTGCAACTCATGGAAATAGTGCCCTGAACTCTATTGCGTAGGACCTGACACCCCAGGAAATCATTCACCTCTCCCAAATCATGGATGGTGAAGTCCTTCTTCAATAACTCTTTCCCCCACTCAATCTCTGCAACCACTCTGGCAACTATGAGAAGATCATCGACATAAACAAGAATAAACGACAGATTACCATCAGGGGCCCTCCTGATGTATACCCCAGCGTCGCTCTTGCACACACTATACCCCATCACGCTCAACTTGTCGCTCAAGGTCTTGTGCCAAGCCCGTGGGGCTTGCTTAAGACCGTAGAGTGCCTTCCTGAGCTTGCACACAACTCTCGTGTTGCCATTCTCAAATCCTGGTGGTTGGGTTACATAGACCTCTTCCTCCAACTCCCCATTGAGAAAAGCTGTCTTGATATCCACTTGGTGGATCTCAAGATTTTGTGTGGCAGCCACTGCCAGCACAGCTCTCCTAGCACCATAGCTGCTGGTAGGTGCAAAAACCTCACCAACATCTATACCAGGAATCTGTCTGCAACCCTGGGCAACCAATCTTGCTTTAAACCGAGTGACATTCCCATGTGCATCGTTTTTTGTAGAAAAAATCCAATGAACAGGGATAACTTTCTGCCCATGGGGTCTTTCCACATACTGCATAACCTCATGGGTGTCTAAAGACTCCATCTCCTCTTGCATTGCCTGCTGCCAAAACTCCCACTGAGGTGAGCGCTGGGCTTCCCTCAAGTTTGAGGGCACGTGAACTTTTCCCAACCTGACAGAAGGTACACTCTGTACCTTATGCTGTGGTGCAGCAGGGCTGTCAGCCTTATTGGTGCTGTTCCCTTCTCTCTCTCTCTCTCCCTGGTTGCCAGAATAAGGTACATTATGTACCTTATGCTGGGACTGGGCAGTACTGCCGGGATTATCTGATTCCTTCTCAAGTCTCTCTCTCTCTCCTTGACTACTGGACTCATGTGCAGCACCCTTACATTCTCGCACCTTCCGCAATGCAGAGGGGAGCAGCAGCTCTCTCTCTCTCCTGGACTCACACTTGGGCACACTACCCAGACTTGCCTGAGCTGCGCCTACAATGTCAGCCTGCACACCATAAGCATGACTAGCCAGTGACTGGGATTGGGCACCAGCTTCCCCTACTGCTGGCATGTCTAACCCACTGCTCTCATCTCTTACATCTGCACCGAACATAGCCTCGACTGTCTCAACCTGCCCCTGCATATCAGGGAGACCAACCATGTTTGGCTCACTCACAATTGCCTGACCTGGGTCAGGGGCATGCAATGGGATGTCAGAATGCTCTCTCCTAGCCACGCGCTGTACATAACGCTGCTCCCTTGTAAGGGTGGTCCCTGGAGGAAGGGGAATTTGTGACTTCCCCTGCATTCGCAACCCCTCTTGTACCTTCTGCATTTTTTCTACCTGGGATTGAGTTTCTACACCCCCCCTGGCCAGATTCTGCATATGCTCAAGCACCGACCACGAGTGCTGAGATGGTTCTGGGGTCCCAACAGTAGAATCCAGGCTGGTGGGGTTTCCTTGGTCATGTGCTGCTGTGGTCCCGTCTCCAGACTGATCCCCAGCACAAAGTCCAGAGGTCCCAGGAGCCCCAGTGGAAAGCGTCTCCACTCCATGGTCATCCTCCTCATCCCAGAACGTGGGTGGAGCAGCAGAGGGAATTGCTTGAGGCGTTGCCAGATTCTCACTGCCAAGGGGGGGTGATATCCTAGAATCATAGACAGACCCAGGCTGGACCTTTGATAGACCCACTCTCTCAGCCCCCCTCAAGTGCTCGATAAAGCTGACGTCCCTACTCTCCTTCCACACTCCATTCCCCACGTACACACGATACGCTTTAGACTGGGGACAATAACCAGTAAACATCCCAGGGATGGTCTTGGGCCCAAAAACAGACCTTTGGCCACTGGGAATGTGCACATGGGCTACACAGCCAAACGTGCGCAGCACAGACACATCAGGTTTGACACCAAAGAATAATTCCATGGGGGTCAGGGACCTGCCTGAAGTAGGACCCACATTGTAGAGGAGGGTAGCTGTCTCAAGCGCCTCCTTCCAAAGGGAGGGGTCTGCTGCAGCATGGACCAACAGAGTCCTTGTTCGCTCCTTCAGGGTCCTATTCATCCTCTCCGCCACCCCATTCTGCTGAGGCGTGTAGGGCGCTGAGGACTCCATCTTAGTGCCCTGCTGAGCACAAAACTCTTTGAATTGCTGGTTCAGGAACTCTGAACCCCTGTCAGTCCTCACACACTTCACAACCGTGCCTCGTTGGGTCTGCCAAAAACGGAGCAGGTCTATCACAGCCTTTGGGATGCAATCCTTTGACTTCACAGGCAGGGAGGCAACTTGGTGTGAACTTTCATCCACTACAGTGACCCAATATCGTTCACCTGTGATGGCAGGAGGTGATATGGGACCCACAGTATCCACATGGACTCTATCGAGTGGGTGATGTGCAGGCCTGGAAGATACAGGGAAAGGAGGTCTGGAGTGTTTCCCTTGTATACACGATTCACAGTGCTTGGGGCACTCAGAGCAGGGAGCAAGGGAGATATTGATTCCTGTAACCAGATCTTCCTTGGAGAACCTCTGCATGCTGCTGGCACCAGGATGACCTAACCTAGCATGCCACAGAGATCTCTCGCTACACACGTGTCCTTTCCTAAGATGAGACGCCTCAGCCATGTGATCAATATGTCTGCAGCCAACTTGCTGCCCTCTGACAGGACTAACAAACTCCAAAAAAAACAGACCTCGTGCGCGGGTGATATCTCCACACCACCCTTCAGGTCCCTTCATGGCTGTGTAACCACCTGCAGTGTCAGTCAGGAAAGATGCTCCATCCTGAATTGCACCAGTGACTGAAATGAGGTTGGTATGCGCAGAAGGAACACACTGCACATTGTGCAGCCAGAATACTTCGTGCCTTGCATTCACAAGGCATACAGACCCAGATGCAATGATTCCTCCCTTGGCGTCTGAGGTTGCCAAGTGCAGAGGAAGAGGCTGTCTATGCATAACTGGATTATGGAGCAATGAGAGATCATTGACTATATGCACAGAGGCACCACTATCTATTAACCAAGATGTGCTGCTAGCTCCATGCGAAGTTGGGGCAAGCACATTGAGAGAGATAAACATCGCCTCACCAGAAGGAGGGGGTGGAGGTGGTAAATGCCACCCCGGAAACGTGTGTTGACTTGTTGGATAGTTATATGCTGAAGGAGGTCCAGGGCTGGAAGCGGATGAAGGCGGGCCACCCCGGCCAGATCCATGGTCCCACCAGGCTTGAGGAGACGACTGTGGGCCTCCCTGGCCCCAGTAAGCTGCAGGCCCAACGCTTGCCGCTTGCATGTTTTGATGCAGAGCCTGCAGCTGCCTGAGCGGTCCGCAGTCAGTCATGAAGTGGCCCTTTGCCTTGCTGAAGTGGCATGTAAGCTCCTCTCTGGGCCTTCTTGCCCTGCCAGGTCCACGCCCCCTGCCACCAAAAGTAGTTGCAGAGGGGCCAGCGGGAGGCTGTTCGTTTGCTGGTAGTGCTGCTCCAACTCCCGGTACTGCTCCCACTCCTGGTGCAGCTCCAGCGCTTGATGACGCTCCAGCTACCCCCCCAGAGGGACCAGCCACTGCTGCAGCTGCCATGGCCTCAGGTGTTCCCTCTGCAGGTGGGTCCTTGTACCCACGGCTGGCTGCGGCGCGCAGGATTCTTTGAATCAGCTCCAATGGCGGCTTGTCGGTTGCCATAACCTCCAGGGACTCGAGCCTCAGTGTAATAACTCAGCGGAATTTATAAGGAAGTAAGGCAGGAGGGGAGCAAGGAACGAGGCGCGACACGAGGTCCGTCACTTGGGGCAAGCAAGCGTTTACAAGAACCACCCCACCACACAGCTTACCCTTGTGGTTTCTCCAGTTCTGTCCTCTCGTGTTAATCTACTCGGCACGCGGGTTCCTAGCCAAGGGACGCCTATGATTCGGACTCGGCCCATGTACGACTTCTGTCTCTCTATCCTTCGTGAGAGCCCTAGATCGTCCACTCGCTGGCGTGCTAACGGTGACAATTATTGTCATCAAACACACGCAATGACGGAGTGCCAACTATGCATGGCGTAAGCAACCATCACCGACGGAAGGTGCTACTCTCGTTCGAGCGGCTAACCACGTGGCTCCCACGGGCGTGCAGTATGGCGCCAAAGGGCGTCTCCCGCAAATGTCCCGAAATGCTCGGAAATCCTCGCATTCCGTTACATTATCCCCCCCTTAGTCCTTTGCATGTCCTCATGCAAACCCACTCGAGGATTTTCACTGAGAAGAACAACCAGAGAAACCGGTAAACTGGACGGCCCAAACCTCCAACTGCCGTCTGACCCCTGCCGAATTGGTGGTTCATGGGGTCCCCACTTCCAATTTAACGAAGTGAGACGTGTAACTAAGATTTATAACAAGCTAAGCAAGGGTTTCAGGCAAGGGTGACACCGAAGGTAGAAATCGAAGTTCCAATCCGTTACAAGTTCGCAGCCCTCCTCACGCAGGTCGTCCGAGCCTCCAAAGAACAATATATAATGAACAATGTAGAGAATGCTAGATGTCTCACTCGTAGCAGCAAACCCAAAGACAATGATCGCCACCCGAGTTCCTAGTCCACCTATGCGCGGATCCGGCTACGTCGTCCCTCTACGAGATGCTCTCGCGAGCATAACGATATGGATGACGAGAGGAGACCCACTAGGATATTACAGTCATTTTCCTACACACAAGGACAACGAGATCTACTCGTATCCCAAAGGGCACGAAGAAACATGAACTACGCGCACATCCTACGTGAGACGCGTCGCGCTGACGCGGCACCTCACTACATACTCCCCCCCTTATTCCTGTGCGTCCCCGCGCAGAAGGCAGAGCGCAACAACAAACAGACAAGACAAACAAAGGAACAAGACCTTCCAACATGCGGAGACTCAGACTTAGACCTACGGGCAACCCGCCTCCCGTGTTGCCAGACCCCAGCCGAATGCTGCGTATCGGGGTCCCCACCATAATGCAATAAGAACAAGGATCAGGCATGACTAACAGAACAAAAGACAAAACACTGAAAGAAAAACGAAAGTCCACATGATGAACAGCCAAAATGAGACACAAGGGCAGAGCTAAAAGTCCAGATGTCCAAAAGTCCAGAGTCCAAGGGGAGTCCAATTTCCACATATAGTCCAGTATTACGCCAGTATTGCACCATATTGATCAGGTGTGGTAGTGAAGTGAAAAGGCCATACACCTAATGTGCACAAAAATCTATCCAGGTAAGGGACCCATGGTCAACCCTACCGAGTAAGGCAGCCTTACCCTAGCCTATCCAAAGTCCATATGGCCATACAGAGAGACCCCTCCAAGGAGGGCCAACCGGTCGACGGGACCCTAAGGGTGGACCCTAGGAGTCGTGCCCTTGGGAGGCAATGGCGGGAGCCCGTGACTCTCTCTGTACTCTTCCACTTTCTTGTGGCAACAACGCGTGACCTGTGCAAATTATTTCCAGCTATCCTCATTTGGCTCGTTCGGATCGTACAGAGTGCGGCCGCGTTCGCCAGTGAGTGGCTTGTGATCCACAATGCCACCACACCCGGGATCCACGATACATCCACACCCATGTCCTTAACAATTGTGCTAGAGTATAAGCATCAGCTTTCATTGTTGTAGCAGCAAAATGAGCACACTTGTTAAGCCTATCCACGACAAATCAAATAGCATCATTTCCACTTGGGGTCTTTGGGAGGTTAGTAATAAAGTCCATAGACACACTTTGCCACTTCCTTGCTGGTATTTGTAAGGGGTGAAGAAGACCAGCAGGCAAAGTATTCCGAGCCTTGACTCGTTGACAAGAGTCACAATGAGCAACATAGGCTTTGACATCCTCATACATTCCCGGCCAATACCATTCCCTTGTTACAAGCTCGTACATGCGAGTTACTCCAGGGTGACCAACATGAGGTGGATCATGTAAAGCTTCCAAAGTTTCACGTCGTAGGTTCTCCACGACAAGTTCCCCATCTTTCCTTTCCTCAAACAATGCAGGAACATATTTCCGTCCATTCCTCTCCCAAAAGCCTCCCTTTTGACTAACCTTCCTTCTATTCGCACGCGCTGCCAACCACGGATCGTATGTGTAAGCCTTCTCAAGTTTGCCAAGTAGGGATTCGTACCCATCGGTCTCGCGGGTAAGCTCACTCGGGCTGGCCAACCCGATTTGCTCCATCGTGCCGAGGGAGCTTGGGGTCTCGTGAGCGGGCCCCGGGAGCGTGACCTTGGGGACCTTGCGGACCCGAGCTGTGAGGGTACCCTCGACATCCCGGCTGGAGGGGGTGAGGGAGTCCGGACTGGTGCGCCGACGCTTGCGCCGGAGGGCAGCCCCGGCCACAGCAGCCCCATTGTCCCTCCCCCCAGGTCCAGGGTGTTGAGTGAAGTGACACCTGGAGAGCGGATCCGCAATGTTGGTCTTGCCCGGTTCCCATACCCATTCAATCTCAAACTCCTGCAGGCGCTCGGCCCACCGAGCCCTCCGAGGACTAAGCCCCACCTGTTGACCCAAGAAGGTGTTGCACTTGTGATCCGTCACCACCGTTACTGGCTTACCTAACAAATAACATCTCCATTCCGTGAGAGCATACACTACAGCCAATAACTCCCGTTCCGTGGCACTGTAGTTCCTCTCGCTTGCTCCCAACTTTTTACTGAAATACGCACAAACCTTCCCATCTTGAAATAGCACAGCTCCCACGCCGTAATCGCATGCATCGCACACTACCTTAAATGGCCGACGTACGTCCGGGAGTGTTAAGATAGGGGCACTTACCAAAGCTTCCTTTATGTTGTCAAATGCTTCCTGTTGTTCCTGTCCCCACTTCCAAGGTGCTTTTGCCCCAGAGAGAGCTGTCAATGGGGTTGCCAGGATACTGTAGTTCTGAATAAACTTTCGAAAGTAATTAGACAACCCAAGAAACCTCCTAACTTCCGTTACGTTGGTGGGCGTAGGCCACTCCTGCACCACCTTGACTTTATCCATATCCACTTCCAACCCATTTTCCCCAATGATGTGTCCCAAGTATTTCAATTGTTTCTCAAAGAAAGAGCATTTGACAAGTCTTGCCAGGAGTTGGTGTTCGCGTAGACGGGTGAAAACTCTGTCCAACTGCAGAAGGTGTTCCTCTTCCGTTTTGCTATAAATGAGCACATCATCCAAGTATACAACCACAAAGCCTTCCCTTATAAAGTCGTGAAAAACCTCATTCATAAGCCGTTGAAATGTCGCGGGCGCGTTGGTCAAACCAAAGGGAAGTACAAGAAATTCGTACAAGCCAAAAGGGGTCCTGAAGGCAGTTTCAGGCACATCCTCCTTGCGAGTCGCACTTGATGGTACCCAGACAACAAGTCCAAGCTCGAAAACACCTTGGCTCCCTTAAGCCTATCCAACAGATCGTCAATTCTGGGGAGAGGGTACCTATCCGAGATGGTAATTTTATTCAGGGGACGGTAGTCTATTACCATACGCAAACTTCCATCCTTCTTTCTAACAAACAAAACATGTGATGCAAATGGTGAGCAACTTCGCCTGATCAATCCCAATTTTAACAACGCATCAACCGTTTTTTCGCATTCCGCAAGCTCACTTGGAGCAAGACGGTACGCGGGCCTATTGGGGGGCCGATGTCCTTCTTCCAAATTTATTGTGTGAAACACTTCCCGCTCCGGGGGTAACCCCGGGAGTTGTTTTGCAAACAAGTCCTCATTTGCAAGTAACAAGTCTTTCAGGGCCTGTGGCTTGCCTTCCAACATGTCATTTATTTGATGAGTGAAAGTCATACCGGTACTACTGGGGGGTTTTGTGACGACGGGGGTGTCGTCCATAGATTTGTCGGTGTCCGCCAGGTCGGCCTCACTTGAGGCGTCCTCCCCGGTGATGTCCACCAGTTCAGCCTGCTCATTCACAAGCACAGTATACAAACAAACCTTCCAAACATCTTGACCCTTCCATCCTTTTCCATTCCTATCCTTCCTTCCTTCCTTCCTCTCTTGTGCTTGTAAACCCCAAACAAGTTTTGGCCCCAGTGGCAACGATGAATTTGCGTGTTTTAGGGTGACCCACTTCCCATGATGTTTAAATTGAGCAGCCTTCACACAAAAATCAATTGAGACTCCTCTTTCTTCCATCCAGTCCTGCCCCAAAATCATGTCTACCCCATCAATCATGGCAGGGCTTACAATGAAGTTGTGACGGGAGGTTATACCAGGCTTGAATGTAAACGACACATCTACCGTTCCTTTCGTATCGGACACACTTCCATCAGCAAGAGTCCCGGATATGCATGCGGGTTTGTATCGCACCCCTAGCCCTTGCAAAGTATCACTTTTAATAAGCGAATGAGATGCCCCACTATCAAACAACACTGAAAGGATTTTCCCCTTAACATTCGCCGGAAAGGTCATAGCTAGCGGAGAGTCAGTAGTAACACTTCCCATGGTGAGTGTGGGTCTTGGGGGAACCACACAACATACAAAAGAGAATGGGTATACACTAGTTTGACCATTCATGTCCACCGCCTGTCCCTTCCTTCCTGAACACACTTCCACAATCCTTCCTTGCATACGGTGAGCATAGAGACTCTTACTTTTCCAAGTTTTCCTTCCCACAATGAAACAACAAGTGAGGGACGGGTTGCACCTTTGTTCCCATAAAAACTTGGAAATCTCAGATTCAGCCTTCCTAACATTTGGCACCACAAGGTTCACCCCTTCCTTTCCCAAATTGGAGGCCACAAGAGAGTGCAAAACATGCAAGCAAGTGGCATCCATGGCTTCAGAATTTACTTTTGAGGATTATGCCCCGGCCCTTTTCCCTTCCAATGTGCTCCCCGGCCACCACGGCCCTTCCACTGCCCACCTCGAGCTTGATTAGAGGGGAAAGGAGGAGGTGGGGGCAATTGACTGTCGCGCCTGCTCTTCCTTTGCAAGTAGTCCCGCTTGGCCTGACATTGCCATTGCTCGTGACCAAAGTTTTTGCAGAAATAACACTGGCGCTCGGAGGGGACGCTTGTCCGAGAATCTAACTTCCCACCAACGTTGTGTCCGACGGCTCCAAGCACAGGCCCCTGGGTGAATCCCGGAAAGTATGCCGGCGTGCTTGTTGGAGTCCTCTTCACAACGTTGAGAACCTTCCTTCCTTCCTGTCCCCTCAGCATCCCCCCTGATTTTAAGTTGCTTTCATATTGCACCACATAAGTGCACAATGAGTCGAGGCTTGTGAACCTGACACCAGTTTGAGGGTTAACTGTGCAAGCAACTCTAATAGGAGCATTCAGGCCTTTGAGGAACATATATATTTTATCATTTTCGCAGATGTCATATTCGGTTTCTACATCACTCAACAAGGAAATAAACCTTTCTATGTATCTTTCAACGCTTTCTTGCCCTTGATAAACATGGTCTAATTTTTGCCGGGCAGCCATAACCAAATCTGTAGAGTCGTATCGATTTCCCATAAAATTTTTAAAGTCTTCCCATGTTGGCTCTGTTTGACCTCCTTCCCTTTCCTTCCTTTTGAGGTATGTTCCCCACACCTTTGTAGGTCGCTCCTCCATACATTGCAGCGCGACTGCCACCCACTTGTCCCTTGACACATTTGAAATGTTCACATATGATTCCACCTTACTAGCAAAGAATTGGAAGCTTCCTCTTTTTCCTGTAAACATGGCTGGTGTAGGCACACGCACGACGTTAGTGGTGGATGACGTTTGCTTGGATGCTCGTTCTCCCTCCAAGGCCTCAATCCGCTTCAATAACCGTAGAATTAGGGATTTAGTCTTATTTTTCTTCAAGGGTGTCTTCAAAGGAGTGGGTTTGGGTTTCGTTTTGGGTGTGGTCGGTTTGGGCGATGGGGCCAGATGCAATTCCGTTTCGGACTCTTCCAAAAGATCATCGACTTCAATACCTTCCTTTTCCAAACCTTCCAAAATTTCTTTCTCTTTAAGGGGGAGACCGGAGTACTTGTTTCCTTTCCGTTTAACCGCCATCATGTTGCAATGGAACAATGCAATTACAACCTTCCCTACGTCTCCCTTCGGTTCGAGGCTCTAACCGCCTCGCCGATACCAATTTAACGAAGTGAGACGTGTAACTAAGATTTATAACAAGCTAAGCAAGGGTTTCAGGCAAGGGTGACACCGAAGGTAGAAATCGAAGTTCCAATCCGTTACAAGTTCGCAGCCCTCCTCACGCAGGTCGTCCGAGCCTCCAAAGAACAATATATAATGAACAATGTAGAGAATGCTAGATGTCTCACTCGTAGCAGCAAACCCAAAGACAATGATCGCCACCCGAGTTCCTAGTCCACCTATGCGCGGATCCGGCTACGTCGTCCCTCTACGAGATGCTCTCGCGAGCATAACGATATGGATGACGAGAGGAGACCCACTAGGATATTACAGTCATTTTCCTACACACAAGGACAACGAGATCTACTCGTATCCCAAAGGGCACGAAGAAACATGAACTACGCGCACATCCTACGTGAGACGCGTCGCGCTGACGCGGCACCTCACTACATCCAATGTAGAATATCTCCAAGTAAACACTTCCTTGCCATTTATTTATTTTTTTTATGGCTTTTCCAGGACACTAGGTAGACTTGCGTCTAATCTTATTCGAAGAACAAACATGAAGAAATAAACGTTCAAACATGAAAAACAAGTGTCCCAATTTCCCAAGTCCAAGAGAACATAAAAATCTAATCCAAAAACATACAACACAAAAGAATAATTAAAGTGCTTAAGTCCAAAAAGTAGGGAACTTCCATGGAGAAGTTCCATGCTCCCAATGAGTCCCGTTCCCGTAATGGATGATCCCAAGTCAACATACTGTACAAATCCACATAAGGTACATATTCCAGCTCATGCCGAACGACTCGGGTTGCGTTGGCTCTGAACCATGATCCAAAAGGAACAAACAAACAAACAAAGAAACAAAGTCCAACGTTCCCAAAAGTCCCAACAACACAAATTTCCAAGGTCCAAGATCCAAGAGAGTCCAAGTCCCCCCTATTGACATAGACAGTCCAAGACCTGCCAGTCACATAGAAGAATTTTCAATCCCTCTCCAATTTCCAAGTCCCTTCTAGTCACATAGTCCACCAATCACAAGAAAAGTGCCCAGGATCCACAACTGATTGCTTGTGCTAGCAGGTGTACTCCCCCCCCACCTATCCAAAGCGTGCAGACTCCGGGCTGCAACATGCCATGGTGTGTGACATCTGTCCACCCACACCGGAGTGGGCGACCCACTCCCAATCCCATCCCGAGGGGGTGCACACATTTGCAATCATACCACCGGCTTGTCTGTGCAGATCCTTGCGTACCCGACAAGGACTCCCTCCTAAAGAGAGCAAAGCCAAGGTAACCAACCGGAGGAGCGGGCAGCAGGGGAAAGGCCTCAAACGGCCGTCTCGCCCCACTTGGGCGGGCCCAACTCCTGGTGACGGTGGTAGGCGTTGATGGTGTCCTTTGCGTGGTCGAACATGTCCAAGGGCTCCCAGTCGTCTCCGACGTCGTAACCTGACCACAGTACCCAGTATTGGTAGGCTGGGGTACCGTCCGGGAAGTGGAGGGCCCGGTTCCCCTTCATCAAGGGACGGTGACCAAGGATGCCGTCCACGACGTACTCGGCATTCTCCGTGCCGTCATCGCCCTTGACCATGCGTGGTCCCGGCTGGTATTTGTAAATGCTGAGGCGGTCTGGGTTACGTGGCCCCTTGTAGAGGTCCACATATTCCACGTTTATGCGTGGGTGAAACTTCAGGGCGGCGGGGACGTCCAGCTCAACAGAGTTGGGATGGACGGCAGTGACCCGGAAGGGTCCAATCCGGCGCCTGGCAAGCTTTATGTACTTCTGCGACGTCAGGGCGGCTGGGAACTTCGTCCGAAGGAGAACAAGGTCCCCCTTCTTATAGATCACAGCCCGGCGGTGGCGGTTCGCCTGGGCCGCCTGCCGCTCCTGAGCTGCAGCCAAAAACTTCCGTGCAAGAGTAAGGGAGTCTTGCATCTTCCGGAGGAAAAGATCTGCCCGATCTGCTTTCCCCCCCTCCATGTGTCCCATAGCAAATGGAATGTTTGGATCCTGTCCATATGTCAAGCGGAACGGTGTGGTGTTGATCGAGGCTTGCCATGTATTGTTATAGGCGAACTCTGCAACAGCCAGATGGTTTTCCCATTCTTTAGGCTTATCCCAAACATAATGTTTGAGGTAGTCCTCAAGAATCCTGTTAACCCGTTCCGTTTGTCCGTCAGATTGTGGGTGATAGGCTGTAGACCGTGCAGGTTTGCAGCCTGTTAAATTTAGGAGTATATCCATAAATTTACTCACAAACTTAGGATCCCTATCCGACACAAGTTCCTCTGGAAATCCGTGGTATCTCCAGACTTTATCCCTTAGCAAAACTGCTACATCATATGAGTCAGCTTTTGTGGTGGTGGGCACAAAGTGAGCACACTTACTTAACCGGTCCACCACAACCCATATGGCATCATTCCCGTTTGCACTCCGTGGCAACCCCGTTATGAAATCCATGGAAATGCTTTGCCATTTCCTAGTCGGGATTTGCAAGGGGTGAAGGAGGCCTGCGGGCAACTTGTTTGAAGCTTTGACCCTTTGACAAGAATCACAGTAGGCAACATATTCCCGCACGTCCTCTGTCATTCCCGGCCACCACCATTCCCGTTTCACCAGTTCATACATCTTGGCAAAACCAGGGTGTCCCACATACAAAGGTTCATGCAATGCCTTGAGTATATCTTGTCTTAGGTTTCTCCCCACGACTCCTTCCCCATCCTTCACCTCATAATGCCCTGGGACATACTTCCGTCCCTCCTTCCCATATTCCCATATCCCATTCCTGAAATGCACCTTCCTTCTGTTCGACCTCTTTCCCAACCACTCATCATCCATGTATGCCCTTTTTACTAACTCCAGGAAGGGTTCACACGTGTCAAGCTGCTGGGTGACTCCGCTCGGGCGGGCCCTCCCGCCGGAGTCCATTGCGACCCGGGGCTTGACACTCCTGAGCTCGGGCTCCGCTGGCTCGACGTTGCGTCGGAGCTGCCTGGCCGCGAGGATTGGGATCCTGGACAAGGCATCTGCGACGTTAGTCTTGCCTGGCTCCCAAACCCAGAGTATGTCAAACTCCTGCAATCGCTCAGCCCACCTAGCTCTTCTCGGGCTAAGTCCTGCCTGTTGTTGCAAAAAGGTATTACACTTATGGTCAGTGGTTACGGTGACTGGTTTTCCTAACACATAACATCGCCATTCCTGTAGAGCATACACTACAGCCAGCAATTCCCTTTCCGTAGCAGAATAGTTACGCTCTGCACTATTCAACTTTTTGCTATAGTATGCTACTACTTTCCCGTCCTGCATGAGAACTGCTCCCACCCCAAAATCACTTGCATCACATGTCACTGTTGAGTTCTGAACATTATTATTGAATGCCTTGTGCTTTAAGTGATCTTCATGTGTGCACTATTAGGATATGGGTCCATTGAGAACATAAGGTACCTTGAGACACGGCAGATTCTGGACGTTTTCGAACATAAGGTACAATCCTATCTAGATCACACGTTTGTCGGATGAACTCTTAAGGCTGCCCCACCGGAGTGAATACCAACTGGTTGTGAAAGATGCTGGGCATCACCAGATGCTAGTCTTGTCCGACAGTTGTGTGTGGCACTCAGCAGACAGTCGTACGGACTGTAGCTGGAGTAACTTCGTCTATTGACGACCTGTCTGCTTTGTACAGGTACGGTGCGGCAGTGTGTGTTGTATCATTGTTGCTATTGTGAGAGTGAACAAGCTTAGTGTACCCTGTAGTCACTCAAACAGATAAGGGACAGTGACTTCAGGGAGTATAGGCATGTACTTGAACGTAGCCGTCTAGAGCCTTATCTAGTGATTGCTTGATCGGTGCTTGTGTACAAGATAATGATGTAACGGAACTGGTTGTGAAAGATGCTGGGCATCACCAGATGCTAGTCTTGTCCGACAGTTGTGTGTGGCACTCAGCAGACAGTCGTACGGACTGTAGCTGGAGTAACTTCGTCTATTGACGACCTGTCTGCTTTGTACAGGGAAAGCCGATTGCCCATAACCTTTCACAGGTTATGGGCCCACGCCCTTCCAGCTGAGCCAAGTAAAAGCAGGAGTGAAGGTCGTCTACGGATGGGTCAGACGTAAGCGTCAACAAAGGAGCTCGAGCATGGCGCAGCGGCGCAAGGGAACTCGAGTGTACCAGGACCATTATCTTACTCACAGTTTACCTTTCTGGGAAATTCATAATTGAAGTTTTAGCTGTGCTTTATCATTCATAGACGTTGTCTAGAAGCACTGAGTGAGTCGGGCCGGACTCCGGCGCAAACTTCTGAGGGGAACATATCTGCTACTACTGTGCAAGACTGGCTGGTAAATTTCCATGACATGGAGGGAATTGTAGGGTATTGCTGCATTCCAGAAGTTTATGAGTAAGTTTGGCTGGTGAAGTGACAATAGTATGACAAAAAGGGGCAAAGAAAAGGAAAGTAGCAGTGAAACAGCAATGTCTCAACCTGGAGAAGTCAGTGGGGCCACTCCAGGGCAGTCTATGACCGGGACACAATCAGCCACTGCAGAACCAAAGGTGGAGATTGACAAGGCAGCCTACATCCCCAATACCTCTAATCCAAAGATGACTGTCATGCTTGATGATGGAGGGCGCAATTTTGAATTTTGGTATGAAAATTTGGAGGCGTGCGCAAACACCAAGGGGGTCAGAGCGGCTTTGGAGAGGCCAATGCCAGGGTCGGTGGAGAACTCAGCCATCAAGCAGTGGCTGATCCAGTCAGTTCCAGTCATCTGGCATTCTCAGATCTCATGCCACAAAGCAGCGTTCGACTTCATCGCGTGGGTGAAGAACAGTCACACTGGAGGGAGCAACCAAGACATCAACCTTGAGTGGTACAAGGAAATGGAGCAGGGCATCAAGACAGGGGAGACACTCAAGGTCTACCTCTACAGAATGATGGATCTGGCTACAAGTCTCAGAAACAACGCGTTCATCCTCTTGGACCACAATGTTGGGGAGCTGATGGTGAAGGGCCTCCCTCCTGTGCTGAGGCTCGAGTCCCTGGAGGTTATGGCAACCGACAAGCCGCCATTGGAGCTGATTCAAAGAATCCTGCGCGCCGCAGCCAGCCGTGGGTACAAGGACCCACCTGCAGAGGGAACACCTCAGGCCATGGCAGCTGCAGCAGTGGCTGGTCCCTCTGGGGGGGTAGCTGGAGCGTCATCAAGCGCTGGAGCTGCACCAGGAGTGGGAGCAGTACCGGGAGTTGGAGCAGCACTACCAGCAAACGAACAGCCTCCCGCTGGCCCCTCTGCAACTACTTTTGGTGGCAGGGGGCGTGGACCTGGCAGGGCAAGAAGGCCCAGAGAGGAGCTTACATGCCACTTCTGCAAGGCAAAGGGCCACTTCATGACTGACTGCGGACCGCTCAGGCAGCTGCAGGCTCTGCATCAAAACATGCAAGCGGCAAGCGTTGGGCCTGCAGCTTACTGGGGCCAGGGAGGCCCACAGTCGTCTCCTCAAGCCTGGTGGGACCATGGATCTGGCCGGGGTGGCCCGCCTTCATCCGCTTCCAGCCCTGGACCTCCTTCAGCATATAACTATCCAACAAGTCAACACACGTTTCCGGGGTGGCATTTACCACCTCCACCCCCTCCTTCTGGTGAGGCGATGTTTATCTCTCTCAATGTGCTTGCCCCAACTTCGCATGGAGCTAGCAGCACATCTTGGTTAATAGATAGTGGTGCCTCTGTGCATATAGTCAATGATCTCTCATTGCTCCATAATCCAGTTATGCATAGACAGCCTCTTCCTCTGCACTTGGCAACCTCAGACGCCAAGGGAGGAATCATTGCATCTGGGTCTGTATGCCTTGTGAATGCAAGGCACGAAGTATTCTGGCTGCACAATGTGCAGTGTGTTCCTTCTGCGCATACCAACCTCATTTCAGTCACTGGTGCAATTCAGGATGGAGCATCTTTCCTGACTGACACTGCAGGTGGTTACACAGCCATGAAGGGACCTGAAGGGTGGTGTGGAGATATCACCCGCGCACGAGGTCTGTTTTTTTTGGAGTTTGTTAGTCCTGTCAGAGGGCAGCAAGTTGGCTGCAGACATATTGATCACATGGCTGAGGCGTCTCATCTTAGGAAAGGACACGTGTGTAGCGAGAGATCTCTGTGGCATGCTAGGTTAGGTCATCCTGGTGCCAGCAGCATGCAGAGGTTCTCCAAGGAAGATCTGGTTACAGGAATCAATATCTCCCTTGCTCCCTGCTCTGAGTGCCCCAAGCACTGTGAATCGTGTATACAAGGGAAACACTCCAGACCTCCTTTCCCTGTATCTTCCAGGCCTGCACATCACCCACTCGATAGAGTCCATGTGGATACTGTGGGTCCCATATCACCTCCTGCCATCACAGGTGAACGATATTGGGTCACTGTAGTGGATGAAAGTTCACACCAAGTTGCCTCCCTGCCTGTGAAGTCAAAGGATTGCATCCCAAAGGCTGTGATAGACCTGCTCCGTTTTTGGCAGACCCAACGAGGCACGGTTGTGAAGTGTGTGAGGACTGACAGGGGTTCAGAGTTCCTGAACCAGCAATTCAAAGAGTTTTGTGCTCAGCTGGGCACTAAGATGGAGTCCTCAGCGCCCTACACGCCTCAGCAGAATGGGGTGGCGGAGAGGATGAATAGGACCCTGAAGGAGCGAACAAGGACTCTGTTGGTCCATGCTGCAGCAGACCCCTCCCTTTGGAAGGAGGCGCTTGAGACAGCTACCCTCCTCTACAATGTGGGTCCTACTTCAGGCAGGTCCCTGACCCCCATGGAATTATTCTTTGGTGTCAAACCTGATGTGTCTGTGCTGCGCACGTTTGGCTGTGTAGCCCATGTGCACATTCCCAGTGGCCAAAGGTCTGTTTTTGGGCCCAAGACCATCCCTGGGATGTTTACTGGTTATTGTCCCCAGTCTAAAGCGTATCGTGTGTACGTGGGGAATGGAGTGTGGAAGGAGAGTAGGGACGTCAGCTTTATCGAGCACTTGAGGGGGGCTGAGAGAGTGGGTCTATCAAAGGTCCAGCCTGGGTCTGTCTATGATTCTAGGATATCACCCCCCCTTGGCAGTGAGAATCTGGCAACGCCTCAAGCAATTCCCTCTGCTGCTCCACCCACGTTCTGGGATGAGGAGGATGACCATGGAGTGGAGACGCTTTCCACTGGGGCTCCTGGGACCTCTGGACTTTGTGCTGGGGATCAGTCTGGAGACGGGACCACAGCAGCACATGACCAAGGAAACCCCACCAGCCTGGATTCTACTGTTGGGACCCCAGAACCATCTCAGCACTCGTGGTCGGTGCTTGAGCATATGCAGAATCTGGCCAGGGGGGGTGTAGAAACTCAATCCCAGGTAGAAAAAATGCAGAAGGTACAAGAGGGGTTGCGAATGCAGGGGAAGTCACAAATTCCCCTTCCTCCAGGGACCACCCTTACAAGGGAGCAGCGTTATGTACAGCGCGTGGCTAGGAGAGAGCATTCTGACATCCCATTGCATGCCCCTGACCCAGGTCAGGCAATTGTGAGTGAGCCAAACATGGTTGGTCTCCCTGATATGCAGGGGCAGGTTGAGACAGTCGAGGCTATGTTCGGTGCAGATGTAAGAGATGAGAGCAGTGGGTTAGACATGCCAGCAGTAGGGGAAGCTGGTGCCCAATCCCAGTCACTGGCTAGTCATGCTTATGGTGTGCAGGCTGACATTGTAGGCGCAGCTCAGGCAAGTCTGGGTAGTGTGCCCAAGTGTGAGTCCAGGAGAGAGAGAGAGCTGCTGCTCCCCTCTGCATTGCGGAAGGTGCGAGAATGTAAGGGTGCTGCACATGAGTCCAGTAGTCAAGGAGAGAGAGAGAGACTTGAGAAGGAATCAGATAATCCCGGCAGTACTGCCCAGTCCCAGCATAAGGTACATAATGTACCTTATTCTGGCAACCAGGGAGAGAGAGAGAGAGAAGGGAACAGCATCAGTAAGGCTGACAGCCCTGCTGCACCACAGCATAAGGTACAGAGTGTACCTTCTGTCACGTTGGGAAAAGTTCACGTGCCCTCAAACTTGAGGGAAGCCCAGCGCTCACCTCAGTGGGAGTTTTGGCAGCAGGCAATGCAAGAGGAGATGGAGTCTTTAGACACCCATGAGGTTATGCAGTATGTGGAAAGACCCCATGGGCAGAAAGTTATCCCTGTTCATTGGATTTTTTCTACAAAAAACGATGCACATGGGAATGTCACTCGGTTTAAAGCAAGATTGGTTGCCCAGGGTTGCAGACAGATTCCTGGTATAGATGTTGGTGAGGTTTTTGCACCTACCAGCAGCTATGGTGCTAGGAGAGCTGTGCTGGCAGTGGCTGCCACACAAAATCTTGAGATCCACCAAGTGGATATCAAGACAGCTTTTCTCAATGGGGAGTTGGAGGAAGAGGTCTATGTGACCCAACCACCAGGATTTGAGAATGGCAACACGAGAGTTGTGTGCAAGCTCAGGAAGGCACTCTACGGTCTTAAGCAAGCCCCACGGGCTTGGCACAAGACCTTGAGCGACAAGTTGAGCGTGATGGGGTATAGTGTGTGCAAGAGCGACGCTGGGGTATACATCAGGAGGGCCCCTGATGGTAATCTGTCGTTTATTCTTGTTTATGTCGATGATCTTCTCATAGTTGCCAGAGTGGTTGCAGAGATTGAGTGGGGGAAAGAGTTATTGAAGAAGGACTTCACCATCCATGATTTGGGAGAGGTGAATGATTTCCTGGGGTGTCAGGTCCTACGCAATAGAGTTCAGGGCACTATTTCCATGAGTTGCACTCCCAAGATTGATGCTCTTGTGGAGAAGTTTGGCGTTGCTGATGATGGACGTGGGGTTGATACCCCCATGTCCAAGGACTTCGTGGCTAGCAGCAGACCCGAGTCCTCAGATGGTATGTCACATGGGGCTGGTACCCCTCTGCCACCTGGTCATCGATACTGCGAGTTAATTGGATCGTTACTGTACATAGCCAATACGACCCGGCCTGACATTTCTCAGGCTGTTGGAGTGTTGTCAAGGTATAGAATGACACCCACTACCTCACACTGGAATGAGGCCATTCGAGTGCTGAAGTACTTGAGAGATACCAGAGAGTTAGCTCTTACTCTGGGTGGAAAGGGCCCTGAGCTAGAAGGCTATGTTGATGCCGACTATGCTGGGGACCTGGACCACAGGTATTCCACCACTGGCTATGTTCTATCAGTCTATGGTAGTGCCGTGGTTTGGGGAAGCAAGAAGCAGAGCTCAGTTGCTACCTCAACTGTGCAAGCTGAGTTTATGGCAGCTGGCCATATTGTGAAGGAAGCCAACTGGCTAAGGGGCTTCTTGGAAGAGATAGGGGCTGCACCTTGGAGGGTCAAAATTTTCTGTGACAACCAAGGATGCATTTCTAATTTACGGAACCCCCTGTATTCCAAATTCACAAAGCACGTTGCAGTAAGCTTCCACTACGCTAGGGAAGCTATGGCACTTGGGCAGGTAGATATCCTCTATGTGGAATCTGCACGCAATGTGGCTGACATTATGACCAAGCCACTTGCCAAGCCCGTGTTTGTTGGTCATCGTGATTCACTAGGTTTGAGAAGATACACTTAAAGCATGCAGGCAAGGGGAAGTGTTGAGTTCTGAACATTATTATTGAATGCCTTGTGCTTTAAGTGATCTTCATGTGTGCACTATTAGGATATGGGTCCATTGAGAACATAAGGTACCTTGAGACACGGCAGATTCTGGACGTTTTCGAACATAAGGTACAATCCTATCTAGATCACACGTTTGTCGGATGAACTCTTAAGGCTGCCCCACCGGAGTGAATACCAACTGGTTGTGAAAGATGCTGGGCATCACCAGATGCTAGTCTTGTCCGACAGTTGTGTGTGGCACTCAGCAGACAGTCGTACGGACTGTAGCTGGAGTAACTTCGTCTATTGACGACCTGTCTGCTTTGTACAGGTACGGTGCGGCAGTGTGTGTTGTATCATTGTTGCTATTGTGAGAGTGAACAAGCTTAGTGTACCCTGTAGTCACTCAAACAGATAAGGGACAGTGACTTCAGGGAGTATAGGCATGTACTTGAACGTAGCCGTCTAGAGCCTTATCTAGTGATTGCTTGATCGGTGCTTGTGTACAAGATAATGATGTAACGGAACTGGTTGTGAAAGATGCTGGGCATCACCAGATGCTAGTCTTGTCCGACAGTTGTGTGTGGCACTCAGCAGACAGTCGTACGGACTGTAGCTGGAGTAACTTCGTCTATTGACGACCTGTCTGCTTTGTACAGGGAAAGCCGATTGCCCATAACCTTTCACAGTCACTTGGAATGGTTTCCGAAGATCAGGTAGTGATAAGATAGGGGCCTCTACCAAAGCAGTCTTCAATGCTGAAAAAGATTCCTCCTGTTCCAATTCCCATTCCCATGCCCTCTTGCTGCTTGACAACTTTGTCAAGGGAGCAGCGATGGCACTGAAGTCCCTGATAAACTTCCTGAAGTAGTTTGCAAGGCCTAGAAACCTACGGACATCCGTGGTGTTTTTGGGTACGGGCCATTCCTTGACTACTTCCACCTTTTGTGGGTCCACCTTTAATCCATCCCTTCCAATGATATGCCCCAAGTATCGAAGTTCAGAACGCATGAACTCACACTTGGGTAGCTTGGCAAAGAGTTGCTTCTCTCGCAAGCGAGCGAAGACTTTTTCCAAATGAACATAATGCATGTTTTCATCCTTGCTGAAAATGAGCACATCATCCAAATAGACAACGACAAATCCCTCCCGAATGAAATCATGGAAGATTTCATTCATCAGCCGCTGAAAAGTGGCCGGAGCATTCGTTAAACCAAAGGGGAGCACCAGAAACTCGTACAACCCGAATGGTGTTCTAAATGCTGTCTTTGGGATATCTTCTTCTTTAAGCCGGACCTGATGGTATCCGCTCAATAAGTCCAGGCTTGAGAAGACCTTTGCTCCTTTGAGCCTATCAAGCAAATCATCAATCCGGGGCAAGGGGTACCTATCCGGAATGGTAATCTGGTTGACAGCTCTATAATCAATTACCATCCTATAAGTTCCTTCCTTCTTTTTAACAAAAAGAACAGGAGATGCATAAGGTGAGTGACTGGGCCGGATGTGCCCTAATGCGAGAAGCTCATCCACTGTTTTAGTACACTCTTCCATTTCTAGAGAAGATAAACGATAAGCAGGCTTATTAGGAGGTACAGAGCCAGGTTGTATCCTGATGGTGTGATACACCTGTCTATGCGGTGGCAATCCTGGCAAACCTTGAGGAAACAAATCACTGTACTCCCTAAGGAGCACCCCCAATTGTTCCGGTTTGCCCTTCAACACCTCCTCCAGTCCCAAGGATCCCGTGAACTTACCCGACGACGACGTTTGTTCCTCCTCCTCCTCCTCTATTATTCCCTCTTCCTCCCCCTCCACTGGGGGTCCGAGAATAATTCCGGGACCGGCCCGCCCTGGGTACCCGGTCCCGTGGAGTTGGTTGATGAGGTGCCTGATTCGTCGTCGGAGGGATCGAGCCCGTTTTCCTCCAGGGATGACTCCTGCTCATCCCATGCATACTCTTCAGGTCTCATGACAACATTCAACAGACAAAGTCTCCATTGATCTACTTTGTTCTTCCCCTTCCTCACTATGTTCATACCCCATTGCAACGTGCAGGGTAAGACTTTCCTGTGAGGGTCCAACGTTACCCACTTCCCTTGATGTTTTATTTGTGCCTTTCCAACCCCAACACTGACTGTGGCCTCCCTTAGAGACATCCAGTCTTGTCCCAGAATGAGGTCCACCCCCTCCATAATAGAATCACATACAAAGAAAGTATGGCGGGTGACTACCGAAGGGGTGAACCTAACACTAAGGTCAACCTTCCCCTTGGTTTCAGACAAGGACCCATCTGCAAGGACTACTGTTGTTGCTTCCTTGTGATACCTAAGCCCTTGTAGTACTTTGCCTCGGACAAAAGAATGGGTAGCCCCAGTGTCCATGAGTGCACGAAACTCCATGCCTCGAACAGTAACGGCAAAAGTCAGGTTGAGTGGTGAGAGATTTCCCACATGCCCTACATGACAAGATGGTTGTGGCATGACACATGCAAGCACAAATGAAAAAGGAAATATTCCTGCCTTGCCCGAGAACATGAATTGTTCTCCCCTACATCCCCGAGCAAGAACTTTTAGTTTGGCCTTTGTCCTGTACTCTAAGAAAAACCTCCTGCTTTTCCAGACTTTTTGGCTAACAACAAAGCAGGCACCAAGGCTGGGATCATGTTTTCTCTTTGCAAAGAAATCATGCAAGCAAGCCTCTGCACAATTTTTCTTAGGTACTACCAACTCAAAGGGTTCAGAGAGTGAAGACAAATAGGCCAAACAATGGGGATCCATGACCCTTGCGAGTCAAGTTTTGGGTTTCCCCTTCCCTTTCCCCTTCCACTTCCCTCTTCCCTTTCCTTTCCCTTGCCAATTACCTTGCCCTCCTTGAGGTGGTGGAAGCCCTCCTTGCACTGGTGCCACCACTGGTGGGGCCTGTGGTGCAGAGGGAAAGTAACCCGGTTGAAAGACTGGTGGTTGGAACCCTCCCGCTTTAGCTTTAGCAGCCAACCACTCCCTTTTCAACTGACATTGCCATGCTTCATGGCCCAACTGTTTGCAAAAGTAACACTCCCTATTAGCGGGGATGACCTTCCGAGAGTCCAACTTTCCCTTCCCTGGTGCACCAGGGGGTCCTCCAACAGCTCCCCAGAAGGGTGGTGACCCTTGAACTTCCTCTGGGATATGAGCTGCACCAAGATTGGTGTGGAAGTTTGATAGTGTCCTCCTCTTGGGGGGACCTCCCTGTGCATCCCCATGGGCACTCTTGAAACCACCTTCATACTTGACCACAAAGGAGCACAAGTCATCCAGGTCTGTGAAGGGTTTCCCTGTCCCGGGGTTGATGGTACTAGCCAATCTTAACTGCACATTAAGACCCTTCATGAATAAGTGCAACTTATCCTGCTCTACCATTTCATATTCCACCTCAATATCCGAAAGCAAAGCAACAAATCTTTCAATGTACCTCTCCACACTTTCATTCCCTTGGTATACTTTGTCAAGCTTTTGTCTTGCTATTGCTACTGTGTCAGTGGCATCATATCTTTTGGACATAAAAGCTTTAAAGTCTTCCCACTTTATGGCATCTTCCTCTCCTCCCTCTTTTTCCCACTTACGCACAAAAGCATCCCACACTTTAAGAGGTCTTTCTTCCAAGTGTTGAACTGCCAAAGCAACCCACTTAGCATCAGGCACGTTTGTGAGTTTAGCATATGATGCCAATTTCCGTGCAAAAAAACATAAAACTTCCACGTTTTCCGTTAAAGAGAGAAGGAGGGGCAGCACGCACTTGCACCGGTTTGATGATCGGTGCTTGGGCCTCAGCCTGCCGAGCCTCCAACTTTTGTTCGACTAACGTGTTAATGTATTCTTCAATTTCATCCTTTGACAAGGGGCGTTTCTTCCTTTTGCCTTCCGATCCCTCGGTTGTGGGGGCGATCGGGTTCATGGAATCAACGTCCTCTTCCAACAAGTCCGTCACTTCAATTCCATCCTTCAAAGAACCTTCCACAAGGCTTCGGTCTTCTTCAGATAGGTTTTTAAACCTATCGGATCCCACCGAGCTCATCTACGCGACGCATCCCAAAGTTAGATCCTTACATCGGCATCTGCCAACTTCCAACAACTTGATCGAAAACCCCAAAGGATTGATAACGGCTTTCGCCGATACCAAATGTAATAACTCAGCGGAATTTATAAGGAAGTAAGGCAGGAGGGGAGCAAGGAACGAGGCGCGACACGAGGTCCGTCACTTGGGGCAAGCAAGCGTTTACAAGAACCACCCCACCACACAGCTTACCCTTGTGGTTTCTCCAGTTCTGTCCTCTCGTGTTAATCTACTCGGCACGCGGGTTCCTAGCCAAGGGACGCCTATGATTCGGACTCGGCCCATGTACGACTTCTGTCTCTCTATCCTTCGTGAGAGCCCTAGATCGTCCACTCGCTGGCGTGCTAACGGTGACAATTATTGTCATCAAACACACGCAATGACGGAGTGCCAACTATGCATGGCGTAAGCAACCATCACCGACGGAAGGTGCTACTCTCGTTCGAGCGGCTAACCACGTGGCTCCCACGGGCGTGCAGTATGGCGCCAAAGGGCGTCTCCCGCAAATGTCCCGAAATGCTCGGAAATCCTCGCATTCCGTTACACTCAGCACAGGAGGGAGGCCCTTCACCATCAGCTCCCCAACATTGTGGTCCAAGAGGATGAACGCGTTGTTTCTGAGACTTGTAGCCAGATCCATCATTCTGTAGAGGTAGACCTTGAGTGTCTCCCCTGTCTTGATGCCCTGCTCCATTTCCTTGTACCACTCAAGGTTGATGTCTTGGTTGCTCCCTCCAGTGTGACTGTTCTTCACCCACGCGATGAAGTCGAACGCTGCTTTGTGGCATGAGATCTGAGAATGCCAGATGACTGGAACTGACTGGATCAGCCACTGCTTGATGGCTGAGTTCTCCACCGACCCTGGCATTGGCCTCTCCAAAGCCGCTCTGACCCCCTTGGTGTTTGCGCACGCCTCCAAATTTTCATACCAAAATTCAAAATTGCGCCCTCCATCATCAAGCATGACAGTCATCTTTGGATTAGAGGTATTGGGGATGTAGGCTGCCTTGTCAATCTCCACCTTTGGTTCTGCAGTGGCTGATTGTGTCCCGGTCATAGACTGCCCTGGAGTGGCCCCACTGACTTCTCCAGGTTGAGACATTGCTGTTTCACTGCTACTTTCCTTTTCTTTGCCCCTTTTTGTCATACTATTGTCACTTCACCAGCCAAACTTACTCATAAACTTCTGGAATGCAGCAATACCCTACAATTCCCTCCATGTCATGGAAATTTACCAGCCAGTCTTGCACAGTAGTAGCAGATATGTTCCCCTCAGAAGTTTGCGCCGGAGTCCGGCCCGACTCACTCAGTGCTTCTAGACAACGTCTATGAATGATAAAGCACAGCTAAAACTTCAATTATGAATTTCCCAGAAAGGTAAACTGTGAGTAAGATAATGGTCCTGGTACACTCGAGTTCCCTTGCGCCGCTGCGCCATGCTCGAGCTCCTTTGTTGACGCTTACGTCTGACCCATCCGTAGACGACCTTCACTCCTGCTTTTACTTGGCTCAGCTGGAAGGGCGTGGGCCCATAACCTGTGAAAGGTTATGGGCAACCGGCTTTCCCTGTACAAAGCAGACAGGTCGTCAATAGACGAAGTTACTCCAGCTACAGTCCGTACGACTGTCTGCTGAGTGCCACACACAACTGTCGGACAAGACTAGCATCTGGTGATGCCCAGCATCTTTCACAACCAGTTCCGTTACATCATTATCTTGTACACAAGCACCGATCAAGCAATCACTAGATAAGGCTCTAGACGGCTACGTTCAAGTACATGCCTATACTCCCTGAAGTCACTGTCCCTTATCTGTTTGAGTGACTACAGGGTACACTAAGCTTGTTCACTCTCACAATAGCAACAATGATACAACACACACTGCCGCACCGTACCTGTACAAAGCAGACAGGTCGTCAATAGACGAAGTTACTCCAGCTACAGTCCGTACGACTGTCTGCTGAGTGCCACACACAACTGTCGGACAAGACTAGCATCTGGTGATGCCCAGCATCTTTCACAACCAGTTGGTATTCACTCCGGTGGGGCAGCCTTAAGAGTTCATCCGACAAACGTGTGATCTAGATAGGATTGTACCTTATGTTCGAAAACGTCCAGAATCTGCCGTGTCTCAAGGTACCTTATGTTCTCAATGGACCCATATCCTAATAGTGCACACATGAAGATCACTTAAAGCACAAGGCATTCAATAATAATGTTCAGAACTCAACATAAAGTCTACGCCACATCGGGCGCATAGGGTAAGCATGATTCGTGAAAAACTGCATAAGTTCAGCTATGGCTTTGGCCGCCGTCTCGGGCATATTACAAAGCCTAGTGTACTCCATAACTTGGCTATGGAGAACATTGAACTTGTAACGATCTGGGATGTTAGAATGGAAGAGGGGCATTTTTATAAGGTGTACCTTCCCCTGGAAAAAGTTGGCATCTTTCCGGTAAATACCGGTAATGACCCGATGGCCCAAAGCGTGTGGAACAATACAAATATGCAGATTTAAAAAATTGCATGTCATCTTGGAGGCTGATGAGGTAACCTTGAAACCTAGATGGGGGGGGTAGATGCCGTTTATACCTTGTTCCTCATGGCTTTGAGTAAGAAAGCGTAGAAACAACGACGGATTGTGCGTAAGGCACGCTTCATCGTCAATAAACCGGCCCAAAAAACGGTATGTATACAATAAGTGTGTGGCAAGTAGAGACCGCTGTGGGTTGTCACCCCGAATAGCGGAAACAAGGGATGAGAAGAAAAGCCTCTCATATTGTAAAAGGTACAAGTTTGCGACGTAAACACAATGATTGGCTCCCATTGGGATACCAATGGTTTGTCTAAAAACGGCAACCCCAAAAACCAAGAAAGTGTTATCGATACTGAACTTAAAAAGGGTCCTTTAAAGCTTGTAAATTAAACAAAAGTTTTGTGGTCCCCGTCCCCGAAAGTTTCCCAAACAAACCCTCCCCACCGGGTGGGGTAGTCATGTGCATCCCAACCATGTTTACGTGTTCCCATGTACATGTGTCCAGAGACAATTGTAAAATGAGAGAAGCATTATCATGTATATTCTTCTTGGCTCTCTGGTATGTCCATAAATCATCCAAAAGATCACAAATCATTCGGAACAAGTCGTCCAAAGGAATTCCTGTGTATAACCGGTCGAAATCAAATGAGTGCAGTTCTGGCCCAGAACTTCTGGGGCCTCGGTCTCCCGGAAGAAATGCCTCAGTTCATGCAGAGTTTCGTCGTGGGGGATGCGATTAAATACGGAAAGAGTCCGTACATAACCGTGCGCATTCTCTAAGACGGGGAAACCTGGTACCGGGTGGTTTGCCTTTATATCCTTAAAGCCCTGCTTGTGTCGCTGCTACAGTATCGCCGATACCCTAGGCGGATGTTCCAGTCGGGAGACCTCGGAATCCCGTCCCTCAAGGTACCGACACACTATTGTCACTCCCAACGATTAGAATCCAATCGCACGCTCTATTTAGGCAAAGTTCAAATTGATTTAGCCAAAAGGACGGGTAAAACTTGCAGAGTTGCGATGGTAGTGTCAGACTGAGAAGGTAGAGGCCTTTCAGGGCTAGTAAAGCTGGTGCTTTGGTTCTACGGGAACCTTTACACGGAGGTTAGGAACTCGCTTGCTCTGAAGAGTGATGTGTCGATCCCAAGAGTACTCACACTGCATCACTAGCTTCGAAAAGCGCTTTGCTGTATCGGTCAGACGCTTGTTGGCTCCATCTGCAGAGCCTCTGTAGTAAGGGGACAACGCTGTGCTATTAAGGCTCGCGCCCTGACGTCGAGCCTAAAAATACTGAGAATTTGCGGCTGTAAGTTTGAAAGGGGGGATTGTCGGCATGAAAAAAAAAGTTGACAACAGATTGAAAGGGGTGATCGGCCGACAATCTGATCTGGTGCGTCAGCCATGCAGTGTTAATCGTTACCGAAGTCAGACAATGTGAATGGTCAATATCCTTGTAGCCTGAAGCTTAGAAAAACAGACACTCTCTTTTAACTTTTGCAAACTGAGTTGCAGAGTGTGGTGTCCTAGGGGGTCAAGCCTCCCAAGAAACGTTTGTACCGAGCACGGGCGCACAGTAATCCACTAAATGATGCCCACTTCCCAGTTCCCGTTTATCCTGGAGCAATGGACTGGTATCCACACTGGCTGTCAACCGCGGAGTGCTTCGCAAGTCCAATTTTTAAACCGACGCCTTCCTGTCAAGTTTGTGGCTCTGCTTTGTTGTCAGATGGTGCTGCAGTGTTCCCATCAAGTTCAATTTTAAGCCTACAAGCCCTTTGACACCTTGTCGTGCCCATGGCAGTGAAGAAGCACCAGGGCAAGTGCAGTCTTACCTTCTGTTGGTAGCAAACATCTTTGTCACTGGATTTTGGCGGGATGACCAAATTTGCTTACTTGGGCAGGTCACCCCATTTTCCAAAATTTTTTCCCAATTCAGAATCTGCCATTGAGCAAGGCGGGGAAACCCCTGAAGTTCAGTTTGCCGATGTTGGCTGTGGGTTTGGAGGCCTGTTGGTCAGCTTATCACCTCTCTACCCTGAGACGCTGATGGTGGGGATGGAGTTACGAGATAAGGTAGGTACACCAATGCCTTGTTTTAGGCTGCAAGTGTAGGTAACCCGTTGTTCATGTACACATGCACTCATCAATACTCACCCGGACACATGCGCCCACACAGGCCCCCCCTTCACCCACATGCACTCCCACCCCAACAAACACCCGCATGTCTCCGCACATGTGCGCACACATGAGCGCACGCGTGCGCGAACGCGCACACACACACACACGCACACACACACGCACACACACACACACACACACACACACACACACACACACACACACACACACACACAAGTGCCCGCACGCATGCACTCATGCGTACCCGTATGTTGTTGGGACCATATCCACTGCCTTAGCCCATGTAAGCCTGAGGGGGGGAAGGAGGGGATTGCTCCAAGCTGGATAGATATACAAATTTGCGCATGCATACACATCCGTCATCTTGGCATATGTTTATGCGAAGCTGCCCATGCCTGCACTTCTGCTTTTGTATGCTTGTCCTTGGCCTCATCTTGTGTGGTGGTCACACACGAGCCTCCCACTCTGGGCAAGACTCTAAGATGAAGAGGCTGGTCCTTCCCTCACTGTTTGTGTACCGGACGGCTAGGGGTGTGCGAATGTATTTTAAGTTTCAAAGCAAGAGCGGGAGGGCAGGCCTGACCGGGCGCTACTTGGCTTGGGGATTTCCCAGGTGACTGAGTATGTGAAAGAAAGGATCTCCTCATTGCGGCGGGACAATCCTGGTCAATATGGCAACATAACGGCCATCCGTACCAACGGCCAGAAGTACCTTCCCAACTATTTTCGTAAGGGGCAGCTGCGCAAGCTGTTCTTCCTTTTTCCGGTAGCCCTCACGCCCCCGGAGCCTCTCTCTTGGTATGTAAGTACATAGAAGGACCATATTAGGACTTGAAGCTGAGGTCTAAGACTGAAAAAGAGGCTGTTCATATTCGCAATTGATCGAGTACGAGCGCCTAGGGATCCGGTCCAGGCAGCCCGCCCCCATTTCCCGTTACACAGACACCACTCGTGCACATTCCATGGCATATCATGGCATTTCAAATGTTCCTTGGCACAGGCTACAAACCTGCTGCCTTTATTCTTGTATATCTACTGGACTGTGGGATTTGCAAGGCGGTGGGAATCAGTGCAGGGTGAACAAGAGATAAAGCGTTGGGAAAGGGAAAGCAACGGCGTGAAGGGGAGTGGCAAGGGTGGTAGCTAAACCATCATCAGTCCACGGGAAGGGCAGAGGTGTGAGGAGTGGGGGGGGGGGGGGAGGCGGTAGGGAAAAAGACGGTAAAGCATATTTCAAAAGCATCCACATCGTAAGGTTGGGAAGCTGGTGCCGGAGGGGTTGAGGGCCTTTTAGAATATCCGAGACGAAGTGGGTTTGTGCAGAAGTTTGCGGTGCGTCGTATACTGCAAAGGGTGTTTTGGGGGGTGTTTTGGGGTGCTTTTGGGGGGGGGGGGGGGTAGAAGGGTGTCAAGAAAGAAGAGCTGTGAGAGAATTGAGTGGGGCAGCGCTACCAGCCGACCATTGCCAAGAGTAGAGGAGCATGGGTTGGATTGGGGCCGGAGGTAGCAGGATTGGAGAGCGGCATGCGTTATACCATAAGCCACCATCTTGAAGTCTGGGAAGTTGGTGCAGAAGGGAACTGCAAGCCAGTGAAAGGGCTGCAGGAAGAGACACATGGACAGCCATGCGCAGTGCCGATGGGATTATGGTTTAGAGTTTAGGGTCTACGGGGTTAGGGTGCCGGGAGGGGAGGAGGGTCACAGGAGCAGAAAGGATACTGATGGCACCGACATGTGGACCCATACTGTATACACTAATGACTGGGCAGCGGTGGGAGGCAACGGGGCATATGTTGGTGCCCATCCATCCAGTATAAAAGCTAGGCGTGTGCGGCTGTGGGAGGTGAGAGGGCAAAAGTTGGTGCCCATCCAGTGTAAAAGCTAGGCAAGTGCGGCTGTGTGGGGCAAGAGGGTGGCAGTGGTTTGAGAGAGAGGCTGCTTCCTCTGGAAGTAGTGATCTTGCAGTTAGTAGAGGTGGAAGGGGCAGCTGGAAGGACAGGAGCACGGCGTCTCATCACATTGGTGACCATGAAGGACACGACACATTGCAATAGTGTTCACCACTTTCCTAGTAATCAGACAATGTCTGAAAATCTTAGACGTGGTGTTGAACATATCCAGCTGGTGGTAATAGAAGTTGTGGCACCGCAAGTAGGGGTGCGTATAATTTACAGGCTATGCTGGATTCCCGATGCTCTTCAACTCACTTGTGTAATTCCTCTGCATGGCTTGACAGGTTCGGAAACAAACAAGGGGAGTGGGGTGGAGGGGCTGGTACGTAGAAGGGCAGAAGGGGAGAGAAAAAGTGAAGGCAACCGCACCCCCGCCTGTAATGGGTAGGACAGGCTGATTTTATGAGTGTGTGAACCCACAATTAAGCTTATCCTCTAAGCACATCTCAAAGAGCTACCAAAGGGTTTGCAGATTTGCATGTCTTCTCTTACAGCAAAGATGGTACGAATGTGGTTGCCAAAGCTGGTACGTCCATGGTGTCCTGTTAAACGGGGCAGGATCCCCACTTCAAGAAGCCCAACCACAGGCGAAGAGTGATCCAGTCCCAGCTGCTGGCGGAGTATGCCTATCTACTGCAGCCGGGCGGGCTGCTGTACACTATCACGGATGTACCGGAGCTGTCCAGCTGGATGCGGGACAAGATGGAGGCGCATCCCCTCTTTCAGCGAGTCAGCGATGATGAGCTGGCGTCGGATCCTGCCGCTGCCCTGCTTGCCACTGCCACAGAGGAGGGCCAAAAGGTCGCCCGCAATGGTGGCCAGGTAATGCAGCCCCATCGATTTTCCTGCCTACTCCAAGGGCTGTTGGAAGAGGAGGCAAAGCTTGGAAAGGATAAGAGTGGAAGGAGTGGGGAATCTGCCTGCTGAAATTCACACGAGCTGCTCGCACTGTTTGTCTTGGACCGGCTGAAGCTGCCACATCTTTTTCAAGGACATGAGCTCCCCGCACCCTGTTTTATGTCTGGCTGCCGTGAATCGTGCACTCATCACTTTTTTCGCAGCAGCTCCCTCCCCTGTGATGCACCCGTGGGTTCCTACTAGCAGCCGCATGCCTACCCATAGAGAAGTCAAGAGTGTTCAAGACCCAAATAATGACGCCTCTACCTCCGGCGTCTCCTCTCCCCCCCCCCTTCTCTCTGTGTGGGTGTCTCTGTCTGTTTGGGTGTGTGTGTGTGTGTGTGTGTGTGTGTGTGTGTGTGTGTGTGTGTGTGTGTGTGTGTGTGTTTGTCTCTCTCTCTCTCTCTCTCTCTCTCTCTCTCTCTCTCTCTCTCTCTCTCTCTCTCTCTCTCTCTCTCTCTCTCTCTCTCTCTCTCTCTCTCTCTCTCTCTCTCTCTCTGTCTGTCTGTCTGTCTGTCTGTGTGTGTGTGTGAGACAAAAGGGGATGATGCTGAGTGTTGCAAAGCACGCTCCTCATACTCAGAGATTTTAATTTATTTGTAGAACGTAAATTGATCGATTTGTGGCGGCGGCAGACGTGGCGGAATGTGTACCGCCGAATATCTGCTAACCAGGTGGAGTCGACACCGTCGCTTAATCCGGCTTAGTTAAAAGTGGTAAAGGTTTCTGGCAGGTTATTCAGGCCTGTTTCAGCTGCCTTTTGCAATTCCAGTGATCTTCAACCCTCCTCCTCAACTGGGGAAAGACCTGCCTCTTCAACCTGTGCTGCGTAGTATTAGGGTTAGAAGGACATGGGTAAAAGTGACTGTATATACAGCAGACGTGAGACCTTTTTCATAAATGCAGCAGGCGTGGGACCTCTCCCCTGCGTCAGAGCTCATTGAGGCTGTAGCTACACTGTTGTGAAAGTCCATGCAGCCGCAGAACCTTTCATTTTGTGGACCTGACACAGTCTTGTTCAGTTTTGTGGACACTTCGGAGTACGTGAAGGCTGCCGTCCACTGGAAAAAGTCCAGGCGTGCTGTCTCTTGGACAATATCTCCAGCTCTGCGAAGCCAGATCTAATTGGCCGGCTTTGAATGTCGTGTATACGGTTACGGAATATACCAAAGCTCGCATACATTGGCGCTGCCATGCACGTGGAGAGTCTCATTGCAATGCCTGTGACGTGTGAATAACGGGACACAACTTACGGGTATTGCTCGTTGTATTAATGGGATTACACCTTCCGTACGCCCTGGGTGAGGTCTCTACTTCTCAGTCCACAGCCCCTCTGGGGGCCGTGGAGGAAGCAACAATATCGAACACTTTCATTCTTCTAGTTTGGGACTGCGCAAATTCTTTTCACTCTCAAGCTAAGCACAAACTCACAGCCATGTGATCGCCCGGGTCATTTACAAGCAGAGAGAGTACAACCAAAAACAACATTGGATGGCAGAACGATGAAGTCACGCCCAACGTGCAGTTTGTGTTATTCACCCCTGTTGATAGGGTTAATTTGCTTCGTCATCATAATAGGTTCATGCACATGTCATGAGGCAGATGCCGGGGGCAGAGGCATGCTCATGAGCTCACCTGCGTGCGAGACATGTTATCTGCCGGTGGAAGGGGTGGTCACATGTCAATAACACGGAATGTATTCTCGAAGTGTATTTTCTCAAGCACATCACACACACACACACACACACACACACACACACACACACACACACACACACACACACACACACACACACACACACACACATACACACACACACACACCACAGTCTCTCTCTCCTCTCTCTCTCTCTCTCTCTCTCTCTCTCTCTCTCTCTCTCTCTCTCTCTCTCTCACACACACACACACACACACACACACACACACACACACACACACACACACACACACACACACACACACACACACTCTCACACACACATGCCTGCACGCGCTCATGCACTCGTGCACGCACACAGCGGGAGAAAGAGAGACAAACCGGTATGACCGTTTAGACCCTCCTTGTATGGTTCTGTGTCCTATACCTTGTCTCGCGGAGGTCGAAGCTTTGCAGATGAATTGCGCAGCCCAGTGCCTGTAGGTAGTGCTCCATGCATCCGGTAGGTTGCCCAAATAAGATTTTATGGTGATGCTGCGTGCTATCGAGCAGCACGGCTAGCTACCTGATAGCACACTGGATTCCAGTGCCATCACACTTCATGCTTCTCTGAGAAATTGACTTGGGGCGATAGTTCCTCAGTGCGCTCGTGAGGAAGTTTAAAGTCTGGCCGCAGGATGAGTTCGTAAATAAGGGCAGCAATGACGGCTCCACTGATGGGACCCTGTGGACGACCGTAGCCCCAATTGCCAATTTGTCATTCTCTACACATTGAAAAGAGCTCATCCATGGCAGAGCGCTCGGCAAGGATGTGCTGTTCTGAAGGTCCTTGAATGCATGGAGGTGGACAGGAATGTGGTGGAGTTTAAAAACCAAAGTTGGGTTTCTCTCGCAGGCGAGAGAGAACTGGAATGATACAAGTGAAGGGATGGGGTGAGGAACTGATGTCGAGGAAAGACGTGGAAGAAAAGGACGGATACTATAAGTGATGGGAGTCCAAACTTCATCTTCAATGGAAGAGCTCTGATTGCAGCCGGGGCCAGCCGCAGTGGCAGGCAACATATGGGGAGGACAAGGAAAAGGCGGAGAAGACAAAGCAAGAGGAGGAAGCTTCCTAGGGATGCAAAGATGAGGGAATACCCGAGAAGCAGAACAGACTACCCAGACAAGGACGATGAGGGGATGAGCTGGAAGGATGGAGAATTGGAAAGGAGCAGAAGAGAAAGGGTCCCCAAACCCCACATCCGCGAGCCACCCTCGTCGGAGAATGTTCTCTGCAGAGTGGAATTTCCATATATGGAATTTCCACCTTCAAACCTCCTCGATGCAAGAAACCGCGCCATGAGTACGTCTCCAACCTCTAGCTATATAAACCCTGAGCATCGGGTATTATAATCAGAACTGTCCGACGATCAAGACAAATTTGGCGGGGACCATGGGCCCTCAGGTAGGAATGTCAATGAATGCAGGGCCCCGGCACAACAGCATGCCGTGCAAAAATGTATGTGTTCACATGAATAGACACGCATGCATGCGCGGCCCCCTTCTCTCTCTGTCTGCCTCTCTCTCTCTCTCTCTCTCTCTCTCTCTCTCTCTCTCTCTCTCTCTCTCTCCTCTCTCTCTCTCTCTCTCTCTCTCTCTCTCTCTCTCTCCTCTCTCTCTCTCTCTCTCTCTCTCCTCTCTCTCTCCTCTCTCTCTCTCTCTCTCTCTCTCCTCTCTCTCTCTCTCTCTCTCTCTCTCTCTCTCTCTCTCTCTCTCTCTCTCTCTCTCCCCCCTCCCCCCTCCCCTCCCCCCCCCCCCCCCCCACACACACACAGACGCGCGCGCGCACGTATGTGATCATGGATCCACCACGAATCATTCATGGACCCGTTGAGTGCAGATACTCCCAGAGACAAGTGCAGCCACATATATATCCACATGCATCATTGATGGATTACGGCGATGATGTTGTTGGGAATATCGTTGGGCCAATGAAAATTCACGGAGGGCATACCACCCAGTATAGCCAATGCTGAGACCAATTTCCAGAGACCGCAGCAGTTCCAAACGTCCGCGCTGCTCCCAAGGACAACACACGCGTCAAAGACACATCGAAAAACTCTTTCGCAGATGCAAATGATCACAGAAATCGTCACGTCAGAGCCCCATGTGCAGCCTCATGTGGGAGGAGGGGCCATGGGGGCAGTCGTTTAAACATGCAGTGCTAGAAGTGGCACGTTCCCAAATCTTCCATTTATGGGCCGTTGAGGGCTCCTTTCTGAAGATAAGGAAAGGATCACTTCAACAGGCGTACCAGGGTTAATGGAGCAGCCGTCGATCGGAATCGCAACAGCATGCGCCACGAAGACGGTGAAGCCAATGGCCAGAGGCGCCAATGCCTGCATGCGTCACGCATGTCACTGTGGTAAGCGCCTTTGAACATCCACGCATGCGCTGTACTTTCACGTTTGACCACAACAAGAAACAGTTTCAAGCGTTCAAGCGTCCTTTAGGCATTTAAAGCGATTAACACTGCAGCAGATACATCCAACAAGAATGCAAACATTAACTTTGTGCACGGCCGTGGCCAATAGTGTTGTGTTGGTTCGAAATTGATGGCATTATTGTGGCACACTGTAAGTGGACGGAAATTCGTACTGGAATGTGGGCGGTGGTTTGCTGGCGAACGGGATCTACGGCAGCAAAGACCATGTAGACAAGCGCAGCAGTCAGGATCGTCTCCATCAACCAGCCAGATGCACGATTGATTCCAGGCGCCAACTGATTAGCTCCCCCTCCCGATATATTGTAACGGCTGGTGTCCACTGCCTTTACAAATGCTGTGCCTGTCGTTGCGCCTGCCATCTGTAACCAACAACGTCCCTCAAATTTGATGCTTAAAAGCGTCCCTCATAAGCGTCCCTCTCGGATCTAGATCTGCCCGCACACATGTTCAAGGGCTTGACCTGTCAGGGTCTATGTACCGGTATAAGTGTAAAATAGCCGGCTTACGGGAAGGACGTGGCTTAGTCGGAGAGGAAGGGGAAACAGATAAGCAGAGAAAGGGGACACCAGCTCCTACTGGAGGCCGGGGGAGGCTGCTCCCATGGGAAAGATGGGGGGGGGGGGGCTGGAATAAGAAGATGGAGTTTGCGGGGATAGCGCATGGGTGGGGACCATGGCCACGTGGTGCACCGGAGGGGGGGGGGTTCTGCTGCTCCTCGAGGGAAAGTTGCCTCCCCCCCCCCCCCCCCCCAAAAAAAACCCCTATACAATTCTTCCATTTTACGCTCAACGGATCAACGTGTCAGTCTGCTTTGAGACAGTACAGCTTTGGTTGGAGTATGATTTCTTTCGGTGGACCTGGTCTGTTACGACATACGTGCTAGAGAGGAGTAAGATAAAAAGAAGTTGTATAGAAGTTCGTTTAATTTCTCCCGAAATTGTCCCGGGTTGTCTCCCACAATTTTGTTGCATCGTTCCTCACGCACGAAAGTCTAGAGGCCTAGGCCTAGAGAGCAGCGGAGTCCCTAATAAGCCTGTTATCAGCACGTGGCAGAAAACGGTGTAGATCTATATAGAATACACGGTATCTAGCGAGACGTGCAGCTGGTATTCGGCAAGCTTGCAATTCAGTGGCCAGGGATACAAACGCCAGACAATTGAGACATATCGTCACTTTGGCACTAGTCAAAATAACCAGAAGGGATTTCAGAAGAAAAAGTGAAGCCTATCCTAACCGCACACCATAAATCTTGCATCTACGCGGACTCTAGCCAGGTTCCGTATCCCATTAGGCCGGGGGGGGGGGGGGATTTGCAACAACCAGAAGGCTGCCCGATCGACAAGGCTTAAAGTGTCAGAGTGTCTGGCTGTGCATGGACGTAACGCCCATTAACACTGTGGCAGAAACCACGAAATTTTAAAATTGCCATGCCAAAACATACCTGCGCAAGAATGTACATCACAGCCCGCATCAATGAGATTTTGTTCGCCACAAGAAGGCCAACGGTTACTGCAGCTCCACCACAACCCCTCTGACTTCACTATGAGGACGCCATTGGCGTACCCCTTCAATCCCACATGCGTGCAGAGCAAGGTGCTAAGCTTAAGCTTAGCACTTCTAGCTAGTTGCAAGGCAGAATACTCTCTGCGAAAACACTCTTAGCAGAGACAACAAACTCAGTGAGTCGGATATCTATTGGAAAGCCTGAAGAAAAGAATTAATTTACAATATTGCAGAATGTTCTATCGCATCGGAGGCCCCGAGGGAATGGACAAAGACAGATAGCTATCTTTAGAAGAGGAAGAAGACAACAACAAAGCTTCGATGTAAGTAAAGGAAGGCAACAAAAGCCCGGAAGCTTAGTACGAAGCACTCTATAGAGCTCGTGCACCTGGTAACTGCTAATTACTACGAGTTTATGGAGTCACTGCCTCTGTACTTCTCTCAGGCCATCCAGCTCAAACCCTTCGATGCCGTTCTTTCTTTTCTAAACTCTCTTGCCATCGAGATCCTAGGTTCCAGAACACTTTATTCCAGCATAGTACGTACATTGCACTGCAATGGGACAAGAGCAGGCCGCTCCACTTTTGAGGTATTTGTGAGGGGTTAAGTACTAGTCCGTGGTACCAGCACATGTAAAATCAAACCAGCCTACTCACCTTAGGCAGATCCTCGGTACATAACAGGCTGTCCTATTCTAAGTATTTTATACAGTTTGGCAACCGCTGCTAACCATAGTGATACCAAATGAAAGCTTTACTAATTAGTCAACGTTATAAAGTCATGACCACCTGCAGCTGATCAGTAAGAGGCACACCAGCTGGGTTGAGGTGTCCACCGCTGAAGGATGCTGCTGCATACACCTGCAGCAGTCATGACGGTTCAAGGTTAAGACACGGGAAGCTTGCAAGGTCTTGATGAGTTGAAGGTTAAGACACGGTAAGCTGATCAGTTCAAGGTTAAGACACGGTAAGCTTGCAAGGTCCTGATGAGAAGCTACTTCTCGCGACCATACAGCAAATCCGATGGCTATCCTCGAAAGCCAGTCATTTGCCCGACAACATACCACTTTTAAAAGGTAAGAGGGTAGGGCATGCTCCGCTTGAGTAGGGTAGCGTCTGTAAAAAATGGCAAACAAAAGATGAGTGACACCAACAAATGGCCACGATAAACTTCCTTGGGATGTGACATGTCAGCCCATGTACATGCAATTTCCATTATCATACAATGCTTGGCAGTGGAAGGTGTTGGGCAACACGAAGGACATTGACGGGCATGTACGTGTACACAGATACGCGCGCGACGTATAGAAGGGCCGCGTTCCGTCATACCAGGACAAAAATGGCAATCCCAAAGGAGAGGGCGATATTCAAGTTTCGGGGTGTAGTCAACAGGCAGTTCCCTCCATCTGGCTGGCTGATGGCAATATCCTTAAGATTGCATTGGTAGACTGGCCCATACAGTAACATAATAACACCGATCATCCACATATTAAACGATTGTGTCAAGTGCCACGCTCACCAAATTATCGGTGTTTGAGGAAAAAAAATAAAAATAGAAAGGAAAAAAAAAAAGTGTGTGCCGCAAGCTTGCCTTAAGGCATAGTCCACCACAAGTACTGCAAAATGCAGATGCGTCATTCATCTTCAATTTAGAATTAAGAGTGAAGCCTATTCTAACCGCATACCAAAAATCCATCATGCAGGGACGCGGAATCTAGGGGTTAAATACTAAAGGTGATATTGAGAGGGAAAGAAACGAGGGAGAGGGAGAGGGGGGGGAGGGAGGGAGGGAGGGAGAGAGAGAGAGAGAGAGAGAGAGAGAGAGAGAGAGAGAGAGAGAGAGAGAGAGAGAGAGAGAGAGAGAGAGAGAGAGAGAGAGAGAGAGAGAGAGAGAGAGAGAGAGAGAGAGAGAGAGAGAGAGAGAGAGAGAGAGAGAGAGAGAGGGGGGGGGGGAGGGGATTTTGTCAGACAATCGTAAGGCGTAAACGACAAACGTAAACCCTTGGGGGGGGGGGTTAGGAAGCTGGAGAATTACAACTTTTGCGCATATAGTCGCCATCATGGAGAAGGGGATGGATGTACCTATTGTCCCAATTGTGAAATAAAGGAAAAGCACCTGTGCACCACCGCCCTTTCATTTATACTTAATTTTAGACACTAAGCGTAGACACTAATATCATTTAAGTAGTAACTCCATGAGCCTCTTGATATCGTGTGGAAGCACACACAGGCCATAGAGAATCACTCTCAATTGAGATATGGTTGGGTCATCCCGAAGACTGATGACAGGGGAAATAGCAAAGTTGTATTTAAATATATGCATTTATGCATATATATTCAAACATATATGTATTTAAATACATATATGTAGCCCCTCCAGTTGGATACTCACATTAGATTACCACTGAAGTGAGTGAAATTTCATCAATTCTGCGAATGCTAAGGGGTGGCCAGCATGCCCTGCATGAAGTTTGAGATAGTACTATGACATAAACTAGTTGAAAGCATTGACTTTCCCAGTAATTACCATAATTTATAAATTATGGCTTAAATTTAGGCCATACATTTGTAAACAGGCAAAACAACTTCCGCAGCAGGAACACCCCTCTTGAATCAAACCCCAGGAAGTCTCACCCTGCTTGGTCACAGTCAAAAAAAGAGTGCTTTGCACAAAGCTTACATGAACATATTCGGTCCCCACTGTACATGGATACAGTGTTCTGGGAAGCCACCTCAGATGTACAATTGTTTTTTGTTTTTTGTAGGGATATAGCAAAGCAGAAGAGGTTTCAGATTGAGACAAGTGCACGAGTCCACGGAATAGATATTACATGGATGATCCGCATGCCCACTCTTAAACTCAGGGTGAGTCTAATTATAGTGTACTGCCTCTGACGCGTAGTCGGGCAACCAAGCGAGCTACCTAAGCGAGGTTGTACTGCGAATCCTGATCACAAGGCAAGTCATAGAGCAATGCCAACGACCACTAGAGCATTATACCCTAGGAAATGCTACATTTTTTGTTCATTTGCAAATCACGTAAGCAATCAACGTTCAACATAGGAAACCGCAGGAGTGACGAGCAAACTGATTAGGTGACAGGGAAGATACTGAAAAATTGATTGCTTCCTGATCATGAGGCACTGAATATCAAAATCACAAGCATATTCATAGTTGCCCAAATTGTCAGATCTTCAAGGTCAGTTGTTGGAGCTGCAGACACATGCGGGCGTAATTTGATGCAATACTCAAATTTGAAAAAAATGTTCTTAATCAAGATCCTTCATAATGATTTGGAGTAATTCAGCTTACAAGCAAGTGCTACCTGTCATTACTGAGCAGGGCAGGGGGGTTCTGAGAAATACATGGCACTTGATGATCTGCTTACCAGGACTTCCTGTGTTTGAATCTAAGTATTTTTGGAAGCTTACCATGCTGAAAAACTCCACAATGACAGCCTTGAGTAGACTGAATGTTAGAGGTTCGGTCAGCCTTGGAACTCCTAGTTCCAGCATTCTTCCTCCACTGGACATCTCTCTTCCAACGCAAAGACAACAGTAAAAGAATTTGCCTGTGCAGGCGGACATGTGTTAGAATGCCAGAAGAGCCAGTCGACCTAAGACGACACTGAAAGGTTACCACATGCACCAATACAAAATCACGATCTCATAACAGTCCCCGTGAAGCCATGCTCTACAGACCGAAATTTATAATATTTTTGGTGCAACAAAATATTTAATTCGAGGAGAAATCATAGAGGTGAAACACAACTTCACGAGCAACTCCCGAGCATGCTTCAAGGCGAGAACCATTCGGAGGCTCTTTTGAGTCTCGTCCTCCATTACTATGAGCGATGTGGTGATAAAAAGAATCGATTGCATTTTTTTAGAATTTTGGAATGCGTCTGCCGCAAGTATTTCATACTCCACCTTGGTTTTAGACAGTACAATGTTTGGCACAAGACGGCTCCCCAACAGCGGAACACCTCCGGTAAACGCGATTTTTCGTACTATTCGCAGAAATTATGGATATCAGATAAGCGACATAGTCCTAAACACGGACGTCCGAAGGGGACGCAGCTTTCATCAACGTCGAATGGGTTGCCGGCCGGCGTTTACCTTGCAACGGGTCTCAAACTGGTTGCAATATCCAAGTCAATTATGTCTTTGGGAAATTTACTGTAGCTTTAAAAATTACATTTCAGTACAGGATGATATAATGTCTCAGGATCTCGAATGCATCCTTGACCGTGACGATGCCTCGTACACCCAAACACGGCGTACGGTACACGACACAGCCGGGGGCCGACGGAGTTCGATACTTGTCCCCGCTACCAGACCAGGCGGGACACTGTATCCCGGGCACACCAAAGTCTCTGTAGGCATCCCTGTGCTTTCCATCGAGCAAGCCGTGCCAAACGGATCAGGACAGGATCCTTATGATGGAATGGGGTGGTGGTGGTGGAACTCGGCAGGGTAGCTGAGAATGGGACGAGTGGTTTTGGACCCCAAGTGTCAGGGGCGATGAAAGGCCTTTAGTTGGCTATGGCCGCGGGCGCTGCGATAGTCAAGGCTTTCGAATACGTTTTTAAAATTGCTTTGTGGGGCTATGCGTTTGCTCAGCTGTCATCTAAGCTGGTCCAAGGTGAGATGCGCTTGGCACTGCGGCTGCACATTGTACTTTCAACTCTGGCTTTACAGTGCACGGGCCTCAGTAATGTCTAGTGGTGATTAGCTCTTGTCGCCCCATGTGCGTTGTTCTTCTTCTGAAGGGTGATTTGCCCTTACAGGCTCACAGGTCTGTCACTATGGGATGCAACCTGGTTACTGGACCCCAAATCCAAAAGACAACTATACATGGGATATGTATACATGGAATTTGTATGATCATAACTGTCAGATAAAGGATTACCTATCCCAATATATTGAGGTCAGTATCTGCAGCCATTGTGTTCCTAGCTTCTGTCTGTTTAATGGTTGTTACCCTAAGTTGAGGTTTTCCTTGCAGGGGTCTGGCGCAAAACAGGAAAAAAAGAATATTCTGTTCTTTGGGGATTCTGTCGATTACCGATTTATTTCGTATTATTGCAATGAGTTAGGGCTGGAACCAGAGTTATTTGGACACCCAGACTTAGCTCATCTACATGTAACAGGTGCCCTTATGTAGTGGGTATAGTCCTCTGTCTATTGAAGTACGTCACTTCTCTTGTGCGAGGAAGAATGAATTGTGTTTTGTACAGGCATATGTCGGAACAACTCTTCGCTTGTCCTGGCCAAGCAACATTTATCTGGTGCCAACCTCCATGGCCCTTACTGGAACAACATAAATTTCCCACCCGAAAGCAGCATTGATGAGGTATAGTGATGTGCCCTTATGTGCAATAATAAGTTAGATTCAAGCGCATGTTCTGCGACTAGCTGCAAGGTTGGCAGGTTCTAATTCATATGGGATCCGCCTCGATAAAACAACACTTTCCCCAGACGTTGCAGCAGCCTGTCTGCTCCTTGTCAATGCAATATAGGCTCTTCGTTTCCCGTCTATAAGTACGGTATGGAAGCTTGTGTTTAAAAGCCTTCTGTCCTAGACAGGAATGGGAAGGGGATGTGTGTGGGCAGGGGCTGAAACTGTTTCGGAGCACAGAAGGTGAGCCGGACATTGTAGTGGTGTCTAGCAACTTTTGGGACTTGGCAGGCTGGTTCTTTGCTGCCAACTGGACCATGGTCGGCTCCGTGATGGAGAACGAAACCATTCCCAACTCCGTGCTGCATCAGTGGGGAGAAAACATGACACAAATATTGACACATTTGAAGGTGTTTCCTCTCACTGCCTCCTTAAACCATCAAGCCATCTGATGCTTGTGCTTTAAGACGACGTAGTCTTCTGGCAGTGATTGTTTATCCTGCTGGTACATGCTGCTTTCTAGCAATTTTTTGAAAGGTTTGGGTTTATGATTGGAGGTGTAGCTGCCGTTTTCGTTACAGCTTGCGTGTCAGAGTGGCTGACTGCAAATGAGGGGGGTGCCTCAGGACAATGTACATGAGGATACATTGCTGATTTTTCACACGTTGCATGCTCCACGGTGGCATCAGAGTCCTGCGTACTGGGAAAATGACCGGTACATTGACCAGCATGTAAGCCAGTTGAATGCAATCGGAAGACATGTTGCTCAGAGCCTCCACTACCATATCTTGGATTTGGAGCTCATGGCTCTCCAGGTACATATGCCTTCGCATATCATATCACACCCTTCTTTTGGTCCTGCTGATGCCCTCCTCGGTCTTTGCATGTGGCTTTGCCCTGTGCCGGGGTGCGCTTTTCATCTTCCCATCCGTTCGCTATCCCAGGGGTGGCTCAAGCAATAGCTGAGCAATAGCAATTGCATAGCTTTGTGGGTGCCTTCAGACTACAAAGAGGAGTTCGGGATAAGCATTTGGTTCTGGTTTCTGACTGCTTGCTGCAGTAAATGAGGTCCTATCAAAGCCTGTTGCACGGGGCAGTAGGGCTGGACAGTTCAAAGACTGCGTGATTAAAGATGAGTGGAAACACTTATGTCGACGGGTGTTCCACCTCAGGCTAAGACTAGTGCTATATCTTGCAAACTCCCATATTCAATTTGCAAGCGAGTGTACTTACGTTAGGGTGCAAGAGATGGTGCGGGAGGTCCCTGGGGACGGGGGCCAGTTTCACTGCCCACTGCCTCCAAATAGTCTGGATATATACATGAAAAATGAAGTATAAACTTGGTCATGAAAGACACGGGTAAAAAGTATAAGCTAAGCATGGTCTTGGTGACAATCGTAGTATTTAACGCACTGTGTGGGTCAGGTACATATGAATTCATACCTGCGGGACTCGACGCATCCGCAGCCGTGGTTCATACTGGCAGCATTGAATGTGATGCTAAACATGGAAACAGCTGCCAGCGAGCGCAAACGCATCCTGGCAGAACAAATCACCAAGGGGGGTTTCGTTCATTGGCTGCGGCATGGAGTGGGAAAGCGACACACCCTCAGACGAGAACGACGTGCCTTCAAGAGAAGATAGCTGCATTTAACAATGGTTGAGAAGCTTTTGCTGCTGTGAACACCCATAGCAAAGAAGTATGCTGGGACTCGGGCTTCATAATCAGCGGGCTTGACAATCCCCGAGTTGCCTCTGTCCGTTAAGATCACTGATATGGTGCTCTAGATAATGGTGCCATCAGGGCCCTAAGTCCGTGGTGATGACTTTGATGTGCACTGAGCCATGTTGGGTGGTTGCCTTGTAGCTATGCAAGTGTATGTAACTTATACTCCTCAACTGCATTTAGTGCTAGCCTCTTCTCCCCCCCCCCTCCGCCCCACGCACGTACACACACACACACACACACACACACACACACACACACACACACACACACACACACACACACACACATACAGACGGGAGGAGGGGGGGACCTCGCGCGAGTGCGTGCGTCCGCGCATGCATGTGTGTGTGTGTGTGTGTGTGTGTGTGTGTGTGTGTGTGTGTGTGTGCGTGTGTGTGTGTGTGTGTGTGTGTGTGTGTGTGTGTGTGTGTGTGTGTGTTCCTGTCCACTAGGGGTAGCTTTTATCGTAAGCTGCCATGAACTCTTGCTCTCTGTGACTGGATGCACCAGAGGAGCTGGAGACAACAGAAAACCGCGTCTCTCACCCTGGTAAGGTAGTTTTCTTGTGATGGTGCCATGTTGTCTTCCCTCCTTACTTTTCAGCGCTTGCATTGCCGCAGTGAAAAAGACTAGATGCCCGATTGCCCTCGCAGCTCACATAATGGTTGTAACCCACATCAGCTTGCAAACACGAACGGCCTCACTGACCAAGCTCAATAATCTACCAAATTTCAAGGACTGGGAAGCGGCTTCCCGCAATCTAGAGACAGTGGCTGCTGTTGCGTTTCGGCAATCTATTGTAGAAACAGTCGACCTCCAGGCAGGAGGAGGCTCCTGTCCTTTCCCAATGGGACTTGACAGCATCCTGTACCAGCAGGCACACCGACGCAATGGAGAAGATCCCCGGAACACATTGGACACCGCCCCCACCCAGCATTGTCAAGTTTGCTGAAGCAATCCTCGCTCTTGGGGGATATATGGCGGCATTTGTATGTTTGCAGTGTGTTGCAATATGGGGAAACTGTATGTTGTTGCACAGGACCCTACCATTTGCTGATGATCATCCCACATGAAACACAATGCCAGCGCGCTGTCAGATAAATTTGGTTCATAGGTTTGGTTGCTGCCACCTGAGCTGGATGAGGCTGGACAGTTGGGAAGTGTCACTCAGATTACAGATACAGCTACGCTCCCGTGTGAGAGGGCGACTGAAGCACAGTGAATGTTCTTGAGTGGCCCTCTCACACGACAGCATGGCTGTATCTGTAGGCCTGCCGCTGTGAGGTGGGGACTGCTCTGACTTGCGGCAACCAAACCTATGACGTAGGGAAATATCCCATAGTAAGGCAAATAGCCATTACACTCGCGTGAAGCCCCTCACTCCTTGTGTGAAGACGCAGTTTTGGCATTGGCAGACCCACGCAAATGCTAACGAACCAGTACGGTTACAAATGCTTTTGTTTTGTAATTTGCCACACCATGCACATGATGTTCAGGGAACACCGACTTCAACCAGGCGACTATTCAGGCATCTGCCCTTGCAACGACCCCTTCACAAGCGGGGGAAGGAAGCAAGCCACCGCTTCCATTAACAGCACAGCAAAGAGTGCGGTGACCATGTAGTCCTGATTGGTTGCATTGCTTAATCACCATGGTGGGTTCCAGCTGCCTCACTCACAACACGTCTTCAAAGCTTTTACATTAACGCCTCTCGGCTGGCTGCTTGTAATCTGTCCGGCTGCTGACATGCACAAAAGCTGAGCCTGGGTTGCAGACACATGCCTTCCCAAGAATCATCGACATCCATGAAAACGCTTCTCTGACATGTCATTTCAGCTCGCATCCTGCATTGCATCGCTCGAACTTCCCTAAAACCTAGGCTTCCCTCTCCTATGTCGTCTCTCTCACCAAAATCTGCTGTGGTGCAGCAGGGCTACTGTCCAGTCCTAGCCTTTTCTGTAGCGCAAGCAATGCAGTGAGAACAGGAATTTCAGAATCGATCAGAAATGGGGCAAGAAAAGCTCTTCAATCTTCAATCCCATCGAACCAACATCTAGCACACCGTCTCCCTTTGTTCAAACAGCGCCTCTAACACGGGAACCTCGAGGCCTAAGTGTATTCAGTGGCAGGAGGTCTGCTGCAGTGCCAACAGCGGACTCAGAAACAGAACTGGTGAGAGAGTTGCGGGGCGGGGAGAGCGTTCCAAACCGTGAAACCCACTGTAGCACATTCTCTCCTCACACACAGATACTTCAGAACAGATCTTGCAAGTGAACAGCTGAATTTCGGCTTTCTCCTCTGCATTGCGCTTCACTGAGTGCGCAAGTGCTTCCTACTCTGCAAGGCTGCCAGATCAAAAGAGGTTGCGAAGCAGTCAGCACAATCCATGCAGGCAGGTGCGCAGCAAGACCCTGTGTCCTGAAACGCTGCACTGACCACACATATTGGCCAGCCTTTTTGGAGAAGCTGGCTCGCACACATGATGGGGGCTCACCAGCTCCTCCTGCTGCTGCTCAGTGATATTGCCTTGCTTCATGTCCGCCCAAGCGCTCTTGGTGCCACAACACGTACTGTTTCTGATGACCTTCTCGCGAACACAAGCTTGGAGCCCGCCAGGTTGACGACCGTCCACTGTCTCAACTGAATGTTCAATGCGGAATGTTAGAATGTGGGGTTCCCTGAGGCCGGAGTTTCGGGGTGGGGAAAATTGTGGAATCGAGCTTAGGCCCCCAACGTGTGCCCAACGTGGTCGATAGGTGGTGGTGGGGGAGAGTGTTAGACTCCGACCTCGTCGTCCTTGCCGGGCATGCTCTGGTTGCCCAGGGTCTCGATCTGCTCAGCCTCGCCCTCAATGAACCTGTCGTAGTCGGGGCGGAATATAATTTCGTACACCAGCGACGCCAAAATTCCTCCGGACAAGGGACCCTGTTCAGCACATGCCACCCTTCAGATCCCCTTCCCCTAGGGGAAGGCCAGGGGAATACCAGATTGTGAAGGCCACACTGGGCGCCAGTACCTGCGTTTGGACAGAGGAGCGCAGAGGATGCTCAGAAACGTGCACGCCAATGCCCGCACGCTCTCTCTCTCCTCTCTCTCCTCTCCTCCTCTCTCTCTCTCTCTCTCTCTCTCTCTCTCTCTCTCTCTCTTCTCTCTCTCTCTCTCTCTCTCTCTCTCTCTCTCTCTCTCTCTCTCTCTCTCGCGCGCGCGCGCGCAAGCGTAAAAGTTGGTGAGGGGGCCCAAGGAGGTGAAGGGAAAGGAGGCAACATGAAGATTGCAAGTGGAGCGTTACAGAACTAAGGGTTGGAAGAGAAACAGGAGGAGGCAACCCAGCAGCCCAAATATTGATTAGCTGTTATCTGAAATTTAGAGATAGCAGTGCTGAGTGGAGTTGCCTGCGTTACATCATTTTTGGCAGCCGACTTGGGTTGCTAAAGAGCCCAAGCAAGAAGTGAACCCCATACCTAGCCGTGCAGAAATCAGGGAGAGGGACAAAACAGACCACTGTAATTCTTTCTTTGTTCTTTCTTGCCCCCCCCCCCTTTCTTCGACCCTTTTTAAAAAAGGACTTCACTGATTTTTACTTAGTAAAATTATTGCTTTTAAATAGTAGGTTTTGAGATGGAAAGGGGGGGGGGCAGCCCGGTGGTAAGTTGAGAGGGAAGATTCAAACACCGACAGAGAGTAGGTAGAGCAGGATAGCAAGTTATAGAGTCCTGCAAATTGAGGCTTACCACCCAGAAGACCCAGTGGTCGCGCCAATTCCTGCAAGCCATCACCATCTCTGCTCATTCAACAATGTTTGACACCGTCAACGTTTTCAATGCTTGAAGGAGGTGCTTGTCAGTGTCA